>CM076579.1:1656169963-1656678132 GCA_034641835.2 Pinus albicaulis
TTTAACTTTTTATAATGCTTCGTCATTCTCCTTTGAAGGTATAGATCCCTGTTTGCCTTCTCCAACTTCTTCTCCAAATGGTCATTGACTCTCTCAAGCCATGCCTTCTTATTGTTCTCTGCAAAACCAAAACTGCCTCCAAAAGGATTTTCAAGAAAAAAATTTCAAACACACTTTGCCTTCTTTGTAAATCACTGTTTTGGTCAAGGCAAGTTGGTTTCAAATGCTGTGAAAAATGTTTTCTTTGGTATTAGGTTCCTGCTCCTTCAAAACACTGTCCTTCCTTTTGTATGCCAATCAACAAGTAAATTCAATAACCATCACATAGTCAACCAAAATGCATATACAGTCAAATGATTTTCTGAGCTTGGATAAGGTCACAGAGCTTTTGGTGTTTTTGATGTGAGCACAAAAAGACCTGTAGCAGTCAAACAATAAATACTCCTCTTAACCAAAGCACTGCCCTTGTATTCACTGTTCCTCACACAGAGTTTGACAATACCTCCAAATGCAATGGTAGCTCCACTTACTAAAGTCTGCTTTATAGAACAAAGAAGGTAATAGTGGTTATTTGCCCCTTTTACACCATAGAGATGACTTTTGAAATAACAAAAACACTTATATAGTGATCACTTTTCATGAGATTAAACCCACTATTTTGCTTCTCCAAGTACTGTGTTCCTCCCCTTGGACACTGTTTTGCACTTTTCAATACTGTTTGGAGGGCAGTTTACATGGTCTTTTGATAGCAATAAAAATCCACCTGTTTCACTATATCAGGGTTTGGGCAGACAAAAACATGGCAATTCCAAGTCTCAAACATAAAACATAGCTCCTTATGTTCACTGTTTTCTCACACAGATTTGCCAGAAATACCTTTGAATTGTAGTGGCAGCTCTCCTTACTAAAGTCTTTTAAATAGAAAAACCAACCCTCCTTTCCATTGTAACAAATTTCATTGAAATACTCACAAATCACCTTGAATTTTAACAAGAATTTCACTATTTTAAACACCACTTAGCAGTTTGATCATGGTGAGTAAGGAAACGAGAATACCTTTAAAAATGGATGGCAAACCTTGTGGACAAGTTTGAGAAACTTTCAGATTTTTTTGAGGGAGTTTGGACCATTTGAATTGTGCGCGGCACATTTGCTGTAGAGAATGTCGTGCAAAAGGGGCTTTCGGGTCATTGTCGGGCCGACGTGACCGGCGCCTAAAGGCGCGCCGCGCGCTGCTACAGGCATGCCACGCGGTAGTAAAAACCCTTTGTAAAAACTGTGTTGAACGTGCCGCGCAATCCTACAGGCACACCGCGTGGTGAAAAAACCTTGAAAAATTTGTGAACTTGCTCGAAACTTCCTCTTTGGTCCGTTGAACAGCTAAGGGGAGGATTGCCTTGCATTTTGGAAATAAAACAATATATTTACAATGGTCTTCAAACCTTTTTGAAACTGAAAAAGCCCAAGTTCTTTTCACACTTGACCGATAAGGGTTTTTAAGAGATGTTCTGAACAAGTTTTTTCTTTTAAATAAAATCTAAACCTTTATCTCCTAAAACATAACCTGATACATCTTTTTTCCGGATAAATGCCACAGTGGAAAAGAGCAGTTCTTTTATGAGCCTGACCCCTTCTTGAAATGAAACAAACCTTTTGAGAATTTAAAACTTTGACTGCTTGTCATTTAAGGGATGAAAAAATGTCTTCCTTTTGATATCTGCACTTGTGGAAGGAAAATGCTCTGAGCCATGTGGGGGATTGTAGTGATACCTTTTAAATGCAACTACATTTTTGCTAGGAGAAAAAACTTAACTGTAATTTCAAAATCCTTTTCCACCTATTATCTTTGTATTCACTCATCTGTTGTCACTTGTGTTATGTGAGGTCCTCTTTGATACCTTGAAGGAGGTAGCTTCACCCCTTTGAAAACCCAAACTTCCATTGTCTGCTCCTGATGCTTTGGAGGTAATGATGCCCTATTGTGAAGTTGATTTAGCTGGCAGGTGATGTTTGAAACTCCTCTTCTAACTGTGGGTGCAAAAATTCAGCTGCAATTTACTCATACTCTACCACTCTCTGTTCATTTAAAGGGAACTTCTTTAGACTTCTCCTTTTACTTGGAATGCAACAGTGAGGTGCCTTTGACCCTTTCATAAGGAAAATGCCTTTATTTGTAATAATGGCATACCTTATTGGCTTTGAAAGTTTCTCCGGAATCTGAAAAACATGCCATAATCTTTCTTGCACCTTTGGGACCTATGTATCTATTTGAAATGCCCTTTTGGGAAAGACTAAACTCAAATTTCCTTTGTCTACTATGATGTGTAATTTGAAAGACATTCCCTTATGAGTAGGAAGATCATTACCCTTTGAAACATAATCATCAGCTTTGGCTTGTGTTATGACCCATCTCTCAATCATCAGCAAGGTTGTCTTATTTGGGCTCCAGACTGTCTTTGAAAGCAAATCTGTTAGGAGATAAGCCATCTTATTTGATAGTTATAGTACTGATGCTTTCCCTTTGTTTTTTACATGCTTGCTCTGTTCGAAAACTTTAAACTATCTTCTGCTGCTTTTACCATTTGTCTTTTGATCAGTCAAAACCCTGAAATCAGTCACTGCTCTGGCCCTCTGCTTATGAATGAAGGAGGCCTGTCTTTGACACAATTCCTGATGTTCTTTCAACCCCTATATCAATCAAATGCAGATTGTTTGATGAATCATACTGAAAGTGGCTTCTCTTATACATGATGGCAGAGGTTAGTTTGAGCTCAAGACTATTTGACTCTCCTGGCCATCTTTTTAACAATCCTTTCTTCAATGATGATGAACCTGTTGGCTTGACATTGTAACTGAAATAATAGTGAAATCATACAAATCATTTTTAAAGCCCACTTCTTTGCCTCTGCCTTTAATCATCATTTTCATGCAGAGACCTTCAATTGTTGTTTCACTGTACTTCAAAGCTTGTCTTCACAGTTAGTGAAAAAACTCAAAAACAGACTTTACCTTTGGCCCTCTACTTATAGATGAAGGAGGCGCTTCAGTCTTTAAAACCTCTGCTTATAGATGAAGGAGGTTTTTCAGTCATGTCATATCATCAGCCTTTTGACAGTGTCATTTTTCCTTTCACTGTCCTTTCAGGCTTTGACTGTGATCGCAAGAGCTTAATGAAAAACTCTCTGCTCTGTGGCTACAACCCAGGCTCAAAATCACATTGAGAAGCAGTTGTCTTCTCACATGGAACCAAGTATTGTCTTCTGGGATGCTGGCATGCCTCTGTACTTGAAAGATCCATTAAAACACTGTAAAAACACCTAGAATCAATTTGACTTATGGTCCATGTATTGCTGAGACTTGAGGGTGTATTAGTGGTGCGACCTAGGGCTGTAACCAACTTTATTTGTAGAGTGGGAAGCTCTGTTATGACTATTCTATAGCAGATGGAGGTTCTTTGGCCTTAGGATAATTTGCCAAGGGAGAAATGCCTAAAGCGCCACTTCCTAACGTAGGGGAGAATTTTTGGACAGATTTGGATTGTTTCTTTAGAGCCTATGGGCAGACTAGTATGGCTGAGGCTAGGTAGGAGTTGATAATGAGGTTTCATCTCGTCATGGGCGGACTGAAAAGCAAGAGGGAAAACAAAAATTTTATGGGTGTTTTCCAGCTGGCAAATTTGACAAATTTTTAGTTCAGCTGCTAGAAAACTTGGCTGTTACAGCTAGTCATCACCAACAAGTGAAAAATACTAATGACTAACAGAACATAAACTCGAAAAGGATTCAAAACCTTAACTAGTGCATATGCTTGTTTTTCAGTCAGGCTGTATTTTAATTCAACATCTCTTAAAGCACGACTGAAAATGAGATATGTTGCTCTAAACCATCTTTGTTCTTCTGTAACAAGACAACTGCAATTGTCTCTTCTGAAGCATATGAAAAAATCATAAAATCTTTTTCAAAATTAGGACTAATCAAACTGGAGCTTAAGTCAAGGAAAACTTGATTGCTAAAAAAGAATTATTTGCTTCATCTCGCCATTTAAATTCTGCATTTTTTTTTAGCAAGACATTTATGTGTTCGATCAGCTCTGCAAATTTTCGAACAAAGCGCCTCAAAAAATTGATTTTCCCTAAAAATGAATGCAATTATTTTTTATTCCTTGGCAAACCAATCTTCTGAATAGATTCTACTCTTCCCGGATCAATACAAATACCACTTTCTATTACAATATGTCCCAATAATTTCCCTTCTTGGACAACAAAGGATGACTTTTTTGGGTTCAAGGACAAACCAAAATTTCTGCTATTGTCAAAAACTTGTTTCAAATGTTTCAAGTGGTCTTCATCGTATTTTGAATAGACTATGATGTCATCCAAATAGATGACTACAAATCTATCTTTTTCTCCCGCAAAGGCAACATCCATTGCCCACTGAAAATTTGCACCTGCATTCATCAGACCAAATGACATTTTGTTGTACATGAATGTACCCCAAGGTGTGGTAAATGTTGTCTTTTCTATGTCTTGCCTATCAACTGAAATGTGATTATAGCCTGAAAAGCCATCAATCATTGACAATCTTTTGGATCCTACAACCTTCTGCAAAATATAATCCATCTTGGGCAGAGGATACTTATATTTTAATGAACGCCAGTTTAGGTTGCGAAAATCAACACAAATTCTTATCTCTCCATTCTTTTTCCCAACCGAGACTATATTAGCTACCCAGTTAGAAAATCTCAAAGACAGAATTATCTCTGCTTCCCATAATTTTCTGATTTCTTTCTCAATGATTGGGAGCAACATGGGATTGATATGTCTGATTTTTTGTGCTACAAGCTTTGCATCTGTTTTCAAAGGAATATTGTGCTCCATGTTGCTTTTATCATAAGCTTTCCACTCACTATAAGACCATGCAAAAATATCAGCAAATTCTTTCAACAACTTGATATATTTTGTTCTGGTTTCAAGAGAAAGGAATTTTTACACTTTGACTAATTTTGGCTTATCTTCTGTGCAAATGTTACAATCTATTGTACTCTCTCCATCAACTTTACTTTCAGGCTTGAGAAAAACATCATTATTATCGAACAATCTTTCTAAAGGGACTAAGACTTTAGGAATATAGTTAGTTTTTAGACCTATAATGTTCTTCCCAGCCATGGTTTTCTTAAAATGCTTTCTATTTTGATTTTCAACAATGTCTTGCTCATCATCAATTTGTATATTTGCAAACTCTTCAACACACTCTAAAAATTTCTGGATTCCCTTGTCATCCTCAAATACTTGCCAGTATTTGATGTTATTAGGAATTGAAGATTTTTTTTTCATTTGAACATCACAGGTTTCCTTGACATATAGAGGAAATTTGAAATTACTAGCAACAATAGCTAGTGAATCATCCATTTGATTTTCCTCTCTAGTGACAAAATTTATATTAAATGCTGAAAAATAATGCTTAATCAAGTTCCAGACTTCATTCCTATCATTTTTCAACTTGGAATTTTTCACTTGGTAGTTGTTTCCCGCCTGCTTTATGACCAAATCTGAATCACCAAAAGCAATTAGCTGCTCTGCTCCCAAATATTTCGTTGCCTTCATACCCAGCACAAGCACCTCATATTTAGCAGTGTTGTTAGTGGTAGAAAATTTCAATTTATATGATATAGTTATCCTTTGATGAGTGGGAGAAAAGAGGACTACCCCAGCTCCTAATCCTTCTCTTGATGAGGTTCCACCAAAGTACAATTTTCCAGATGAAGTCCTCCCTCTAAATGTTGTTCATTTGTACCTTGAAAGTGTTGTTTTTTAGTTATTTCAAGCTAGAAATTGTTATCATCAGTAGCAAGGTATAGTATTGATGACCCCAATTCCTTTTATTCAGCATATATGGGATGGTTTGAAGGATTATGATGATCACTAATGATGTAGGCCATTTGGGTTTCCCTATATAACCTTCTGAATTCTCGTCCCAACACTAGGATTGTGGCATATGACATGTCCATCTGAAGAGTTGCTCCCAATTGTTTAGACCAAGATCTGGAAAGCAGCATCCCGAATCTAGAAGGTATTTCTGCAACTATGATGTCTGTCACTAAGCTCTTCATAGGTAGATGGGTAAGGGAAACAACCAAGTCCTTGATCACTCCTAGACACTTGAATTTTTTGGAATCAAAGGTGTATAGGTCATTGTATTTCTTGGTGATCTCTAATCCTAATTCATCCAAGACCTTCTTTGGCATCAGATTATGAGAAGCTCTAGAATCTAATAAATAATTATGCAGTAATTTGTCATGTATATTGAGTGACAAGTAGAAATGTGGTGAGTTGTCATCATTTTGGTCTTGGACATGACAACCTAGATAAATAGTGGGATGTTCATCCTCAAGGTTGACTGAATCGGGAGCGAGGGGTGGTTTTAGAAGACATTAAAAGACTATTTATATGCTGGATTTTTCAACAATTCTAGAAGTGGGACTGGAATTTTGATTTTATTCAATTTAGATTTGTAACAGAAATAAATTGGAACTAATTCCTTATTTTCTGCAGTGATTTTGACAATTGGGGCATAATTTTGAGGTGGAGGAAGCTCATTAACCTTGGCCTTATGTTTAGTAGCTTGTTTATTTGAATCTGATTTTTGTTGAGGTTGATGAACAGGACCTTTGGACCTCAAAGGATAATTTCCGTTTTGAACTTCTTGCTATTTTTTATCATTTTGTGCATAAATTTGGGCATTCTCATCATTCGAAAACAAATAAATCCTTGACTTTTCTTCATATTCTTGCAAAGTCAAACATGTTGACTGTGAGGTTTCTCCCACAAGGTTTATTTCTTCATTTTCTTCTTCATTTTCTTGTTGTTCTTATTCAATGAAATTATTCAAAAGAGGCTAAACATTTTGATCATCAGCATCCCTCCTTAGGATTTGTTGAGGTTGAAAACGCCTCCAGAAGGGAGCCTAATTTCTATTGGCCTCATTTTGATTGGCTCTAGCAGTAGGTTTCTTGTAAAACTCTAATTTTGTCATCTTAGAAGCAAGTTCCTTGATCAAATTAGAGATTTGATCAATCTTTTCTTATGCTGTAAGAGATTTAGAGGAAGAAGGTTTTTCTTTTTTCATTTTATTTTTGTCTTTTTCTACTTTCTCTTCCTCCATTTTCAATTTATTAGATGCCATAAGATTATACTACACTCCAATTGCATCCTCTTGCATATCCATCAGTCTTTGTGCTTTCTTAGCTCTCAATCATAAAGCAAACTCAGAATCTAGAGAATTTCCAAAATTTATCATAGTTGTAGTCTGAGTAGGCTTAATTTCTTCAAGATTTTCTGATAAATCTTATTAAACCTCTTGGTAAAATCAACCAATGACTCATCTACCTTATTTTTCAGAGTTCCAAATTATGCAAGTAGTACACATAGTCTCTCCTATCACCCCATTGCTTCATAAATACTTCCTCCAATTCATCAATTCCTGTTATTGAGTTTGGTGGCAGACTTCTAAACCATTTACGAGCTTCTCCATCCATAATTTGAACGAAGAGTCTTGACCAGAAATCTTCATGCTCAATGTTTTGGTTGTCAGCATAACTATAGCAAGAAACGAAGTGTTCCTCAGCAGAAACTCCTTCTCCCTCCCTAATGTATTATGGAATATATTTAAAGTAATCTCCTTAAGGAAGTGGATGCAAGGGTTGAGGGAGAACAAGTGGCACATATCTTGTAGCCACTATCTATTGCATCCTTGTGAGGGCAAGCTGAGCCATGGCTTGCTGATGTACAACTGAGAGATGATTGGTTGATGTAGTTGTTTGGAAACTAGGAATTACAACCTGTGGAATTTGAATCTGACTTGAGACAGCAGGAAATTGGAATTCTTGGGCTGATTCTTCAAGTTTTGGGGCTGAAAACAGTGGATTTTCAAAGAGATGAACATAGGAGGTTTTTACTGCACCTTATACAGAATAATTAGATTCAAATGTTGTCTCGTGAGGAGATGAGGTAAACTCAACTTTATTTTGTTGAGCTAGGAAGTCAGATAAGTTAAAAGTGAGGCCTTCAAAAACATTCCCTTTTGGTTGATGAGAAGAGGATGAACCATCAACTGGATTTCGAGACAAAGGAAAATAATCTTGCTGAGGGGTAATAAGAGACTAGTATTCAAGATGAGTTTGAAGGAAATTTAAAATAGTCTTAAATTCTTCTTCAGTCAAAACATCCCTATTAAGAAAAGGTTCAATAGCCAATACTTGCTCTAACTCTCCTTTTGTCAACACAAACTCTTCAGATTTGTTATTAATACTTAAAAACTATGTTCTTTCCTCTTTGACTGGAACAATACTTATCTCAAATTTACTAGGAGATGAGAGAGAAAAAATTTCAACTGAGCCTAGGTTAACAACATCTACTTTAGTTTCTAGGGAAGGAGTTTGAAATTGAGATTTTTTAGTAGAATATTTTGAAAATAAAACTTCTTTTGATTTTAAAGTAGATAAAGGTACCTTTTACTTTGGAATGTACTTTTTGTGTACCTTCTTCACTGACTGAGATGTGGGCTCAACCGATCTTTGGTTTCCTTTTGCATCTTTAATGATCTTTTCTGGGTTAGAAAATGGAGTCACCGTAGGTGATCTTTGATTCCTCCTTGTAGAAGGAGTTCTTGAAATCTCTCTTCCTCTTTGTGGAGTCGCCAGGTGGAATAATTTGCAGTCTTCTTCAAGTCACCAATTCTTGTTCACCATCAAGAATTTATTATTAGCAATTCAAAACGAGACTCGGGAGAATACTTCATTTCAAGGCCTTCGTCTCCCAGCAGACGCACCAAAAGATGTTAGCATTGGAATCAGCACTTGGACTGCTTCAAGAACTTGACTAGACACATCCTAAACTCTAAGGAAATTTAATGATTTGGTTTATAATATTGGTAGGTGTTTTAAACTCCCATTCACTGAAAAGAGATTTCAGTCAAATCCACTGTTCTATTAATGAAGGTATTGGGTCTGATGTGGTAGCAAAAGAGCGAGATTTTAGCCTATGAGGGGAAGAGAATATGAAATGGAAGAAGAATCGGTGGGTCTGCAAGGCAGAAATCAACTTCTTTTGGTAGAAAATAACACAAGTAGCAATTTTTCAATATTTCAACAAGAGAAATCTATTTCTAGACTTACAATATTCTCACTGAAATCTCATGGAAGATAACTATTATAAGTGATGCTCTTTACAATGTCATCATGTATATTTCATCAAGAAAGCTCACTATGTGAGACTAATAAAAATTGATAAAACACATGAACATGTTAAGAGAGTGATAAAAACACATAACAACATGAGGGATTGCAAACTGCCACTAAAGATAATAAGATATGGAAACACAAGTGAAAATTAACAATACACACACCAGATTGATAATAAGTACTCAGAATTTTCTTTCAATTTTATTCACTGAAAATAGTACTGATCATATGAGCCAAGATTCTAAAACCACAAACATTTTTTACATAGCATTTTGTCACATATATACAAAAATATAAAATTATCATCTCCAAACCTGTTCCCAAAAGTTATTACGATCTCGTGAAAGAGATGAGGCTTATCATAAAACTTTAATACAAAGTGCTATGACATAATCAAAATAAACAACATCAAGGCTAACAATTTGAAGTGGTTGTATGATGTGTCAGTGTATGGGAAGACTCCTCTTCTATTCTGGTGCAACCAACTCCACAAAAGTGTAAAAAACAGTGAAAGTGACATGTGACTGCTCTTTGAATGTTGCATGATGCCTCATGGCCCACGTGATGGTGCTGAGATTAATGGTAGAAATATTTTTTAGAGAAACTCTGCCACTGTTCCTTTCCTTTGGTTCCTCATTTGTCGCGATATAGTCTCGAATTAAACATGGAAATAGTGTTGGAGTGGAAAAACCCATATAGATAGGTTCCAAACAAAAGGACCAGGCATGTGAAAGATATGAGAAGGAGACACGTTGAATTGTGGGCCAGCGGGAGAAATAAAATAGGAGCAGGAAATATGGAGGTTAAACAGGTTATGGAGGTGGATTGAAAGAGATAGCAGTGTTTCATTTTATTAGCGAGAGAGATAATTAAATAAATGATGAGTGGGAGGAAAAAACCTTTTATACATATATCACAATCGCAGATCGGAGTCAGAAACATTTAAATAAGACACAAGCTGGAGGGAAAATGATTTACGATGGGTGTGATGACATGGAAAGGAGGTTTGGATCGAGGGGGGTGTGAAATGTGGAGAGGAGGACACGTAACAGGAGGAGCAGGGAAGATCATGAGGTGTAATGGCTAGTGGAAATCGAAATCACATTCGGGCGTTTATAATGGATTCTCGGGCGGCTATCCTCCTGAGCTTGTGAATTGCGATATGCGATTGGGTCCCACCAATATCACACATCACACTTCGACATTTATAACATGATCCTAAGTGCCTATCCTCCAGAGCTTGCGATGTGCGATGGGGAAAGGGTGACGTGGTAGGGAAATGTGGGTCCCTTTAGTATCGCATTGGAATATTTGTGGAGTGGAAAATGAATGTGGCGAGGATTGTTGCGATATGTAATTAGTGATGATGACGTGGCAGGAAAGGGACCCACTCAATATCGCAATCGGGGAAATGAGGAAGCGGAAGTGAATGCGGTAAGTGAACTTTGGGAAATGCGATGCGAAAAGGTAGGTGGGGCCCATTAAATGACTTTTAAAAGCGGATAAGTGAAATATTCGTTAAGTCAATGAATATGGTAAAATTCATCTGAATCATAATATAAAGGATTTTTCTAAAAAAATTCGAATGTTATGAAACGGATCAAAAAGAAATGATGGATCCCAGCAATATCGCATATCAGAAAGTTTGTAGGATTCAACAATGGTTACATGTATAAGGTTTGAATATGTGATAGAAGGTAAGGTAAAAAGGTTATAATATGATATGGTTGTTAGTGGGTGTGCAGAGCTACTTTTTAACTATAAAAATTGAATTTTAATTGTTAAAAAGGGGTTTTGAAAGAAATGAAACACTGGACTTTGCGTTTTTTTGGAAAAATGAAAGGTAAAAGAGGGAAAATGAAATGAATGAAGGTAGAAATGAAATTTTCTCACCACTACACTTTGACAGCGACACTTTCATCTTACAACCAAACTGAAAAGGCAGATTGATTCCTTGGAGAATGATGACTAGACTTTGAAAATCATTGAAAAAATTGCAGTGCTAACATATTCAATGATTATCACATCAAGGGGGCATGCAAATTAAACTAAAACTATCTCATTCTGGAAGTAAAACTACTATAAACTAACTAAATATTGCAATATAGATAAGAACATGAAGAAATGAGTTAATAGCACAACAATAGTCGTATAAAGAAAGTAGTTAGGTGATTTTTAGGAATCAAAATCTTTAACTTATTAGAGAAAAAGAAGAAGTCTCTAATCTAAACAATTCACATTGAAGAAATAAGTATTGAATAATTAGAAAGAATACGAGAGAGATATATCTGTTTCATAGAATAGTCCATTAGATAACAAAAATAAATATCTTAGAATGCACACAAATGAACATACTTGGGATTAGTCAGAAGCACAAGCACAATGTATGCTAAGTCACAATAATGGTAGTGGTCTTCAAGGCTTCTCAATATTATTTGTAAATGGATATAGAACACACCATATTTCTGGATCCCATCTTTAAAACTCTACAAAATTTTACTAAAGAATAGGAAGTTCAAAATTAATGAAGTTTAGGAATTCAAAAGTCCTTCTTCCCGGGAGTTTACATAATTTTTAAATTACATTAGTAACTAATTCCCTACGAACTATTGGGATTCCCGTGGGAGATTACTATATTTTCATATTATTATTATTTTCAAATACAATTAAATAAAATGATTTGTGGCTTCTATTGGCTAAAAACATAGTTTATATAGTGTGCTTGGATCTTCCATAGGGATCCTCAAGAATTCCTAGATATCGGCTACCCAAATATTGTAATAGGAGTAGCACATCTTAATCTTGTTGGGTAAAAACCATTCCATGATGGAATGGTATTCTAATGTGCTCTTTGAGAGGTCTTGTAGAGTCTTTATTCATTGAGACCATGAATAAGTTCATCAATATTTGTTGTTTTTATGACTCCACAATGTGTTTCTTGAGGTTTTATTTTGTGAGTTTTTTTGCGAAGACACTAAAAGAAAACTCTCTGGCATAAAATTTCTCTTCTATTTCCCTGCCTACTTCCTCATCCAACTTGGCTTCTCCTTGGGCCCCAACAGTTAGCAGCTTATTCATCTTGATGAATCTCTTAGCCAAGAAATAATGTTTCTAATATTGATCTAGATATTTGGATATGTCTTTCTCTAGATTTTCCTCAATATTTTGGGCCCTATAAAAAATGATGGATTTGTGTCAATTCTTCTTCACCAATCCTAATCCTATCGATATTTTTTATGCCATTTCTCTAGCTAGTTCATAACATTTCATACTCCCTGTAGATGATTTCCTCTTTCCTTAGCGAGTTCCTAGAGTGGAAACAACTTGGTGGATATCCTCTAGACTTGTTAGAGGCATGGGTAGACTTGTTTGGCCATGATATTATAATATTCATGCACTTAAAATGCATGAAACCTATAATATTCCATTTTGGTGCCCTCCTACTTTATATTTTTGTTTTCATACTTCAATAGCTTTGCCTACTGCTCCATGTCCATAATGCGGTCATCCTTCTACTTCAACTCTTAAAGGAGGTCTTTCACATTTCTCTTAGTGGCCTGAAAAAAATGTGTGCCTACTGATGCCACGTCTAGTAGATTTTTTTTTTCCAAATACAAAGTGCCTATTTGTGATGAATAACATTGGAGGTGGATGGGGAGTGGACAAGAATTTTTGTTTGTGCTCCACTATCATGTTAGGATATTCCAACACATAGGAAATAGTTAAGAATAACTTAGTCTAGTGTAGAGTTAGGTAAAGTGTGTTTCTTTACCATGTACATTTGTAACTTAGAATCTGACGGTCACGATTTGTAGTGATCTGACAGTTATCTCTCACCTCGGTATTAACAACACTTGATCTGTGGCTTAACACTCGATTGGTCCATGATCTCTATTTAAAGAGAATGGAGGGTCATTTTTCCAGTAATCGTTTATGAGATAAATATATGTAACTTTTCTTTTTATATTAATAAATTTCCTGAAGTGGCCGCGTTGGCTCAGGTCGTGGACTATTTCCCTCTTTGAGGGTTTTAACCACGTGATTATACTCGTGTACTGATTTGTGATCTTTTTGTGAGTAGTGACCTTTGTTTCTTGATCTATGAAAGTTACCCTGTAAATTCCTACATGGTATCAAAGCTATTTTTAGGGCCGCGTCCATTGTTGATCAAAATCTAAACTTGGTTTGACTACATGCGAATGCCGTTTTTTAGATCTACTATTTCTGAACATTTTCGGGCTTGGAGAACTTCTCGGTTGTGTCTGGAGCGTCTGTTACAGTGAGGAATGCCTTTCGTTCCATGCGAAAAGGTTTCTGGCTGCCCAAGTTATGACAGTTTAGATCTGGAGGTATAAAGCATCTGTTTTGCAGTTATATTTGTTAATAGTTCTGCATATTTCGGTTCCCTCTTTTTATTTTCGGTTTTAAGGTTTTATTTATTTTCCGGATCTATACCCTCTTCTCTATGTATGCTCTTTTCTTTGCGCTACGTGCGATCTCAGCAAATCAGAAGGAGGAAAAAGGGATTTTTTTTGCTACATATGCTCTTTCCCCGCGTCTTTGTGCGATCTCGGGAAATCAGAAATAGTGAAAAAAATGATAGTTTCCGGTAAGGCTAACTGAAAATTTAACATTCTGTCGTAAGGATTTGCATTTATTTTTCTTTTGTTTGGTTTTTTTTGTGTTTTTTGTGCAGGAAAAGGCACGCACACCGAAGAGTGAAAAAAAAAAAAAAAACCTTTCCTCCTTTCATACAATAACGTGATCCTTTTACTATCTCACTTGGTGAGAGGTTAGTTTATGAGAATAGAGGTCTTGGGTTCAAGTCTCCTTCTCAAGCTTCTTTTGTAAAAAAAATTTGTTAAAAGGGGCAGAATTGTTTTTTAAAAAGCCACACTTCAACCTGTTCCCATAACTCTTCGACATCTACAACTCAGATTTTTCAAAAGGCATAACTTCTTCATCCGAAAGTCGTTTTTCAAGCCGTTTTTTTTTTAACAGCCTATGTTTTCGAGATATTTCCATTGGAGCAATTATTTTCAGCTTTTCTCAGCTTCAATTTTTTTTTTTAAATGGAAAGTGCATGCCCGGTTATTCTTAATAGCACCAATTATTTCCAATGGCTACCTCACATGGTAGATATACTTAGAAGTAGAGGGCTTTATAGAATAGACACAGAACAAGAAAATAAACCTTCCGATGATGATAAAGCTTCTAAATGGGAAAATAAAAAAGATCAAGCACGAGGGTTGATAGGAATTTCCATTGCTCAAGATCTTCAATTTCATATCCTTGACATTGGCACCCCTGATGAAGCCCTGGAAAAGCTAAAAATTGTTTTTGGCATTCAAAATCAAGTCAGGGCCCACCAGCTTGAAAATGAGTTGCTTACTTTGGACCCCAATAATTTCTCCTCCATTGAATTTTTTTTGTCCAAATTTAAGACCCTCAGAATTCTTTTATAAGGTTGTAAGATAAAAAGAGACGATGGTAGCCTCATCTATTGCATTCTGCTAAGCTTGGCCCTGCATACTCTATATTTTTTTCCACCTTCCATTCCACTAGAGAAGCCATCATTTCCTCAGGAACCACCTACAAGAATCCCTCTTTTGATGCCTTTTGCGATTCTTTGATAAGAGAACAAGAAAAAATTTTACACCTTGGTCTTAACACTGCTGGAAACCCTTCTAAGAAAGCCTTAGCAGCCCAACAACAACCATATCAAAATAATCCCAAGAAGCAGTATCCTAAAAAATATGTTCCTAAACCAAACAAGGGACCTAAGCAATTTCAGTCGCAAATTGAAAAATCAAATCACCAAAATAATAAGGCAAATAAAAACAAAGGGAAGAAGATAGATAGACATTGCAACTTTTGCAATCGGGGTGGCCATATAGAGTCAAAATGTTTTAAGAAGATGGAAGCCTTAGAAGTAGCAATGAAGAAGCACAACATCAATTTGGATCACTCTTCACCTTCATCTTCAGGCATGGCACTTTCAACTTGTGGTTGTCAAGCATCAAGATCTGGTTATGCATTAAATGTATCTTCTTCTTCTCCTTCTCATGAATGGCGCATTGATTCTAGAGCTTCTTACCACATGGCTAAAAATAAATCCATGTTTTCTTCTTTAAATGATTGTAACACTAAACATATTTATGTTGGTGATGATATATCTCTTAGTGTTGTAGGATCTGGAACCATTCATCTAGATAATGGTCAGTTTAATGATGTACTATGTGTTCCTACCTTGTCATGCAACCTTCTATCTATTTATCAAATAACTCATTCAGGTGAAGGGAAAAAAGTAGAATTCTCACCTCATGATGTTGTAATCAAGGACCTCAATTATCCTAAACATATTTTAGCTACTGGCATTGCTGATGATTCCACAAGGTTGTATAAGTTTGAAAAATTTGGTCACTTAAACTATCGCTCTCTTCAAACTCTATGTAAGGAAAATATGGTGACGAGCCTTCCTATGGTATCTTGCCGAGATGGTGTTTGCTCCAGATGTGTACTCGGAAAACATCATCGGGATAGTTTTGACAAACGTGCCTCTTGGCATGCTTCAGCCCCTTTGCAACTTGTGCACAGTGATTTATGTGGTCCACTTCCTGTTGTTTCCTTCTCTGGTTGCGATTACTTCTTAAATTTCATTGATGATTTTTCCAAACGCACTTGGGTATATTTCTTAAAACTCAAGAGTGAATTTTTTAACATGTTCTTGGCCTTTAAGGCCTTTGTTGAGAAACAATCTAGACATCAAATTCTTAAGTTAAGATCAGACAATGGCATAGAATATGTTAAAAAAAAATTTATCAACTTCTGCACTGAGCATGGCATTCAATTGCAACATACTGTTCCATATACTCCATAAAAAAATGGTGTAGCTGAAAGGAAGAATCACACCTTAAAAGAAATGGCTAATTGTATGCTTCAATCTGTTAGTGTCCCGTGATTTGGTTGATTGACAAGCAAAATGAGAGTGTAACATCAAACCAGACTTTGGAGCTCAAGGACCTAGCCTTCCTGGACTCAGAGAGGGCTCTCTCTATTTCTGTAAGGGATATTTGTGTGTTTGCTTATTTTGTTTTGATTTTAGGCTAGTTATGAAGTAGGTTTTTGGTTTTGGTTTTTAGGTTGTGAGGGATGAAACTGATCAAAGATACAAAATAGGTAAAAATATGTCATATCAACTGGGCTATGGGGTCAAAAAGGTCAAGAAAGCTTTCAGATGGTGATACAAGGTTGTTGAAGGGCCGATTTGATTCGAGGTAAAATGGAGTGAAATGGACATCAAGTTTGTGAATAAAAAAGGATTTCAAGCATAACTAGTTTAATAGCTGACATAAGCATGGTAGGGCAAACCATTAATCATGAGAAATGTAACTATAAGCTATTCAATGCATAGAAATAAACATTCAAGCCATGCATAGAGATATATAACTCTCTAACTTTAGGAAATGTCTATCAGACCTTGGGGAAATACATTTAAGACAGACAAAAAACTCAAATCACTATGTCGGAATGCCTAAACATAGTACTTCAAGCTATTGGGAACTTTGAAGACAAGATTGCATAGTTTTAGGCAAAGGGCAAGATCAGTACAAGACCTCCTTGGTTCAACAAATGACAATCTAATCAATCAAAGAGAAGTTTCATAGGTGGAGCTATGGCTAGCCATGAGTAAGCAGGGCATACCGTAAATCATACTTAGCATGCATAAAACCATAAATGAAGCAAGCAAACAATATTCTTAAGTTATTAAAGAGCAATCAAGAATTCTTTAATGTGACTAAGAATGAAGAAAACATGGAAGCTATAAAGAAACGGGAAATTTGAGGTGCCTCCAAGGGCATGTCTCAAATCTATTCTCTACTATCTTATAGCAAGCAAGAACATGGATTTATGAATGAAAACTAGGAAACAAAATAGAGAGAAAGAGACATTATACCATTCTACCAAGTCATGGAATCCAACAACAATCCTTTTTCATCATCCAAGAACATCCAAAATACTATCCAAAAGCATGAGACATGTATTTCTTCCAAAGATTATATGACCATATATTGCTTCTATTCATCAAGTTCAGCCTTGTTTACAATGAAATCCTTTGGAATATATAGGCCAAAGTGAGGAAAACATCTTAGTTCAACTTGCAATCTCATTGGCCTATCCAAAATATCTGATTTTGTCCTTGAGGCTTTGCAAAGCCCAAGGCACAAAATATCTAATAAAATATCTCAAAAATGCTAAAAAAGGGAAATATATTGACTTTTCATAACTTATCATGTACAAAAATAGCTAAACGCACATGAAGAAAAGTCACTTTTGAAAGGTTCAATTTTTACAAAAATACTCAAAAAATACATCAGCAAAATATCACTTGACTTGCTGGCAACTTTTGAAGGCCTTCCCAATGTCGAAACGAGGCCCATGACGGCTCGTTGGAAAGATATGAGTGTCTAATTTCTGAAAATGTTTATTTTTATCCCAACAGACCACTAGAAGTCCTCAAAAAATAGACCTGTGTGTAAAAAACCAAAAAATAGGCCTTGCTGATAAACAGGGCAGAGTGTAGAAAAAGCGAGTGTTTTTTGCCATTTTGGGAGATAAAATGATCTTCAATTGTTCTGAAAATCGCTGAGTATGTGCCCCTGAAATTATGGCATCCAATGATACCATTTTCATCCTTTAAGGATGCCCCAAACTGAAATGGCAATGCCCATGAGTTTTGGCCAAAAACCCAAAAATGACAAAAAACCAAAATTTGTCGAATTTCGCCCAAACTTGGCGAGCATGCCCCTCAAGGGTTTTTAGAAACATGTTGTGAAGCTGAGGCCAAAATTTGGAGCCTTGAGGTGTCTTTCCTCAATTTTGGTGTCGGGCGCTTCCCTTTAGCCTCCTTGAGTTTTTCTTGAGCGGCCTTCAATTTCCGCCGGGCAAACTGATTTAGCTTTTTATAATGCCCGGTCATCCTCCGTTGAAGGTCCAAGTCCCTGTTTGCCTTCTCCAATTTCTTCTCCAAGTGATCATTAACTCTCTCAAGCCATGCTTCCCGATTGTTTTCTACCTCTTGCTTGAACAATGTAGTGAGAGGGGTAGATTGGAGAAGGGCATCTTCTTCTTCCTTTTGCTTCTCAAGGGCATTTTTGAGCGCCATGGTTCTTGGCCTCTTTCGCCTGGGCTGATCTTCGCCTTCACTCTCATCGAACTCACCCATGATTTCTTCCAATCTCACTTGTGCTTTAGAGGCCTCATTTTTGTATTTGATGGCCCGTGTCTCATATACAGCCATATGGACACTCATTTGTTTATTTTGAACTTGCAAAAAGTGATTGAAGTTCCTAGCCCTATCAAGATCAGTCCTCAAAGCATAAATTTGGTTTTCTCTATGGATCAAAAGAATTTCTAGGATATGGGCTTCATTATCACTATCATCACTTTGGATTTGGATGATGTCGAATTCCCTTTCCTATTCATGACTGCTTTCTTCCTTGTCCTTCCCTTTGCTTTGGGTGGCTCTTTTAGTCTTATTCCTCTTGGGCAATTCGACCATGGGCTTCTTGGGAAATTTTCCCTTGCTTCGGAGGGCCCTAGTCACATTTGGGGTTACAACTCTAGGCACCCTTTTCCTTGATGTCCGGGGCTTGGCCACTTTCGGAGAAGAGAGCATGGCCCCTTGCCTAGGAGAGGCAACTAGCACATGCTCCATGGGCTCTTTACCCTTGTCACTTTGCTCCTCATTTTTTCCACTGTCTTGGATTTCTCCATGGATGCCTTGACTGTCTTTTTGCATTTCCTTTTGAGGTTTTTCCTCCTCACTATGTTGTACTTGTTTATCATGCTGCCCTTCTTCTTCATGAGGTTGTTGTTCCTCATCCTATAGCTGCCTCTGTTCATCATTTTCATGAGACTGATCACCTTCACTGTGTTCCTTTTCATCATGCCCAGGAGTCTGCTATTCTGCCTCACTGTGATGCTTCTCATCATCATGCCCTTCTTCCCTTTGTTGTTCTGCCTCACTGTGATGCTACTCATCATCATCTTCCACATCATGCCCTTACTCTCCTGTTTCATCATGCTACTTCTCATCGTCACTTCCCTCTTCTTTCTCATGCTCTTTTGTCTGTTCTATGGTAAAATTGAGCTTCTTGGGAATAGGTTTGCTAGAAGAAGGTGAAGGATGGTGAGTAGGAGGTGTAGAAGATGTATGAACTGGAGGGACAGTGGAGAAATCCAGATGGGTGATGAAATTATCCCAAGAGACCTCCCTCTTCTCAAGCTGATGAAGAATGATGACTTTGATGAGGGAGTGATGGAAGAGGCAGGTTGTCTGCTGTGAAGGAGGCTTTTCTGGAACAGTGGAGGCCATTTTCTCAATGCTTCTATGTAGGAAGAAAGAGATATTTAGCAATTTGGCCCTCGTAAAATGCATGAGAAATCGAATGTGATAGGCATAGACGCGGGAGAATCTTCCCTCACAAGTGAAGTATTTCATGATGATCTTCATGAGGGGGGCGTAGCTAGTCAAAATATATGAGAAGGGGAAAATGGATGGACATGAATCTCTGTGCTCAGGCTTAAAAAAAGTCTTGTATTCTTCTGAGTCCAGGTGGCTTTGTTTAAACCACTTCACCCTGACATAAGGGATTTAGTGGCCTTGCAGATGGACCTTGGATAGAATTTGAAATCTAGGCCTGCCAGCTGAAAATGCTTCTCTCGAAACCTCAAAGCACAAAGGTGTGTTAAAGGGGAAAAGCTCTTCACCTCTTGCACTCTTTGGAAAAAATATAGACACCCAACCTCATGGAAATTAAACAACAATGATGGATGGGCGTTCACTTCTTCAGTGGAAATAGGCTCAAATCTCTTGTGCAGGCCACTCCTACTATCTTGCCTGGGAGGCATCTTGTTTTGAATGTTCTTTGAAACACCAAGCTGTCTCAAATGGCCTTTGGAATGTTTTCTCAAGCACACAACTCTATCCTCCTTGTTAGTCATTGTTTGACCAAGGCAAACTGCTTCAAATGCTGTGTGAAATGGTTTTTTAACACCAACTCTCTGCTCCTTACAAATCATTGTTTTGTCTTCCTTTGTATTCTATTCAACAAATAGTTATCAAAATAACAAGCACACAGTCAAATTGTTACTCTGTTTGGGTAAGGTCACAGGGATCCTTTGTGTTTTGGTATAAACAAGACAACTTTGTAAAAAACAAAACACCCCTCCCAATCAAAAACACTCTTCTTGTATTTCACTGTTTCACATGCACAGGTAGACAAGAACACTTTCAAATTGATTTAAAATCTTTTCATAACACACTCTATTTCATGGAACAAAGGAGGCTGCACTAGGTTTCACTGTTTTTCCACACAGAGAGGACTTTTTGAAGTGATGGAGTATTTCAGACTTGATCACTGTTGTCTCTTTACAAAAATGTTTCACCTTAGGATCACTTGTTTCTTTTGCCCAGGTAGAAAAAAACACCCTCAAATGACTTTAAAGAATCTCTCACCACACTTTGTTTTATGGGACAAAGGAGGCAGCACTAGTTTCACTATTCCACTTATTCAAAAGGAGATATTTTTGAAGTGACAAGGCATTCGAACTAAGACCACTGTTTTCAAAAATAGGCTCACTGATGTCACCTTACAATCACTGTGCTTTCCTTACAAAGACTGCTTCCACCTTAGAATACTTTTTTCACTTTAGACTTTGCTAACAGAGGTTATTTTTGTCCTATCACAGTTAGGAAACCTTCAAAAAAATTTAAAACCTCTAACATTGTGCTTATTTTGACTTGCAAGTAGTGTTATGGTTTATCACTGTTTTGAGGGCAGTTTTAGGCCTTTTGACACCAATATAAACACACCAATTTCACTATATTAATCGTGGGCAATCATAGCCACAACAATCTTTGATTTTTATCAAAACACTCAACCCTCCTTATCACTATTTCTCCCTTGGATAAAAACACTCTGTCACCCCCTTCAGATTTTCAAACAACTAGCAAGGAGCAAATGAAGAATACCTTGCAAACTTTCACAGGCTTTCGTTGATGAATTGGCAGCTTCAGAGATGCTTTTGAAGGCGTTTTGATTGCTCAACAAGCGTGGCCCGTTCAAAAGGGAAAGCGCCGCGCAGTAGACAGGGTGTCGGGTCGGCCTTTGGGCAGTCGTGACCGGCGCCTACAGGCATGCCACGCACCGCTACAAGCACGCTGCGCAGTAGTGTAATGCCTTTATAATTTTTCGCTCGAACGCGCCGCGCGGTCTTCCAGGCGCGCCGCGCAGTCTTAAACCTCCAAAAATCTACAATTTCGCTTGAAATTTCCTTGTTTCGGTCAGAGAGCAGCCAGGGGGATGTGTTGCTCGCGTTTTTGAATTGCCAATAGGTCCTGCAACGGTCTCTAACTCCCTTTTGAAGGCGAAAAGGTCAATTGACTTTGAAATGCTTTATGAAGGTTTTGAAGCTTTTATGAAAGACCTCTCGGTTGCAAAACAAAACATGAAGCATTGTTTTGTCATTTCACCATTTTTAAAACCTATAAAGACTCTTTTTGCACTAATCCTTTGACAAGATGTTAAGTTTGACTTTTGAAAAGGTAACATAGTGATGGTTTTTGTTTAAGTAAAAAGGCCTTTTTCAGGAACTGCAAATCTCCTCTACTGCCCTTGCACTGTTCTTCATTAAAGAAGAATCTCTTCCACTACTGACCTTTTTAATGACCTTTTTAAAGGAAAAATCTGCTCAAAAAACATACCAATGATTTTTGAAGCATCTTTTGCCATTCTTGAAAGGAGATAACTCATCATTTTAAAACTTGATAGTTTCTGCTCTTGATGTATTGAATGTGATCATGCCCACTGTGAAGCTGATTGAACTGGCAGGTGCTGCTTTGAGCCTTTCTTTTAACTATGGGTGAAGAACTTCATTTGTACACTCCAGATCTTACCCATACCTATTAATCAAGGAAAAAGGCCTCTAAATACCCTTGGGACTTCACATATCCATAAAGGGGCTTTTGACTGTGATAGTGGCATGTTTTATCTATTTTGAGTGATGTCCGTGATTTTAAAGCACTCGTCATATCCTTCTTCACACCTCCTGTCTCTGTGTTGTTCATTTGCAAAGTCCCCTTGAGAAAACAAAGCTTAGGTTACCTCCTTGTCACTTTTGATAAGTTTTGGAAAATATCTTCATGAAAAGGAAGAGCAAAACCCTTTTGAATATCAACATCACCCTTGGGCCTCTGTTAGAATCAGCTAATTTCAACTACTTTCAACTCTATTTTTTAAAGGAACAATGACTAGATGTCATGCATGTTTATCAAGGAGAGGTATATTTGGAAACCCTTAATGAAATTACATACCTCAGCAAGGTTTTTTCATTTTGACTCCAGACTTCTTTTGAAAGAAATCTCTGATAGAAGATAAGTCAGCCTCTTTGATCATTATAGTACCCCTGCTTTCTTTTTGTTTTTAACACCATTTCTCTGTTCAGAAGCCTCCAATTGTTCCCTACTTCTCTTAAAATTTTCCTTTCAGTTAGTGAAAACCCTAAAATCAAACTCTATCTCTGGCCCTCTACTTATTAGATGAAGGAGGCCATTATCACAGTGCCAAACACTCTGCTTGTAAAATGAAGGTTCTCTCAGTCTTCCAACCCTCTGCTAATGTATGGAGGAGGTTTTCTCAGTGATGCCATTTCATCAGCTTTTAAACAGTGCTATCTTTCCCTTACTACCTATTCATGCTTGAGCAAATGAATATGACAAACTGTCAATAAGTCATGATGGGCATTTCTCTGAGACATGTAATTCTGCTTTCCAAATACCTTTGCGCCTCTTTAGACATCACAAGCAATTTGGCTAGTATCTGCAAAGCATTTTTTGTCATTTATAATTCACTAACCTTTGACTGTGATTGCAGGAGCTTAATGAAATAACTCTTTGTCCTGCATCTGCATCCCAGGCTCAAAACCACATAAGAAGCAGTTGTCTTCTCATGTTGAGTTTAATACTGTCTTCTGGAATACTGGTACACTTCTGCTGTTGAAAGATCCATTGAAATAATGTAAAACCACCTAATATTAGTTTGACCTATGGCATATGCATTGTTGAGACTTCAGGGTTTGTTAGTGGCGCGACTTAAGGGTGTAACCAACTTTATTTGCAGAATAGGAAGGTCTGTTAGGACTAGTTGATAATAGATAGAGGTTCCTTGGCTTTAGGATAGTTTTCCAAGGGAGAAATGCCTAAAGCGCCACTACCTAACTTAGGGGAGACTTCTTGGACAGATTTGGATTGTTTTCCTTGGAGCTGATGGCCAAGCTAGTATGGCTAAGGCTAGATAGGGCTTGATAATGAGGTTTTATCTCGTCATGGGCTGATTTAAAAAGGTAGGAGGGAAAAAATGTTTATGGGTGTTTTCCAGCTGGAAAATTTGACAAATTTTTTAGATCAACTGCTAGAAAACTCAGCTAGGAATCTAGTCATCAACAACAGGTGAAAAATACTGATGACTAACACAATCTAAAGGAATTGGTCTCAATTTTTGGGCAGAAGCCATTAACTGTGCAAATTAAATAGTAAATCACACTCCTACTAAGGTTTTAAGAATATAGCTTCAGAAGAAGCTTGGAGCTCAATCAAACCAGATGTAAGTCACTTTTGTGTTTTTGGAAGTGATGCTTGGGCCCATATTCCAGATGCGAAACATAAAGCCTTAGAACCCAAGAGAGAAAAATGTATTTTTGTTGAATATTTTGAAGATGTCAAAGGATATAGACTTCTTCAACCTAAATCCAAAAATATAATCATTAGAAGAGATGTAAATTCTGATGAAAATATATCGGCCTGCTAGCCTAGTTCAGTGTGTGTGCCACCTTTGGCCTGCGAGCCTGATTTGGCATATGTGCCACCTCTCTCTCTCTCTCTCTCTCTTCTATTTTTAATAGCATTCCTTCTAGTTCATATGATGACAGCGAGGATGACAATCCTCCTCCACCTCTTGAAATTGTTCCTTATACTCCACTGCTTCTAATATGGGTCCGCTCTACTCGTGATGCAGTAGGTTCTCTTGCAGGTGACCTTGTCTATCGACGACGTACACGTTCTCAGTTCAAAAGAGCTTCTTCCTTATTGGCTCAAGTTCCATAAAAAATTGATCCAGAAACCTTTGAAGAAGCCTCCAGTCGTCCAGATTGGGATGAAGCTATGAATGAAGAATCATTCCTTATTTTCGAATGATACTTGGGATCTTGTTCCTCTTCCAAAAGGAATAAAACTTGTCAAATGTAGATGGGTTTACAAAACAAAGTTTGGACCAGATGGAAAAGTGGATAGACATAAAGCTCGTCTTACTGCTAAAGGATTTTCACAAGTTGAAGGCATTGACTATACTGAAACCTTCTCCCCTATTTCCAAAATGAATTCTATCCACCTTGTTCTTTCCCTTACTGCTTCCTTTAAATGGGAATTCCACCATATGGATGTTAAATATTCCTTCTTACATGGAGATTTACATGAAGAAATCTACATGGAACAACCCCCTGTCTTTATCCAAAATGACTCTATCCTTATTTGTCACCTTAGGAAGTCTCTCTATGGTCTCAAACAATCTCCTCGGGCTTGGCATGCCAAAATGGATATATTTCTATTAGATAATGGCTTTTCTAGGTGTCATTCTGACAACACTGTCTACACCAAGAAAGTGGGTAAGTCCTTCACCATCCTTGTTCTTTATGTTGATGATATTATCCTTACTGGTCGTGATCCAAACCATATAAACCATGTGAAGTCTAGCCTCAAAAAGAAGTTTGAAATGACAGACTTAGGACACTTTCATTATTTCCTTAGTCTTCAAGTCTTGCAATCCAAGGAAGGCATTACCCTCTCTCAATCCAAGTATGCTTGTGATCTTCTACACCACTTTCACATGGAAGACTATAAGCCAGCCCCTTCTCCCTTTCATTTTGGAGTCAAGCTTTCAGTCACTTGTACTACCCCTGAAGTTGATGCTACCTTATACCGTAAACCTGTTGGTAAACTGTTGTATCTAACCCATACCCATCCTGACCTTTCCTTTTTCGTTGGTCTTGTCACTCGGTTTATGCACCAACCTCATGAAATTCACTGGAACGCAGCTAAAAGAATACTTCAATATATTCGACATACAGTTTAGTTCGAGATTCATTATAGTGCAGGAGCATCTCCATTGTTGATTGGTTTCACTGATTCTGATTGGGTTGGTGACCCTGATGATCGAAATTCTACTGCAGGATATGTATTCACTCTTGGTTCAAGACCTATTACTTGGTATTTTAAGAAACAAAGTGCCATCTCTCTTTCTTCAGCAGAAGCAGAGTATCGTGGTGAAGTTGAAGCCAACAAGGAAGCCATGTGGCTTCGTCAAATTCTGTCTGAATTTGGTCTTCATCAGCAGCATCCAACTACACTTTGGTGTGATCATTAGAGTGCCATTTAGCTATGTAAAGATCTAGTTCAGCATTAGCGTATGAAACACATTGAAATCCACATACACTTCATCAAAAATCTCATTCATGATCATGTTCTTGAAGTGCAGTATTGTCCAACCAATGATCAAGTAGCCGATATCTTTACGAAGGCTCTCACAGAAGCGAAGTTTACCAAACTTCGATCCATGCTTGGAGTTCAGGAAATTTTTCATTAAGGGGGGATAGGCTCTAATGCCTCATTCCTTCTCCTATTGTGTCACTTTTGTAAATCCTTCAATCCTATCCCAATTTTTTCTTAAGGGGGAGTGTTAGGATATTTCGACACATAGGAAATAGGCTCCTTTTGTGTCACCTTTGTAAATCCTTCAATCCTATCCCAAGTTGTTCTTAAGGGGGGATGTTAGGATATTCCAACACATAGGAAATAGTTAAGAATAACTTAGTCTTGTGTAGAGTTAGGTAAAGTGTGTTTCTTTACCATGTACATTTGTAACTTATAATCTGACGGTCACGATTTGTAGTGATCCGACGGTTATCTCTCACCTCGGTATTAACGACACTTGATCCGTGGCTTAACACCTGATTGATCCATGATCTCTATTTAAAGAGAATGGAGGGTCATTTTTCCGGTAACCGTTTATGAGAGAAAAATATGTAACTTTTATTTTTATATTAATAAATTTCCTCAAGTGGCCGCGTTGGCTCAGGCCATGGATTGTTTCCCTCTTTGAGGGTTTTAACCACGTGATTATACTGGTGTACTGATTTTTGATCTGTTTGTGAGCGGTGACCTTTGGTTCTTGATCTACAAATGTTACCCTGTAAATTCCTACATATCATAGTCATGGTGTGATCATATCTGAACTTGCCTGCATTAACCACTTTTCTTTTCCTTGTTGGTGTAATTACCATTTCTACAACTAGAAAGTGACCACCCGTGATGGTAGGAGTTACTGGTTAAATTGATTCAATGTACATGGAAGTTGTGCTCTGTTGGACATCATGTTATTGCAATACAAGTTGGGCCTTGAGAGCTTATTCCTATGGTTTGGCCTCAACATCTTGTTGTTGTCTCCTATGTCCTTCCTACACTTTTTTTCTTTCTACCACTAATTTTATTTTTCTTTCTTTATACCTTCTCATTTTTTCCTCTTCCTTCTTCTTAAGCTCAAGCTCCTGCACTATGCATGATGCTTATTTCTCCTATTTAAGCTTTTCATCCCATGCAACTCTAGTTGCTTCTTGCTAGGTAGCTTGTTTCTTGGAAATGTTTTTCTTTCAACTTGGGCTTTCTCTTTTTTCACTCAAGGTGAATTATAACATGTCCTAAAGACAACTTTTGAGAATTTGAAGGAATTTTTATTTTTCTCCTCCTCATCCCATTTATTTTCATTCCTTACAATGATTCTTCACCTCAGAGTTAGGATCATATTTGTGGAATGTTTGATGCCCAAAATGGAACAACATTAGAGTGTTAGTTTCTACTCTCACTTATTTCATTCCTTTAATTGATATAATCCCAAGTGTAATGAATTTTTTGGTTAGGGATCATTATTGTCTTGTGAGGTTGATCCACGTACTCATGTGTAGACAGGATATGCTATCTCCTGCAATATCATTTGGTTAGTTACAAACTTTGGTAGTATATGTGGAGGCTTGGTTGCTCCAAATACTCTCCAGTATGTGGCATATTGATCCAAAAACCAATTCCCAACAGTGGGCATCAACTGCATTGATCTGTCAGAAATACATGGAGCATGTATATTGAATAGAAGTTCATACAATGGGATCAAGAAGTCATAACATATATTGGTGTAAGACTATATGTAATGTGACTCCCATATGACTTTACAATCCTCCACTCTCCACTTCAATCCAATTGCTAGGAATACATGCTTGACATAGTGGCAATGCACAACATCTAGGAGGCCATCAAGAATTGAGGATATTGACATTCTTTTGAACCCTAAAATTGTCTATTATTATCCTTCAAGGAGAAGGATAAGATATCAACCTACGTGAAGATGCTTCCCTCGAATAATTTAAAACACATTAACCAAACCCATTATTCATAGAGGGTTTCTATGTTGGGTCAAATATTATAGAACTTGCATAACATAGAAGCCACTAGTTAAAAGGGAATCTTCAAAAAGTTTCTAGGATATTTATTGTTTGGCTTGGACCTAAATTTTATTTTATTTTTCCACCCTGTCTTCAAAATATCTTTAGGAAGATATTGAAATCTAACAGCCAGTCCTCATCCAAGGCTATCTCCTCCTTCTAAATCTTTCAATATAACATAATGTTAGAGGCATTGAATGAGGTAATGGGATTCACAGGGATATCCCTGATCATGGCTTCCTCGGGATCATCATACTTCATGATCCATTCAACTTCCTTTGCACATGGGAAGGTATGGATATGAGTAGCCACTTTGTGCAGCTAAGGCTTCCTAACCACCTGTAAAGCCCCAATGGTCATCTATGATCTAGTCTATGTGTATGTTGTATATCTAAGCTTAGGAACAAGTGAGTTGGTAGGTGTCTCGTCATTTGAAGTCTAAACCATTAGGGATTATATTCCCTTATCTTTGAAAAATACATATTTCACTTGCATACTCCATTCAAACTTCCTTACCCATTAATAATATTCACTTAAAATATTAAGTCCAAGGAAATTAGAGGTTTGGGCTAAAGACTAGTTGTGCTTATGCATTCATTTATTTATTTTGTTTAAATGTTTACAATGGTAGTAGGGTCTCTAAGGGCCTAGTGGTGAAGGAAAAAGAAAAGGTTTTATAAGGGTGGATAGGACATGATGGCTCCATAATATTCTTATTTATCATATAGAATCTAAGGCTAGGGTTTCTAGAAGAGTACAACATGTGCTCTTGCTTTGAAAAGGAAAGAACACAGTGCTAGTGAGTGATCTTGGATCCAATCTTTACTAATAAAGTTGGGAAAATAGGCACAAATAGGGTGTTATTAGTATGAAGCATAAGAGTTTTGGTGCATTAATTTCCTTTAATAAATTTCTTTTTCACTTAAATTCCACTAATTACTAATACAATGATACACCAGAAAATGATAACTTAGCTTAGTCTGTCATGGAAAAATATGCCAAAGAGATTACTGTTGTAGGATTGAGCCTCATTAGGGCAATATAACATTGTGATAATTCCCAATGAGGCGATATAACACTATATCAGGCACCAATGGTGTGATAGACTAAGGAAAAGGAGTAAAAGATTATTTAAAATACCAAATTGGTGAGTTTATCAGTCAACTGAGCCTCATTAGGGAATTGTATATTTGGCTTGTCCATCAGGGTGATACAATGGGATAAGTATGCTTAAGATTCAGTTTAAACAGAAAATTATGAAGTTGTATCATCAGCAAAGTCACTAATGCGGTGCTATGTTGCTAGACAAGTACTTAGTAGGGTGATACAAGGTCTAAAAAATATTTTTTCAAATATTACTAAGTAATTTGAGACTCTTTACTAAGTTGTATCGCTAGAAAAGTCCTTAGTGGGGTGATATAAGGCTTAAAAAGGAAATTTTGTGGGGGGAAATGCTATATTTAGTCATCTCTTTAGTGTGATATCACCATATTGATGAGGATCAAGGAGCCATATCACTAGTTGATTCATCGATAGGGTGATACAATTCTTGAAAAATAAATTTTGGGAGTCTAGAACTAAGTTGAAGTCCCTTCACTAGGTGTCATTTCACTAGGAAAATTTAGTTGTTAGATCCTTATATCACTAGGATGACCAAGTTCCTAGCATAATATTACTATAATGGTAATTATTTTAGCCATGTATTTTTGGGCTAGTCAAAATCTAGCCCTTGTATCATTGGATTGACCGACATCTCAAAATTAGGCTCAAAACCTATCTTAAGGGGTGGCGAGGCCAACAAAAAAGTAATATGAGCCAAGGACTAGTTAATCAAGATTATAAGGTGTATGATGAGTATCTTAAGGAGGAATACTCATTTTCTTCTAGGAATAATTGGTGCTCAAATGAAATGAGGGAGGTGGTTTTATCTACTACAACAATTATTGGTGATGCCTTGGTATAAACTCTAAATCTTCAAGTAATGTTTAGGGATAATTTACAAGGAACTTGTGATAATATTGCATGTAGGGTGTGTTTATCTTGCCACAAGGGTACCCTTTCTGAGAAATAGAAAATCCTAACCTACACAACCTTCCATTTTATGACTTTGGTCGAAGTTTGGGGGAGACTTCCAAGGGTGTATCTTATAATGTAGGAGTCCCTCTTCATTTTATACTTTGTTGCCACAAAGACAATGATACTTAAAGAGATAAAAATATCATGTGTTTATGATGAGTATTCAATGTTTCTCCATTGCTTGTGAGCATCCATAGCCTTGGCAGAGTTACCCTAGAGTCAGAATCCTTGCTTTTCTGCTAGTGAGTGTCCATAGGCCAGATGAAAATACCTACATGTCCCAATTTTTTAGGAAACATTTCTCAAGCCTTTACCTTGAATTTTAATAGTGTGGGAAAATTTTAAATTTTAGGTCATATTATTGTATAGAGTTCATTCAGTTACCTCTATGTTCCCCCATCTTTTTCTATACAAATAGCAACCTTACAACAAGGTTGGGACCTATTAGCTTTAGTGGCTCTTCAAGATCTACAACTAGAATTGCTCAACTTTATTATACACTACATAGGGTTTCTTATCCATATTTTAATAGTTCAACTGAATTCCTTGTAAACCCGTAATCATGAAGAATATTGAAATTTAATATCCTTGGCCATATTTCTGGGTGAGTATGGTTTCCAAGCAAAATCTAGATGCAAAATTTTATAGGGAAAATTCCTTGTTGAATTATGGATTATGCAAGGTAGGGCCTTGTGATACTACATCCTTGATTATACTGAAAGATTCATTTTTTGTGATAATCCATTTGAAATAAGTGTCTTACTTTATCATATTCTATAGAGGATTTACAATCTAAGAAAATTTGGATACATATCTCCTCACAAGTTTTATTTTTCCTAGGACGAATAAAATAGAATTGTTGTTGTTGGGAGGAGGTGTCTTTGTACTTTCTTTTATCCTTTATAGATCCATAGAGATTCCTTTCTTGGAGATCATGTGACCCATTAGGTTTCGTTCAACTACAGAAAAAATGCTCTTTTATTGGGTTAAGAAAAATCCCATAATTTCTACACCTTTTCCACATCAACAAGACAACTTGCAGGCAGTTAACTAGTGTGACATAGATCTTGTCACTTAGTTAGCTCAGTAAATTCAAGTTGGAGGGCTTGGAGTTCATTAATGCATGTGTGATTGTTAAAATTTACTAATCCAGTTCAGTTATTTTAAGTTGTATTCAATTAACTGACCTCTAACTATTGATAAAGTCAGTTGAAGATAAGTTGTGCAGTGGGAAAACAATCTAACTTAGAGATTTGTCAGTTAACTGATCAATCGACCCAAAATAACTAGTGCATGTAAGGAATTTGAGTTTCTCAACTGAAGTGGAGATGAAAAGGCAATGTAACATCATTTGTAGACTAGTTTTGAGTGTACAAGTGTTGTATGTTTCAGAAGATCAATCCTTGGGAATTGTGAAATCAATTTGGAGGAAATTCCTAAATAATAGGGGTAATTTCTTGATAATTTACACAAGGAAATAGGAGGCTTGATGGTAAAATAATTGGCTATGTGTTTTCCAGAGTTTATTATTGATCCGAGAGAACAATTATTCTTTTGCAGGTTGAGGTCAGAGTTCGAGCTAGAAATTGTAATAGTTTCTATATTCAACTGATTAATGCAAATAATCTTGAGGGGGTTTTTCCCAATTGTGTTTCCCTATAAATCATTGTGTATTTTTTTTTTTTATTATTGCATGTCTATGCATGTGCTTCTAAATTTTGGTTTCATTCCGCAACTTAGTAGAGTATAATTGTATCTCTTGTTTTTTAGTGTGAAATATTGAGTAGTTGCAATTTATATCAAATTTCTATAGGGAGATCTTGAATCATCATTCTTGCCCTTATGGATGGAATATCTAGATATTGATCAATTTGGATACCCATGAGACCCTTCACTATGCTCCCACAAACACTTGGGAGAACCAAAAATGTTTTTCTTGCAAACCAAGGGGCCAACCTTCTTGGTCATCTTATTCAGAGCCCTCTTCTTCATTTCAACACATGAGGGACATATATTGGCCTTCCAAGGGCCCTTTGTACGATGATTCTATCATTTTAGCCTCATTAGGAGGACTTATTATGTACTTTTTGAGCTATTTGGTGGGCTTATCACCAATTAGTTTGTTATTTGCACATTAAAGTTCTTTTTAGGGGCATATTAGGCTAATTGAACTAAATAGAACCCCTTGAGGCTCATATAAATTTATGAGACCTCATTTGTATTCACCATCATCACATGGATTTCACTTTCTGTTGTGAAAAGGACTCAGGCCCACAATTTTGGATGAAATTTGGATGTTGGGGTGCACTTTGACATTTGGAAAATTTTCACTATCTTTCTTGGAGCTTCTTTTTGCAATGTTAATGGATGGATATACTCGAAGTTCCTTGTAAGTTATTTTTGATGCTATATTTTACGTTGTTTAATGTCTAATGTATGGAATTTCACTTCATGATGATTAATGCCCTAATTCAATACAAATTTGCGAGAACATTAAAATTGTTGGAATAATTGCATCTATTACTCATAGGCTATGATGAAAGAATGTTCCCAGAGAAAAATCTTGTGTATTGCATCCTTGAAACTCCATTAATCATTGTAATTGAAGTATATAATCCTCTTTTAGTTGTATTTGTGTCTCCATTAGGGCTACCAAAGTTGCAGAGGTCTCCTTGATAGAGAAAAAATAATCAAATCAATGTAATCCTTAACTCCATATTTCCCAATAGATAGGAATGGACCTAGAAATCCTTGGTGATCAAATTATTTAATGAGACACCATTATCTCACCTTCTTTTCTTCTCCTCATTCTTTGTCCCTTAAATAATAGGTAGCCCCTCTAGGTGTTGGTATGGAACTCCCTAGGAGTGAGATCTCAAAAAAATAATATGATAATATTTTGTGTTTGTGCTTCTTCTAGGTCTCCTCCAGTTTTGGGGTCATTCTCACAATTTATTTTTAAGAAATTTGATTCCCTAAGCTTCATACCAAGTGGGAAATCTTGAAGTTTCTTTGACTTGTGGATTTCCTTGAAGGTTCATGCTTAGCTACTTGTTGACGTACATCATACAAATCATTTTATCTTAACTGCCTTGGCCTTGGATGAACCCATACTTTGTCATATAAATCATCCCTAGGTCTCTTGTATCTATCTATTACAAGGGATTTTTTGTGGAAAATCTTTCTATTTCCCAAACCTTGCACATTTGTTGAGCCTTTCCATTGAATGAGCCATCTTGCATCTCTTCAAGTTTATCCTAGGGATATCTATCACATGTGAAGCATGCTGAGAATCATGCCGTCAGTGAAAATCTGAGAAGAGAAGGGAACATAGGTTGTCGTGAAAATGGGCATTTGTTCCAAAAAATTTATGTGCCCTATAGGTTGTCCCTTTAGGTTCCCCTTCAGGAACCCTACTAGTTTGTGTGATAACAAGAACCTTCTGCGCACTCCTTACTCTAGGTTGTTACAAATCTTCTCACCTTCCTCTATTGTCACCTACACAATCACAAAGAAAAAAAATGTATTACCATACCTTCGATGTATTTGTACCTCGTGATACTCCTCAAATATTCATATTCTTTGCTTCTTCTTCAAGCATGAAATCTTTCCTTGCCTGATACCACTTGATGAAAATAATTTATGGGGATCCTTCAAATATAGTTTTTGATATTCTTGATCTTAGAACCTATGGGTTATGGGGTCACAAAACTTGCTTCTAATTTTCCTTATTTGTGTAGCAATGGAACTCATATATTATGAGTACCCAAACTTTCTCCATGTCGACACTAGAAAAACAACACATAGACCAACATTTGTGTTGCACCATGGGACCTCAACACTGACTAAGAGCTCTCCCTTCTATGAATGGATTCGAACTTGATGGTCCTCTAATGATTAATCATGTCTTAGCTCGACTGTATTTCCCGAATTAAGGTTTAGCACCGTCTCAGGTGTAAACACATGTGGCCACAACTTATGTCCACGGGCTCAAATCTCGGTCCCGACCTTCTTTCTAACGGAGCCGCTTTGAAACCTTCACAAAATCCTGAGACTAATATCCTGAGATGGATGGAATTTGACATCAACTAATGATGATTATTCTATTTTTTCCTCCTTCAAATAACATATCAACCCATTTTTAAAGTCTTGTGATGTGCTTCCAAGTCATTGTAATTGTTGAAAAAAATTGTCTCTCTTAGTCGTCAAGTGATATATCACCCTTTGCTAAAAATATTGGCCTTTCTACTTCGTACTTTTCCATTTCTCAACCTGATGTTCTGAGACATATGGCAATAGACAAAAAATTATTTCTGTCAATTGGCGGTCTTAAGTCTCTCTCTTTGGCTTACAATATCAGCCCTTAATTAAGAATATTGTTCCAAGCCTCTGGGCCGATACGACAGCAAACGAGAAAGATGCCAACTCTTTCAATGTAAAAGCCTCCTCCCACATCTACTGAAGTAACCAGCCAACCGGGGTAAACATGCGACAAGAGGCTACTATGATCTTATTCAACCTCCCAGGTGACCTTAAGGAAGTGGAATCGACAGGAAAACATCACAAAGACCTTCCACATCAGCAACCAAACTCCGAGGAGCCATCCCAACCACTCAGGTAACTAACCCCTGGATCCCATTGAGTTTTTATACCATTAAACCCCCATACACTCCCTTGATATGGGCAAGGGTACATCTGGGAGGCTTTGGACGCTCCCACGGCATGGGCATGCATGCATCTAAGAAATTTTTTCCTCAGACCTATGCCAGTGTCCCCAGGATTTGAGCCACTTTTTCGGACCCATAGCCCATGTCACTCCCCAAAACACCATGAAATTTTTAGAAATTAAATATATTAAAGGAATAACGATGAAAAGGTAGACATTTGAGCAAGGACTTAACTGGACCCCTACTAGCCATGACAGGATTAATTCTGTCAAACATGTCACAAATATGTAATCTGCATGTTTAAATAACATATATGAGAATAGGGGTCTCATACTTATCTGAGAATCATTATGAAGAATTGTTGCCTTGTCACATTAACTACATTATCATCTATTTAGGCATAGATACATTTTTCATTCATTTACGAATCAAAACATAATGAGAGCCATATATCGTCACCATCATAAAACTCGTATATAACCAACATATAAACAACAAAAATGTCATGCACATAAAAACCATATAAGCCACATAAAAACAAGAACATTTACCCATAAATACAAGAGGAAAATAGCTCTTAGTTCCATAATAAAAATGCAACAAAGTTTGGGACTTCCACGTTCCACCTGACCATAGACATGGATGATCCAAATCTCTCTTCAGCCAGTCACCCTTGTACCATATTCCAAGCATGAATATGGGATCTCATAAACCAAATCCATCAAAACCAAACCATGGCTTCTAGAGGCAAAACCACCTCAACCCTCAACCAGTGATTCCACCTCACGGCCGGACGTCACAACCATCACCAGATTGGCCTCCACCCATGCTATCAAGGGCTTGAGATCGTTTTTTCAAACCAGAATTCTAGGTCTCGTAACTCAACACATGGCTCTTGTTGGGCTCAAGTGTGTTTTCCCAGCCAAGGCTCAGGACTAGTAGCTCAACCCACAACTATTTTTGGGCTTCTAGAGCATTTATCCAACCAGGGCTTCCAGGACTAGTAACTCGACCCACAGCCAAAATCACATGAGAACCAACCAGAACAAAAAGAAAAAAAAAAAAAACATGGCTATCCAGGAAATGGAAAGGATAGAAAAATCCATTGTCGATCTAGGAAATCCTCCATGCCAATGACACATCATAACCACGAAACTACATGCATGTTAAAACTAGCAAGAAAACCATACATGCAACTTGATACCTGCAAAGCATTCTAGTTGTAGTTTTTGATCCCAATGTCCTCTTGCAATTTCATGCCTTTCCTTTTCCTTCTTGCTCCAAATCCAAAGTATGCCACACTCCTCCAAGTGTGCTCCAAGAAACTCTAAGTATCCAAGAGTATGAGAGAGAGAGAGAGAGACTAGAAAGAGAGCCATAGGTGGGAGAAAAATATTTCCAACTGATCCTCAAAATCGTTTTTATAAATGAGGCCTCTAATTTCTTCAATTTTCCTTCATTTTCCTCCTCAAATGAAACCTGTGGCCTTTCATCTTCCTTTTCTCCTATTTTCCTTTACTTTCATAAATAAATGTCAATTAATGCCTCATGCCTTTCCAAAGCCTTTGTCATTTCCTTTTCCAATTTACTTTAGCCGTAATAACCGAAATGAGCACCCTCACTAGGATGTTTTTCCCAACATTCAACTTGGAATACATGTCTCATGACCTTGGTCTTATATTTTTTTACATGGATTTTTAAACAAGGCAGTTACAATCAATTAATGTAACCTACTAAAATGATTCTGATTAGCCCTACTTAGGTGGTTTAGACTTCCACTATGCCTCTAATACTCTTCCTCACTCCATTCTTATTCCTCCCACTGGTTTGATCTAAACATTATGAAATTTGGTCATTGATCTACGATGATCAATGATCAGGTTTCCTCCATAGTAAATGCATTCACCTCGATGTGAATTTGGACTTGCAACACTTGATCATTAACGAGACATGTAAATGTACAGGGTTTATAGACACAATACAAGCACATAGATTCAATTACACACATAATACAAAAAAATTATTATATTCAAGCTTGATTACGGATGCAGGAGCATCCTGCTCAGAAAATCAATGGATATTTGGTTGACTTAGGGGGTGTGATGTTTTTAATTTATTAGTAATAAAATTGTATATTTTTTATAAATTATGTGAGAATGTGAGAGGTGTTTGACTTGTGAAGATCTCATAGAGATATTAGGGATTAGGGGATCCTAGAATAGAGGATTAGTTGAGATAAAAGTGGAATTAGAGATTTTAGGAATTAGTTGAGTGATCTATGGAGAAGATCGTGGATCCAAAATTATCCATAACTATGTAATTGTTTTTAAAATTGTAAGCCTACGGGCATGAGGAAGAGAGGAGAGGAGTGGCCAAATGAATGAAGATCAGGCCATGGAAAATAGATAGAATGAGATTCTGGTTAATTTATATGTACATAAATGATTGAATGAAATATTTATTTTGAATATTCTGATAAACTCCATTTTGTATGTGTGCAAATGTTTTCATGAAGTATTATCTCTCTAAATATAGTGGAATCAAAGTTAATAGTATTTGAAAGTGAATTTGAGTTTCTATGTGAAAGAACTCTGGAGGTTGTGAAGGAGACTACGTTGTCACTGTATTATCATCACCATCATAGTAAGCTACTAAAATGATTACAGACAGCCAGATAGGTTTAACCCTTGGCTTTTAGCCTTCAGTTTCATCCCTAAGTACCAACAATGAAAGGGATTTGAAGACAAAAAAATAGAGAAGCTTATGTTTTGAATTCGAAATTTGTTTCTGTGTATATTATCTACAAAGTCCAGTTACGCATTGAATTGTATGGAGATAGGGTCATATTGGAATGAGATAATATCCTTGGAGATCAAAGTCAAAGTGAATGTTTTAGCATAATTCGTGAGTACCTTGGAATCAGAAAATGTGTTGGAAACTTTGAATTGAAAATTTAAATTGATTTCTGGAAGTTTGAAGGGGGAGAGATTCATCCACTGGACCAACGTGGATTCAGAATATGTTGTTGTATTTGAGAGATCTGAAATAGTGGATTGCAGGAGTGGAATTTCAGACCTCCTAATGAAGACCAACAGTGTGAAAGGAATTCGTAAGGAGAAACCGTCATTGAATTTGTGGGTCAATTTTTCTAACTAAAGGAAGGCGAAATTAGAAATTCCGCCATCTGGATTTTGTGCAAAGCAAGGTCTATTTGGTAACTCGCTAGTGATTTTCCAAAAAGAGTTGTGGTTGAGGAGCTCCGAAGTGATCTTTATAATGTGTTTTTGTAGACTGCGTGACTAGAAAAAGGAAAAATGAATTGATGTGTCTCGTGATCAATTGGTATTTGAGTGTTGAATGTTAATTGAATAAGTGTAGAGAGTAAACATGATTCCAAGAGCGATGTGATATCTCAACAAGCCATGAACTGTGTGTGCCAATTGGGTGGAGAATCATTCACTAAACAAAGTAAATCTTTTATGACAGAGTGTATATGCATGGAGATACCATGAATATGTTTGATCGAGTGATGAGTAAATGTAGCAGAAGCATGGTGGAATGAAGCACCCAGTCCGCGTGATGGTGCTTCAGCAGAAGAGCGGTGTGAAGGGGATTATAGATCAGGTATTATAGAGAGCGCAAAAACTCTGAAATTAATTCTTCCAAGTTGTGAATATTTATTTTAAAGACAATTTTTATGGATTGGAGTCTCTGTCTCGAGACTGGTGATGTAACCTTATGTTTTCAGGTTACCGTTGATGGAGTATTGACCTGGCAGGGTCATCAATTACAAATACACGCTTCTAAGGGCCTATCCTAACTCTTACATTGTGTCTCCCACCCTCTCTAAGCACACATGATTACAATTTGAATGACATAAGATACTTTGGATTAGATCACTGAAAGGATCCTATCAAATACCTAACATCACTCATGATCCATAAAAATGAGAATATTGCTAACAAACTCAATCAAATCCAAGGATCATCCTCTTGGCCACGTATTTTAACAGATGCAACCTCTAGAAACTCGTTTTTTTATGAATCTTGTAAGATTGGTTGATTCTCCTACATCACATAACATGGTCGCCACTAGATTAAAGAGAGTATCCAATAGGTTGGTACTATATTCCTTGTTTTTCCTACACCTAAAGGTCTTTTTTGGCCCACCATGTCTTCAAAATATCTTTGGGAAAGATATTGAAATCCAACAACATATTCTCATCCAAGGAAAAATCCTCCTTGGGGAGTTTCTAATGCATCACAATGTCAAAGGAATTGAATGAAACAATATGCTTCTCATGGTTATCCCTGATCATGGCTTCCTTAGGATCAACATGCTTTACCATTCACTCAACTTCCCCTACACATTGGAAGACAAGGGGGATGAGAAAGCACTTTGTGTAGCCAAGACCTCTTGATAGCACTATATATCTCTGAGTTAGAGTTATCCGAAGGTGGGTTTTTTCTTTGAAATAGATGATACACTTTTGGCCATGAATATATTGTATATTTGTCGATGACGCATGGAGTATCCTTGAACTTAGGACCAAGTGAGTTTGTAGGTTTCTTGCCTTCTGAGGTGTCAAAAAATTGGGTTTTTTGGGGCCTTTCTTGACCCAAACATATTTCACCTAGAAAATACATTCAAACATAAATACCCATTATGTAGATTGGCTTACAATATTGAGTCCAAGAAAATCATAGGTTTGGGCTCATGACTAACAGTGCATGTGCATAGGATTATTTTCTACTTTTTAAACTCATCTAAAGGTAACATGGTCTTAGACTCTCAGTGGTGAAGGAAAAAGAAAAGGTTGGTAAAGAGTGGTCATGATATGGTTATTCATGAAATCACAATTTTGACCATGATGGCTCCACAAAGATGCTTCTTTGTGCTACATAAGCTAATAAGGCTGGGGTTTCTAGAAGAGGAAAACATGTGCTCTTTATCTAAAGGTGAAATATCATAGAGCTAGTGAGTGAGCTTAAACCCAAACTTTATTGATGAAGTTGGGAAAGTGGTTGTAGAGAGGGTGCTAGGAGTATGAAGCCTAAGATATTTAGTGAGGTCAATGCTAGGAAACAAGAGAAGAAAAGTGAAGCATTGCTAGGCATGGATATGGGAAAAACCAAGGGTTTAACCATAATAACCAATCAATATAGAGACCAAAAATCCATCTTGTGTCTACTATGGCACAATTTTGGGGTTAAGTTGAGCAAGGGATATGTGAGATGAACTAGTTGGGGGTGTGCATCTCCTTTATACTCAATGATGGTATTCTTTGGGGTTGAATTGAGTTATTTATGGAATTTTCTAAGTGCATGGGGATTGGGATGAGCAATGGATGGATGGGAAAGCTTCATAACATGATCTTTGAGATTGAAAATTACATTTTTATTTCCCACTTAGTGTGAAAAAGGGGAAACTAGTTGATATAGCACGAGGAAAAGATGGGCCAAAATCGAGATGGGTGAATTTATTCATACGATAAACAAATAAACAAACAAAAAATAATAGTTAAATTAGATAGATTTGATCATACGTAAGCTAAGATGGGTGACACTTGATGTTGAGGAGAAGTGAGGAAGTGCTCTCTCCAATCAACACTTTCAAACTCACAAGAGGAAGATAAAAAGTAGTAATGTAAGGAAAGAGAGAAATCTGGGGTCCTTTTAAAGAGATTTCATGAGGATGGGTGCATTAATTTCCTTTAAAAAGCATTTTCACTTTAATTCCATTGATTACTCAACTAATGATACACTAGAAAAGAGTCCAAAGAGATTGTTATATTGTTGGAATCAGCTTCATTGGGGGGATATAACACTGGGAGAATTCCCAATGGGGTGACATAGTGTTGGGTAGGGAAATAATGGAGTGATGGATTGAGGCAAAGGAGTAACAAGATGAGTCAAAAGAAAAACCTTATGAGTGTATCAATGGACTAAACCTCATTTGGTAATTGTATCATTGGCTCATCCATAATTAGGGAAATATACTCGGTAAAAGATGCTTAAGAGTGATTTTAAAGCCAAAATTATAAGGGTGTATCATTGGAAAATTCATTAGTGGGGCACATTGTTAGTGGAAAAATGACTAGTAGAGTCATAAGGAGTTTTCAGATATCATTAAGTCAAGTTGAGACCCTTTGTACAAATGTATCGTTGGAAAATTCCTCAATGGGGCGATACAAAGCCTGAAAAAGAAAGTATGAGGGAGAAAGACTACATTTAGTTATATCTTGAGCGTGACATTAATAGATTGATGAGGATCATAAAGACATATCATTGGTTAAGTAATCATAATGGTGATACAGGACTTGAAAAATAAATTTTGGAACTCCAAAACTAAGTTAAATTCCTTTCACTAGGTTTTATTTCACTAGGAATTCAGCTACAAGGGCCTTGTATTGTTGGAATGACCAAGTTCCTAGCACAATATCTCTAAAATAGTAATTAATGTATCCCTATATAATCATCATCTAGCCCTTTTATTGGTGGACTAACTAACATCTTAGAATCGGGGTTAAAAATTATCTCATCGGTTACATGGCCAATGGAAAAGTAATGTAAGATGACAAGTTAATCAAGCTTACAAGGTGTATGATGAGTCTCTTTAGAAAGAGTAGCCTTCATTTTCTTCTTGACAGGACTGGTGCACAGAGGAAATGTGGGGTAAGATTGTAGCTTCTACAATAGGTTGAAAATTTTCATTACCAAAGTTCAAATCAAGATCCAATAGGTGTGATGTCATCATACAATTTTCCTCATCTCCAATGAGTGGTAAGATGTTCATCAAGTATGCCAAGTCATCATAAGGTCCAATTCCCTTAAGTTTCTCTTTGTTAACAACTTTTTTTGAATTCTTCTAATATAGTTGTTATGTGTCCTTCTATTTAACTTTGTCTTTCTCTCTATTTACACTCACATAAGCTTCATATGTCCTTGAAGATGAGTGGAGTGTCCACTCGAAATGTCGGATGTTTCATTTGCATTCCACTATTTTTCCAAAAGCATCAATATATGATAGATTAACCCAACTTAAATTCAACATAAATTTGAAAATAAATAAATAAATAATATTTATAGCCTGAACTTAATAGCTCAATATTCAAAATCCATAAAGCTAGCAAATTAGATGCTCCAATAGAATTTTTTTTCTTTGGATGTTATTATTTATAGTTGCTAGTTATTGTCGAGGGAGTCTATTATCCTCATATATATATATATATATATATATATATATATATATATATATATAAGGAGGAGAAGTGGGATTGTTATTATGCTTCTAAGCCTAATGCAATTTCCCACAAGCCTCATTAGATAGGTAAACTAGATTTCAAACTTGGGTGGGCCTCAAGTTTCAAACCTAGGCAGGGTCCCTATATTGATTGGCAAATGCCTTCCATTGCAAGACATGCAACCTTCAACCTACACCAATAAACTTCCTTACCCATATACTTAAGCCTTGAAATTGGTTGTTTGTGCGAGACTTGGTCCTCATCAAATTATAGATAGAGGTATCTAACTCCAACTAATGAAAACATCCATAGTTAAATAAATCATTATTCAATCCAAAATATAAATTAACCTAACTTAAATTCAATCTAAATCTAAAAATAAATAAAAAATAATTACAATCTCAGCTTATTAACACAATATTCAAAACATAAGCTGCCAAATTAGATGCTCCAATAGGATATTTTCACATGGAATGCGATTATTTATAGTGGCAAGTTATTGCTTGTGGAGTTTAGTATCCTTACCCATATACTTGAGCCTTGACATTGTCTGGCCCAATTTTCAAACCATAAGCTACCAAATAAGATGCTACACTTTCAAGCCATAAGCAACCAAGTTAAATTCTCTAACAGATATTTTTTCTTTGAGTGCCATTATAAATGCTCCAATAATGCAGTGAAAATTGGGGTTTTAATGAAATTGATGGAAAGGAGGGATGTGAGTGATAGGGAGTGTTAGGGTGTGGTGTATGAAGATTTTATGAAATTTTTATATGGTTATATTAGGGTTTTATCAAGTGAAATAAGTAAGAGATGAAAAACACCAAAAACATAGTGGAGGTAACCTAATGAAGGAAATCACTCATTTGTTGATGAAATTTGACTAGAGGGAGGTAGGAATGGTGTCCACTTACTATTTAGGAGGTGTATGAACCCTTGTGCAGTGGTTTTGGAGCTTGTATGACTGATTTGAAGCTCAAACACCAAAAGCTTAGCGCTTGCGCAACACACCAAAAGTGTAGTGCAACACTTCCAGAAGCATAGTAAGAGCAAATTGGTACAAATTTCTTGTTTTTTTTCTTCAAACCTTGGCAATTGTGGAGTATGATGATGAGGAGGGAGGAGCTCTATCTACCATCAAAAGATAAAATGAGTTGAAGAAGTCTCTTTTTTCCCTTTTATAACATCATAAAATCACTTTTTGTCTTCTATTGAAATCACAAAATTTTTGAAGAAATTTCTCTTTTTGAAACACTTTAATGAAGAAAAAAAATTATTTTATGAAAGAAAAATTTCCTTCACTAATTTCCCTATATTTGCTACATCCTTATGCAAATGGCTTGTATGGTGAAAATGAAATTATATTCACTTTATTTTATGACATAAATTGACTCTTATGGTGGCTAAACAAACGAGACCTAGACTCTAACCTAAATGAAGGTGTGGTGAATGACCTCAGACCCTAGATGATTGATGGATGACATGACCTCTAAAATGATGATGACCATGAATGGAGTGAAGGGAGTAGAATTTCAGACCTAGACAACATTCAATGAACACAAGTTTATTTGAAAATTGGCTTGAAGCATGAAATTTTGACCTAGGACCACTACTAAGTAAACCTGAAAGAGTACATTTGATCATTGAGCATTTGGAAACTAACATGTCCAACAAGAAGTTTGAAACTTTTGTGAAGTTCAAAGAATTCAAAGCCTTAGCAGAGAATCAAAGTGATCTACACATAAAGGTATTGAGGTCAGGTTGTGGTGGAGAATATGATTCAAAGGAATTCCATGATTACTCCAAACAACATAGAATCAGAAGACACTTTACAACCATGTACACACCGCAACATAATGGTGTAGCATAGAGAAATAACAAAACCATTATGAATATGACAAGGAGCATTTGGAAAGGAAGAAAATTGTCGAATGAGTATTGGTTAGAAGCAGTTGCATCTGTGTTTTATGTGATAAATAGATCTCCTACAAAGAGTGTGATAAACAGAGTACCAGAAGAAGCATGGTTAGGTATGTCTTGCAGCGTATCTCATCTCAGAGTTTTTAGATGTGCAGCCTATGCGCATGTGCCTAAGAAGATAAGAGGAAAATTAAATGATAAAAGTGAAAAATGCATATTTACTGGTTATAGTATGCAATGAAAATCTTACAAATTGTATAACCCTATCACCAAGAAGACCACATTTAGTATAGATGTTGTGTTCAAAGAACAAGAGTCATGGAATGGGACTATAGAAAAAATAGTCGATGTGCAAGAACCACCGATGGAAGAAGATGATGTGGTAGAGAAAGAGTAGCAAGAATCAAAAGAGCAAACAGCAGCTAGGACTCCAATAATTTCTAAGCAGCATGGATCTTCAAGGAGATCAATAGTGGCATAATTCTCCTAGCAGCCAATCAAGTGATGAATCAAGCAATGGTAAGAGAAATATGAGAAGTTTGAAATACATTTACGATGATTTGGAATGGTTAGATCAATATTTGCATTGTTGTCATTCCAACCTTCTTCGTTTGAAGAAGCAATTAGAGATGAAAATTGGGTGCAAGCCATGGATGAAGAAATTGAAAATAATGATACATGGGATTTGGTTAATTTTCCAAAGGACAAAAACCTCATTGGTGAGAAGTGGGTGTACAAGACAAAGTTGAGTGAGAAAGGTGAAATTGACATATTTAAAGCAGGAATTGTAGCAAAAGTATTCTCACAACAACCACGAATATATTTTGGAGAAACATTTGCTCCGGTAGCCATATTGAATATTGTAAGAGAATTTCTATCCACAACAACTCAGAACCAGTGGAAAGCATATCATATGGATGTGAAATCATTCTTCTTGAATGGAATTCTACAATAAGATATTTATGTGTAGCAACCTCCAGGTTATGAAGTTGAAGGTAAAGAAGATAAGGTTTACATATTGAAGAAAGCACTCTATGGATTTGTTGAAGCCTAGAAAATCTCTGCTTCAAACATTGGGGAAAACCACCCGGTCGGGACCTTAAGACAGCTCCTTTTCCGTTTGGGATGGTGGCTCCGACTGGATTTAAAGGACCAGTTTCTTTATAACTAAATGGATTGAATTGGATGGGTGAAAATAGGACTAAATTGACCGAAATAAAACTATCTAATCTAAGCTAAATACTGATAAAGAAATTCTAATCTTAACCCGGGTAACTATATGTGAATACAACTTAAGATTGTTTCAATCTAATAATAACCATGAAAATGTATTATTAATTAAATTGAAATGTGTAGAAACGAATAAAGATAACTCTGTTTAAGAAATTAAACAGAGTTATATTAACATATTGCATTCATCATTATATACCATTCATATATGCTTATAAATGATAACATTCCAATTATACTCAGAAATGATAATATAAAAAGGAAATGTTATGAAAACCTAATATATAAATGATAGCAAATTTTTCAAACGAATACCATATAACAGAGAGAATCAACAGTGAACAGATAGAAATACCTCATTCATCTTGAAGACTGTCAAATGAAATGTGATACTCTGATCTAGTAACTCCGATGTAAAATTAAATCCAAAGGCACAGAAATGCAACACTTCAAAGATAATTTGAGCACAAAAATCACCAGATGTGATCTTTCATATAAATATAATAAGGAATGAAGTATAGAAATGTTAGCTCCAAATCCCAAAAATATTACAATTTCCGATCCTTCTCTAAATGCATGAGAGGGATTTAAATAAGAAATTACATAACAAAATCCTAATACTACTGCTACAATCTATCAAATTAAAACTGAAAGGCTATCTTGAATGAAACCGATTCATTGTTTTTCTCTCTCGCTTGATGAAGCCAAGTTGCAAATGTTCAACATATCTCGGAGTCTCGGTGGATGAATCATCTCAGAATGCAACTGTCCAGCATAGGTGGCATCGGAAAATTCTGGAATTAAACAATCGACAGCGTTTGATAGGAATTTGATAGCCGTCTGTTGATTGTTTGGTTTGATCAAATGAGTCCACATACTGTCCTAGGATATTGTTTGAAGTTTTCTGATTTGTTGACTTTTCCTTTCCATTTCTTCTCTCCACCTGTCTTCAGTTTCTTTCATTTTTGGCAAACTGCCAGGAACACAGTCTGAAATGAGATTGATTGAGTATAAGCTGTCATTTATGAATTGCGTGATATTATTCATCATATTTCTAGCCCTTGATATTGCTCTCTCAACTTTCATTATTTGATGTTCCCATTCTGTAAACAAGATTTCTTTGTGTTTTTCCTCTATCCTAGGAAGATTTGCTTCTTTTCCCTTTTCTGTGTCCTGCCAGTTGAGAAATTCGGAAATCTTTTCATCGGCATCATCTATTTCTTGTCTAAGAGTTATGACATTTTGGATCAAAGATGAAGTAATATCACAAAAAGGTTATGCATGTGACAGCTTCGAGCAAAATTCAATTAATTGCTGAGTCAATAGTTTATTAGCCTCAAGGGCTTCTAATTTGAATTCATTTAACTTTGGGTAATCTTTAAACTTATCCAAAGTTGCTTGAAATTCCTTTTCTTGAATCATTTTTGCATTTTTTTCATTTTGTAACAGACTTTGTAACTTAGAAATTTCTTCATTTAGCTGTTTTTGTTTGCCTAAGAGTTTTTCATCAACTTTCTTCTTTTCTTCAGCAAGCTGTTTTTCCAATTCTTTGGACCTGAGTGTCTGATCTTGTAGTTGTTGTTGCAATTGGCTAATCTGTTGCTGATTTTCCTTAGCTTGCTCTTCCAATGAAGCTATGTGGAGATCTTTCTGAGTTATCAGTTGAGAAACTTCTACAACTTTATCCACTGTTGCAGCACTATAAGCTCCTGTATACTGGGACAATTTTGTGAGGTCTTCGAATGGATTCATTTCATTGTTCTTATAAACAATATTCATAAATTCCTCTGATGGAGTAGAAAATATGCCCTGTTCTGTCTTTCTTCTCTTTCCTTGTCTTTTAACAACAGCCTTATGTTTAGGGCTGTAAAATACATCCAAAGAAGGGATCTCCTCAACTTTTAATGCAATATGCCCTGTAGGATGTTCAGGAATGATTTCAACATCCTGCTCTATTTGTTCTTCATCTTTATCCTGCAATCCAAGCTGTTGAGCAAATTGATCATATTGTTTTAATAGCTGAGGAGAAACCTCAAGATTAGTAGAAACCATAATCTCCTTAGTTGTTTCTTTTCCTTTTTCTGTATCTATGTTCTGCTCAGTGCTTTTGTCATCCGATCCATCCTTTTGATTATGCACATCTTCATTGATACTTGTGCATTTCTCTGTCATTTGAGCAGTAGACTTCTGACCAGTATTTGGACCGGATTTATCATCAGTATTTCCCTTTGGGACATCAGGTTTGTCAATAGTGACCACTTTTTGAGTATGTACAGTTGGCTGGTTAACAGCCGATTGTATAATGATTTTGCCAGTAGATGTTTCTACTGGCGTTTGGCTGAATGTACCTTCTGTCTCTGACCTTTGGGTTTGAATTCTCAGCTAGTCCAGAGGAACTCTCAACAATCTCTGGCTTCTAAATAAGAAAAATTTATTTATTTCCTCCTGTTGAAATTTAGACTTGGCCAAGTCAAAAATTCGAGGAAAGTTATCTAATGAAACAAACAAATCATCGAACAGATCTGGTTCATGCTCAAAACGAGCAATTGAAACTGAAGCAGTGACATCAAATGCTATCTTTTTTGGATCATATTGTCTTCCAGGAATGGTTGCAAATTTACAACCTCTTATCTTGGAGACTTCTTTTTCTTCATGCTTGAAATAATTTAGAGTGAACTGACCACAATTGAGTGGGAATTGAGGCCACATTCTCTTCTTACTGTTATTCAAAGACCTAGATATTCCTTCAACTGTCAATTGATAGGAAATTTCTTGAGCAAGAAGTTTGTCTGGAACAAAAAGCGGAAGAACATGCGGCTCCACAATACTACCAAAAACCCTGATGTATGTAAATTTTTCCTCCCCAAACCAATCTCCAATTGCAGACAGGTCGGCCTTAGCTTTATCAGAAAATCTAGGAGGAAAGAGATTAAAAATGGTTTGGAAAACAGGGATGAGGAAACCATGACAGATTCTATATACATTATCTTGGAAATGAACCTTCCAAAGCAGTTTATGATAAATATGAATTGGGACAGGTTCTTTGGGAGTCCATTTCCATCCAAATAAGGGAAACTCAGAATTGAAACAAAGAGCATCAAGAATATAGGCACAAAAGAAAAAAGGAGTGGAATTTCCAGGGGTTTTTTCCTGTCTATATTCAAGTATCCTATTGGCCATTCTATCAGAAAGAATAACAGCCCAATCCATAATGTCGGAATTCACAGCAGCTAGGATTAATGGGACCATTTGTATAGAAAACCTAGCTGAATTATCATTGCCAAATAACCTACACATCATGGCAGCTGCATAGCAATATGGAGGCAGAAGGGAATCCACAGAATACATACCGGATGCTTCATTTCGGTGCTTCTCTGGGTTTTTTCTCCAATCTTTGATAGGTTCAGATTGGACTTTGTTATTATCAGCAAAATCTTTGATAAATTCCTTGTTGTACACCTTCTGCGGGTCTGGAAGATGATACATTGCTTTCAGGTCTTCTGCTTTAAACGAGCCGAAAGGCACTCCAGATGCTGAAACAAACGTTCTATCTTGTATCTTTACACTGTCAATAACCCATCGAACTACATCATAATAAGGCATGATGCTCGCTCTGGCTGCAATTCGATGCAAAAACGAATTTGCAAGTGTTTTTTCAGTGATCTCTGAGTCGGAATCTGAGCTATCTTCGTCTGGAACTGATGCCTTCTCGACTGTGACCTTGGGGTCTTCTCTTTCCAATAGGTTGTAGACTGCGTCCCATGTCATTTTCCCAAGCCCCTGGCATGATGTATCTGTGACTAGTTTTAGTTTTATGGGCTTTTCTTTTGAGACCGTAGGAGTTTCGACAAACTTCACTGGCAGAGCAGTCTTGTTTCTTCTCCCTCTTTTTGACATTTCTGCGTTTGCTACCGCTTCCCTTTGTCTGTGAATGAAAGAGCTTGATGTTCTTTGGCTCTGCAAGACAATAAAATCTCAGTCGTGATAAACAAGCAACTCAAACGGAATGATTTATGAACTTATGGTTTTCATTTATTTGTTTCGTATATTGCGTAAATGCTCCTTTGGGTCACACTCACATAATTAAAACCAAATCATTAACCATATTCATTTGATTCGTTATTGAATGCCCTCGTACCAATAGAGATTTGGCGCTTGTGAAATATTAAAATATTCACTCATTCTGAACTTTTCGTATGCAATAAATGAATCGCATCGAAAGTTTTCGAATGGCACATGAAGATCACAATACGTTTATCCCGATTAATCGATTGCGATTGCAAATTTTTCTGATCTCTAATGGTGGGGTCTACCATATAAGACTTTGAACAAATGTTTGATTTTTCTTTTGAAAACGTTTATTGTAAAACGCACGTCGGATCGGGGAATTTCAATTAAGCGTAAAGAGTTTCTTAAAGACTATCCCGATTAATCGATTGCGATTGACCGCATTGCATCGGAAGTTTATAAATAACCGTTTTAAACTCTTAGCGATTTGAAAATTTCCGATCGAACTAATCACATCGAAGGATTTGAAATAGGCATATGAAATTTCTTTTAAAGGTTATCTCCGATTCTCCGATTGCGATTGAACTTTTAAATTTGACTTGTTTTTTTATGAGAAGGCCTTGTATATTAGATCGGATCATAAGTTTTTGAATGTTGAATCTGTTTAGTAACAATATGAATTTTTCCAAAACAATGAATTTTATTTCTAAGTGTTTTATTTCTATAAGAAAAAGAAAGGGACCCTATTTCTAAATGAATTTTATTTCTAAAATTTTAAGAAAAAGGGAGGGTTGTTGTATAATACAACAGGATTGAAACAAGAACCTAGAGCGTGGTATAGAAGAATCGATAGCTACATGATTAAGAGTGGATTTTGCAGAAGCAGTATTGAGCCTACCTTGTACACCAAGGTAAATGAGCATGGACATATTCTGATTGTTTTCTTATATGTTGATGACATAATTTTTACACGTGATATTGAGTTAGATGAATTTAAAGTAGCCATGATGAAATAATTTGAGATGACAGATCTTGGTCTCATGAAATATTTTCTTGGAATAGAAGTTGAGCAATCTGAAAAAGAAATTTTTATTTTCCAAAATAAATATGCTAGAGATTTACTGAAAAGATTTAGGATAGAAAATTGAAAACTTATCCCTACACCAATTGCAACAGGTACAGATTTAGGCAAGGATGATGAAAGATTAGATGTCAATCCAACTCTATTCAAAAAATTGGTTGGAAACCTCGTGTATCTCATGGCTACAAGAATAGATATTGTGCAAGTGTTAGGAAAAATATTGAGAGGGGGGTGAATCAGTATTTCCAGTAATTACAATCTTTTTTTATTATTGATTTCTATACGCGACTTTAATTAGTCAAAATAGTGTATGCACACAAATTTATTAAATGAAAACATGTGTATACCCATATAACTTAATGTTCAGATAAAATCTTCAAAAACTTAACTTTAGCCCAATTCATCAGTTATGCATCAAACATTTAAGCAGTAAACATGTGCAATAATAAAAGAATAAATTATCACACAAGGAATCACACATGAACACCAAGATTTAAGGTGGAAACCCAATTCGGGAGAAAACCACCGCTATTGCAGTCTCTATCTTCAAAATTTATTAGATAGAAAATTGTTTGCAATGTTGTACAGGCGCAGACTCAAACTAGCACGCAGGCACCCACCTGCAGAAGGCTACAACCTTCTCTCGTTCTCTAGCTGCTACTGGAAGGGAGCTTCAACCCCCTGATCTTGTTTACCAGCCCCTACTAGAAGGGAGCTACAACCCCCTGTACTGATCACCAGCTCCTACTGGTAGGAAGCTTCAACTTCCACACTGAAGGCTTCAATCCTTAGAACCATTGTAGACCACATTTCATAAATTTTCACACTGGATCCAACAGCTTCAACACAACACAATTTGTAGAACAACACTAATAACCATCAACCAATTTTTAAACAGAACAGTGAGATCACTATAACCAGATCACAACATTAAATCGAGACTTTTTTATTAACTCATAGAATCAACTTCAAACCTGATCATTTATAAAACAATTGTATACGCTACTTCACTTACTACAACCAACGTGTATACATGATTTCCTGTGGAAGGACCTGCGTATAGATATTTATATACTGATAATTATAGTTTTGACTAGACTCAAAACATATCAGAGATATTCATAAACATTTTGTCAGATTTACAGAATCCTTATTCAGTCAGTGGCATCCATAATTCTCAATCAACCAGTCACTGATCATATTTATACATAATTAACTAACAGCATGAACAATATTTAAAACATCCAGATCTATATGAAGACTTCATTGATAGACAACAGAAACACATAAAAAATTATCAGACATTTTCTTCAGCAACATTTAAAAAAAAAACCTTAACTTCCATATGTGTCTTTGCTAATACGAAACCACAGGTATACGCGCTTTCACCATGACCAAACAGTGTATATATATGTAAATATTATAGGGCTTCACAACACCTCAAAGCAACAAACTTACTCAGATCATATCTTTTACTTCAGCAATTTTGCACCAAACCACAAATCTAAACAAATCATGCAAATACATAGTCATTTCAGGTCTAGAGAGCCTGATCCATTATTGTATTCAGGAGTGCATCAAAATATCATATCTATCTATTATTATAGCCCATTCCATGCAAATATACTTCAGACTGAAGTATTCATTCAATTCAAATTCTTATGCACACCCCTTGCACTATGATCACTCCTCCTTATATAGTTTGAGCCTTAGCAAATACGAAGAGCCAAAACCAAACAAGTGTTGATGGCATTCTTGGATGGGATCAAATAACCATTACTGCACTCAATACTATGGACTAATACTATGGTAAGGACCCCTGGTATAATAGACTTAGTGCACAAACACATACACGACTTTGCTTCTTCTTACCTGCGTGTATGCACCACTATGCCTTGACCAACTTGTGTATATTTTCTTAAACATGTGCTTTATCCATCTACTGAAACTGATCTGAAAAATTTCTATCCCATCGCTCTGACATTTTGTTCCATCATTGTGCCATCTCTAAGTTTATCCAAAACCAATATTTTTGGTTTTTTACAAGTGGAATGCCATCAAGGATAACTCATGCAATCTTAATGACAACAACAAGGAGTGAGTTTGATTTCCAGATTAATGGAGACTCCAAAAGACACACATTTTAGTGTAGGAAAAAGAATTCTGAGATACATAGAAGGAACTAGAGATTGTGGAATAATGATTTAAGTATAGAAAATAAATATTTGATTGGATACACAAATCGTGATTTTGCAGGCAGTTTGGATAATAGGAAGAACACTTTTGGTTGTGTTCCATCTTGGTTCAAGTGTGATTTCATGGGCATCTAAGAAGAAACCTATTGTGACACTATCATCAGCAGAAGTAGAATATGTAGTAGCAACACCAGCAACATGTCAAGCAATGTGGTTAATAAGAGTAATGGATGGAATTAAGAAAAAACAACAAGGATCAACAAAAATATGTTGTGACAACACCTCAACGATTGCACTATCCAAGAATAGTTTGTTTCATCAAAAGAGCAAGCATATTGATACTGGATATCATTTTATTAGAGAACTTGTGAGCAATGGATAAATTCACTTGAAGCTTTGTAAATCTAGTGATCAACTTGTTGATATATTTACTAAGTCATTAGCAAAAGATGTGTTTGAGTTTCAAAAAAGAAACTTGGGTGTTGTAAGCCTACATGAGACATAGACCAATAGGCATGTTTGAGTTGTTATCAGTCATGTCCTAGTTTAGCGGTCGTAATTAAGGGGGAGTGTTAAAACAACTAAATAACTCCCGCATGAAGAAGTTGGTTAAAATTATATAGTCATTTAATTGTGTGTTGAGTCAAATCGAGTTAAGTGATACTCAAATTTAGTGTGTGGTTGCATGTCAACTTATATTAAGCGAGTTGCTAGTTGGAAAAAGATAAATACCCTTCAGTGGGTTCATTGTAATCAATCAATTTTGAGTGATAAATATAACATCCGCAACTCGTGTGTTTTGTGTGTGAAATTTTACTTTTATCTCCTCCGCCTTTTTAACAGAACAAGGTATAGACCAACATTTCTACTGCACCATGGGACCTCAACACTGACTAATACCTTTCCCTCTAATGATTACTATTCTATTTTGGCCTTTGTCAAATAACATATCAAACCATTTTTAAAGCCTTGTGATGGGCTTCCAACTCACTACAATTGTTGAAAAAATTTGTCTCCTAGTCATTAAGTGGTATATCACCCCTAGTTAAAAATATTGGCTTTTCTACTTCGTTCTTCTATGTTTCTCAACCTTGTTCTAAAAAATAAATTGTTTCCTCCAATTGGCGATATCAACTCTCGTTCTTTGGCTGAAAATCTCAACCCTGAATATTTTTCCAAGCCTCTAGGCCCATATGGCGGCAAACGAGAAAGATGCCAACTCTGTCAATTAATGTAACCAACTAAAATGTTTTTGATTGGCCCTGCTTAAGTGGTTCAAACTTTCGCTATGCCTCTGATCCTCTTCCTCACTCCATTATTATTCCTCCCACTGTTTCGATCTAAAAATGACGAAATTTTGGTCATTGATATATGATGATCAGAGATCACGTTTCCTCCATAGCAAATGAATTAACCTCTACATGAATTTGGACCTGCAACACTTGATCATTAACCATACATGTAAATGTGCATGGTTTATAGACACAATACACCCACACAGATTCAATAACACACATAATATACAAATTTTATTATAGTGAGGCTCGATTACAAATACACGCCCTTCAGTGTTTGGCCTGGCTCTTACATTGTGTCGGCTCCACTCTCTAAGCACACGGGATTACAATTTAAATGGCATAATATGATATGGATTAGATCACTGAAAGGATCTGATCAAATCCCTAAAATCACTCATGATCCATAGAAATTGGAATATTTCTAACAAACCATTAACAAAACAAATCGAATCCAAGGAAATTTCATCCTCTCGGGCACGTATTTTGATAGATGCACCTTCTAGAAACTCGTTTTTTATGAATCTTGGAAGATCAATTTATGCTCCTACATCACATAACATGGTAGCCACTAGATTAAAGAGAGTCTCCAATAGGCTGGTAATATATTCCTTGTTTTTCCTACACCTAAAGGTTCCTTTGTTGACCCACCATGTCTTTAAAATATCTTTGAGAAAAATATTGAAATCCAACAACAAATCCTCATCCAAGGCTAACTCCTCCTTGGGGAGCTTGTAATGCATAGAAATTTCAAAGGCATTGAATGATACAATATGTTTGTCATGGTTATCCCTAATCATTGCTTCCTTAAGGTCAAATTGCTTGACCATTCACTCAACTTCCTATGCGCATGAGAAGACAAGGGGGATGAGAAAGCACTTTGTGTAACCAAGACCTCCTAATAATGCTATATATCTCCAAGTTAGAGTCGTCTCAAGGTGTTTTTTCTCTGAAATAGATGATACACTTTTGGCCATGAATATATTGTATATTTGTCGATGACGCATGGACTATCCTTGAAATTATGACCAAGTGATTTTGTAGGTTTCTTGTCTTCTCAGGTATCAACAAATGGAGTTTTGTGGTCCTTTCTTGACCCATACATATTTCACCTATAGTGCACAATCCATTCAAACATAATACCCATTATGTAGATTGGCTTACAATATTGAGTCCAAGAAACTCATAGGTTTGGGCTCAAGACTAAGTATGCATGTGCATTGGTTTATTTTCTATTGTTTAAACTCATCTAAAGGTAATAGGGTCTTAGAGTCTTAGTGGTGAAGGAAAAAGCGAAGGTTGGTAAAGAGTGGCTAGGACATGGTTATTCATGAAATCACAATTTTGACCATGATGGCTACAAAAATATGCTTCTTTGTGCTACATAAGCTACTAAGGCTAGGGTTTCTAGAAGAGGAGAACATGTAGTCTTTCTCTAAAGGGGAAAGACCCTAAAGCTAGTGAGTGAGCTTAGTCCCAAAATTTATTGATTAAGTTGGGAAAGTGGTTGTAGAGAGTGTGCCATGAGTATAAAGCCTAAGATATTTGGTGAGGTCAACGCTAGGAAACAAAGAGAAGAAAGGTGAAGCATTGTTAGGCATGGATAAGGTAAAAAACAAGGGATTAACGATCATAACCAATCAATACAAAGAATAAAAATCCATCTTGTGCCTACTATGGCACAATTTTGGGATTAAATAGAGCAAGAGATGAGTGAGATGAACTAGTTGGCGGTGTGCATCTCCTTTATACTCAATGAGGGTATTCTTTGGGGTTGAATTGAGGCACTTATGGAATTTTGTAAGTGTGTGGGGATTGGGATGAGATAGGTATGGACGGGAAAGCTTCATAGCATGACCTTTGAGATTGAAAAATCAAGTTTTATTTCCCACTTGGTGTGAAAAAGGGGAAAACTAGTTGATATAGCACGAGGAAAAGATGGGTCGACAATAGAGATGGGTGAATTTATCCATACAATAAACAAATAAAAACTAAAAACTAATAGTTAACATAGGTAGATTTGATCATACCTAAGCTAATATGGCTGACACCTGATGTTGAAGAGAAGTGAGGAAGTGCTCTCTCCAATCGAGACTTTCAAACTCATAAGAGGAAGATGAAAATTAGTAACGTAAGGAAAGAGAGCAATTTGGGGTCTCTTTAAAGAGTTTTCATGAAGATGGGTGCATTAATTTCCTTTAAAAGGCCTTTTCACTTTAATTCCACTAATTACTCAGCCAATAATATACTAGAAAAGGATAAATCTCAGTGTGTCATGGAAAAAGAGTCCAAAGATAATTTTATATTTTTGGATTGAGCTTCATTGGGGGGATATAACGCTGGGAGAATGCCCAATGGGGTGACATAGTGTTGGGTAGGGAAATAATGGAGTGATGCATTGAGGCAAAGGATTAAAAAGATGATTCAAAAGAAAACAATTGTGTGTATCAATGGATTGGACCTCATTTAGTAATTGTATTGTTGGCTCATCCATCATTAGGGTGATATACTGGGCAAAAGATGCTTACGAGTGAGTTTAAAGCCAAAATTCTAAGGGTGTATCGTTGGAAAAGTCATTAGTGGGGCATAATGTTAGTGGTAAAATGGCCAGTAGGGTGATGCAAGCCATAAAAAAAAAGAGATTTTAGAGATTACTAAGTCAAGTTGAGACCCTTTGTAGAGATTTATTGTTGGAAAAGTCCTCAGTGAGGCGATACAATGCCTGAAAAAGAAAGTATGGGGGAGAAAGACTACATTTAGTTATATCTTGAGTGTGACATTACTAGATTGATGAGGATCATAAAGTTGTATCATTGGTTAATTCATCATCATGGTGATACAAGGCTTGAGAAAGAAAGTTTGGAAGTCCAAAACTAAGTTAAATTCCCTTCACTAGGTGGTATTTCACTAGGAATTCAGCTACAAGGGCCTTGTATTGTTGGGTTGACCGATTTCCTAGCACAGTATAAATAAACTAGTAATTAATGTATCTGTGTATAGTAAAAATCTAGCCCTTACATTGTTGGACTAACCAACATCTCAAAATTAGGCTTAAAACTTATCTCAAGGGGTGGTAGGGCCAATGGAAAAGTTATGTAAGATGACAAGTTAATCAAGCTTACGAGGTGTATGATGAGTCTCTCTAGAAAGAGTGGCCCTAATTTTCCTCTCGATGCGATGGGTGCGCAGAGGAAATGTGGGGTAAGATTGTAGCTACTACAATAGGTTCCAACATCTCATTACCAAAGTTCAAATCAAGATCCAAGAGGTGTGATATCATCGTACAAGTTTCTAATAATCATGAAAAGTGTGATATCTCATCTCCAATGAGTGGTAGGATGTTCATCAAGTATGCCAAGTCATCATAAGGTCCAATTCCCTTAAGTTTCTCTTTGTTAACCACTTTTGTTGAATTCTTCTAATATAGTTGTTATGTGTCCTTGTATTTAACCTTGTCTGGATCTCTCTTTACACTCACATAAGCTTCATATGTCCTTGAATATAAGTGGAGTGTCCACTCGAAATGTCAGATGTTTCATTTGTATTCCACGGTTTTTCCAAAAGCATCAATATATAATAGATTAACCCAACTTAAATCAACATAAATTTGAAAATAAATAAATAAATAATATTTATAATCTGAACTTAATAGCTCAATATTCAAAATTCATACCGAAAGATAGCAAATTAGATGCTCCAATAAAATATTTTTTTCTTTGGATGTTATTATTTATAGTTGCTAGTTATTGTTGGGGGAGTCTATTAACCTTATATATATATATATATATATATATATATATATATATAAGGAGGAGAAGTGAGATTGTTATTATGCTTTTGAGCCTAATGCAATTGCCCACAAGCCTCATTAGATAGGTAAACCAGTTTTCAAACTTGGGTGGGCCTCAAATTTCAACCTAGGCGGAGTCTCTATATTGATTGACAAATGCCTTCCGTTGCAAGACATGCACCCTTCAACCTAGCCCAATAAACTTTCTTACCTATATACTTGAGCCTTGAAATTGATTATTTCTGTTAGACTTAGTCCTCATCAAATTATATTATAGATAAAGGTATCCAACCCCACCTAATGAAAATATCCTTAATTAAATAAAACATTATTCCATCCAAAATATAAATTAACATAACTTAAATTCAATCTAAATCTAAAAATAAACAAATAAATACAAAATAATTATAATCTCAACTTATTAACGCAATATTCAAAACAGAAGCTGCCAAATTAGATGCTCCAATAGAATATTTTCCCATGGAATGCCATTATTTATGGTGGCAAGTTATTGCTCGTGGAGTTTAGTATCCTTACCCATATACTTGAGCCTTGACATTGTCTGGCCCAATTTTCAAACCATAAGCTGCCAAATTAGATGCTGCACTTTCAAGCCATCACCAACCAAGTTAAATGCTCCAATAGATATTTTTTCTTCAAGTGCCATTGTTAAATGCTCCAAGAGATATTTTTTCTCCGAGTGCCATTATTTATAGTGGCTAGTTATTGTTGGCCAACTGTCAATCTTGATATCCCACCTACTATGTTAGAAGCCCAGTGAAACAATGAGACATCATTATATTCTTTCACAATCCTGTAATGAATGTTCTATCCAATCTCAAAACATAACCAACTCACACGGAATACAAATACGAAGTTGCATGCCTTCATTTCAAGACATACCGGCGTTCTCCAAACGCCTGATCCTTTCCTCAGAATGGAAGCTGTTGCAGCTATACTCCTCATCATTCTTCTTCTGGTTGTTTTTCTTGGGGTACCCTTGCTTTGGAAACCGTCCCCATGTCTAGAAACTCTGGTTGGGAAGCATGTTCTCATAACAGGAGGATCCAGCGGTATTGGCCTTGCAGTTGCCAAGGAAGCTCTATCTCAGGGAGCTTTTGTTACTCTGATAGCCAGAAGCTCTGCTAAACTGGAGAAGGCATTAGACAAGTTGGTGGATAATAAAACTATCAGTGCTGATAGAATATACACAAAGTTACATGTACATGTTTTTCTAGTTTTATTTCTCATAGCCATTACTCTTGTTTTTCATATATATGTTTTTATCTTATTTTTTTCAGTAAAATTCTAAAATATTCTCGAAATTAATGATCTAGAATTCTGAAATATTCTAGAAATCAATGATCTAGTTCTACAATCAAATCAAATTGGTAATGGAACCTTTCTTTCATCACTGAAATTGGGTATTTGTGTATTTGCTGATCTAAAGTGAGCACTGTTTTTTTCCTCCCCAGATTGCTGATGTGGGTGATTATGAAACTCTTTCTGATGCAATAATACAGTCGTTTCAATGGAGACCTATTGATGCGGTTGTTTGCAGTGCTGGGTGGATCAGAGTTGGATATATAGATGAAAGTCCCATTAGGGATTTGCATGAGACAATTAACACAAACTTATCAGGGATGATAAACACTCTGCATGTTTCTCTTCGCTTGATGAAGCAACGCAAAGGCCAAGGCCAAGGCCATGCCCGACCGCCCATGTCTATTGTTCTCGTCAGTTCTTTGGCAGCTCTGGTAGGAATGAAGAAAATATTTTTGGATTGCAGATGGTGTAATTTCTCTGATCTGAATTATTAATTTTAGCACCCAATTCTACATAATGGATTTACGAGTGTATGTGTGTGTTTTGCAGTACGTGCAGTATGGTGCCTCTGTTTATACTGCAACCAAGTATGGCGTGAAAGGGCTTGCTGAGGCCCTTAGAATTGAACTAAAGCCTTATAACATTGGAGTGAGCGTTGTTTATCCTGCATATACGGAAACTCCCATGCTTGATGAGTGTAAGCACTTTAGACCTTCTAAGCCCTGATACATTTGCAAAAAATTTCATTGACTATTTGTATAATTAGTAAGTCGGTATACATGGATAAAAACATAATTTGCGAGTCAGTATAAATTGACTGAAATTTCAAAATTTCAGTTGCTTCTTTAAGTTCACACATTCACATATATTTATGCCGATAGGCATTCTATTGTGGGGGCTTTTGTTTGTGACATTGTTGACCTTTGTCGTTCTCAACAGGTGTCACAAAATCTCAACATCTCAACAGTGGGGGCTTTTGTTTGTGACACTATTGAGATTCATCACCGTTGAGATTCGTTGTTCTCAAATTCGTCACCATTGAGATTCGTCATTCTCAGATGTCACGAAATCTCAACAGTGTTGGTATTCGTCACTGTTGAGATTCGTCGTTCTCAGGTGTCACGAAATCTCAACAGTGTCGGTAGTACCTCATCATGCTAACTTTCCGTTAAACTAAACACTCCTTAATTTGTTTCTCGCTTTCCGTCAAACTAAATACTCCTTCGTGATCTATTTGTCGGTTTGTTGACTGAACACTCCTCCTTGATCGGTTTGTTGTTGTTGTTGTTGCCATGTTGCCGGGACCTACAGTAGTAACATTAAGGGGATGCTACCTTCTCCTCTACAGACCATGCCTCTATGGATTCTGTGGACTCCATTATTGGCTTTCGAGCCTATCAAGAGTGGGTTATGCCTCTCCTGCTTGCTCCTCCTCTGCCTTTGCTCCTGGAGGATCTTCAATCACTTCTACTGATGTTGGTTGCGATGCTTCCTATCTTGATGATGGTGAAGAAACTAGCACTCGAGCTGAAGGATTTGCTTATGGTTATGCCTTTGCTTATCCCTATGCCTCTGCTTATCCCTTTGCGAGGTTCACCACCTTGACAGGAGAGACAGAGGTGGAGGTAGAGGCAATGGCAATGGGAAAGGTAGCTAGGGCAAAGCCTGCTGAAACACTAATTCTCCCACCACTATTTCTCCCCCATTGATTTACCTGTTCAAATTCGGAAACAGTACCATGCAGTTGATGTATCACGGCACAAACATCGGGGAAGCGAACATTCCCATGGACAAATAGGCAGCGAAAACACCTCACAATGAACATTATTGTTACAATTCTCGCGGATTGGCTGCTATCCAACGGAAATGTGGTTTTTGATGCGCTTGCTGAAAGTTTTCCGTTGAGCACTTGGACGAGGATTGCTAGGCGAGTGAATTTCCTCAACATTTATAAGCACCACGCGGTTTCCTACTCTATCTGCAACATTACCATTGATGTGCCCACAGGTTGTTAGTTCCCTAACAAGTTAAATTGTACACATTCTATCAAGCTCTAATAGGTATCTTGGAAGGTTTTTCTTTTTCTTTTTTTCCTTTTCACAATCTATGTAATTATTCCCAAATTTTCTCCCTATTTTGCAATATAACCTGTAATTCACCTTGGAATTGGGCGTTATGATGTCCAATCTGATTTACTTCTGTCAATCCTTGAAATGAGCTTCATTAATATTAGTTTTTCCCTTTAAATATCTCCGGTTCAGACCATGCTGGACTATTGAGGTTTCTTACAGTTTTGTCATAGATGTCGAGCAAGGATTTCTGTTAACAAGTTTCCCAATTCTAAATCTTATGAAATATCTTTTGCGATGAGACATCAACCGTTCGTCTTCATTCACCATGAGACATTAACCCTTCGTCTTCAGTGATCTCTGTGTCGAGGTGAGCTTCAAACCTGAAACAATTTTCAGATTTCTATTTCTGCCTGGAGTCGGTTCATACATAGCGTTAAAAAGTTATATTGTTCCTCCATACTCCATTCTACATTGATTCCCGGTGGAGCAATAGGAACCCACCTGCAGGATAGTCTTACACATTCCCAAATCGAAAATCGTGAATGGTTAGGTGGCCTCGGGCAGGCCCCGCACCTAATTGCAGACGCAGTACTGGAGCTATGGAAACAGACTGGTCGGGCACCTGGCAGGCCACATGGTCACAGCTACATCTGCCTAGATCTAAGTGAAAAGTTGCTTTTTATAAATGATAGCCCTAAGTAGCTCTGTATTATAGTTTCATTTTCATATGTTTAAAAGCATTTTATTAGCAAAGCAAGGGCAGTGGCTTCTAAGGACCTGCTACATTCACCATGAGAAATTAACCCTTCGTCTTCTGTAATGCCTGTGTCCAGGTGAGCTTCAAACCTGAAACAATCTTCAGATTTCTATTTCTTCCTAGAGTCGGTTCATACATAGCGTTAGAAAGTTATATTGTTCCTGCTTTTAGTTATTGTGCCTTTCTCCGTGATCGAAATAGCATTAGCTGCAGCGCAGAGTAACTCTTTCATTATTTCTTATTTAAAAAGAACAAGTAATCCTTACTTGTTCCAATTTATTATTGATTTCTTTAAAAGCAGTGAACTCCTGCTCCAGTATGGAAGATAGCTCTTTCATATTCTATGTTTGAATATGTTGTTGTAGCTTCCTTTCCTACTATCTTATACACAATTTGTCATCAATGACTGATGGAATAATTTTTGCATGGCCTCCAGTTGATTTTCTAATTAGCATGGAAAAGAAAAATGTAGCTTATCCATGGTTAGCGTACTGCATTCAGTCCATGTTACTACTAATTTTTCATTATTTTGTTGTACTCTAATGACTTCCTTACTTGTTCTTTTCCATCTGATATTTTATTCCTTGGAAACATCAAATACCAGTTGAACAACTTGATTATCCCACGAATTTGATGTGTCATGTGTTGTTGTATTTGGCTCAATTTGAGGTCCCTTTGGCTTTTTCAATTTTGCATTATGTGCTTGGCCATGGTGTCTCTTTGATAATCCTAACACTGGAGTTTGAGTTATCAGTCGAGTCAACCACACTAGATATTCTGAATGTTGTGGAATAATAGTTGATTTCCCCTTTTCTTCTTATTATTATTGTTTTTGTGGTAGGTCATTTGGTGCATCAGATTCAAAATTCTCTTCCTTAATCTCAATGTATATTCCCAAGTTGGTCAACTCTATATGTTCAGGTGAGACATCTTGGCTTGCGCTCATGTTTCCTTGGGCGGGATTTGTTACTGAGTGGATTCTTCTTCTATTGTTTCCAATTCAACCAATTGAGAGTCAATTGGCACTTGTGATTGCTTCATTCTAGGCTTGTTGATTCAACTTGAATGCCCCATAGTAGGAGTTATTGGTGATATCGCTATCCACTCCATTGGTCGACTAGTGCCCTATTCATGCTGAGATTGTTTCCTTTCTCTTTCTTGATCAACCATAATTTTCTATTTCACAATTTCAATAAACTTTTCCTTGGCCTACTCTGGTGTTTCCAAAATTCACCACTTGACATATGAGCCCATGAAGTCTTTGTAGTAGTTATTTCCTGTTGATCCCCAGTATTTGTGGTTGGTATAGAGTATGATCTGTAAACTGCCCTATTAGATTCTTTTGCTTTGGCTACGTTAGGAATTACAAGTTGAGTTTAAATGGAAATATACAAATATATACCTCGCGTTCTTCTTCTTGCTCCCCATCATTAAAAGAGAGGTGTATATCAATAAAATTTTGGGAACTACCTCTGGAATTAGAAAAATAGTATTGATTTGTCAACTCAACTCAACAAAGATCTCCAGTTCTAACAACTAGTAAGAAAGAAACTTTGGATAGAATTTTTCTGAGTTGACCTACCAAATTTTTTTCATATCCAAATCGGGTTGGATACGCGACTAAATTGGGAAGGCCTAACAGACCTGATGTGGAATGCGACATAGATGAGTTAATTTTTTCAAATTTATTGACCAGTTTCAAAAAAATTCTTCTGAGTTTAGGGACTTTTACCTGCCCAACCAGTGGTAGAAAAAAAAACAAACTTTTTCATTATCCTAGGATGATTCTCTTTGTGAATGAAGTTTCTCTAACCATAATGACCTATGAAATAGCTAACCAAATTAATAGAGAGGGAAATTAGATTTCCTTAATAGAATTTTGTCATTCCTTATAGATGGTCTTTAGAATATCAGTGATGTGGTCTGCCCAATTATAATGCTTCCTTGGCCTAACAAGTTTCTCGATGGTTTCCAACATATTCAAATTGACATATGATGCCTGACCCACTAGAGTGATACATAGAGAGACTATAATGCATGCCCACTTAATATTTAGGTCTACCACTTGTCCAATGATAATTCCTTTGGAATTATTCATGGTTTTTCCTCCCATAAACTCCCTACAGAGTGATGGGCATTAGACATGGTAGCAGCTTCTCTTGTGAGAAGGGTAGTAGAATAAATTCATTTGCAGTGTGGGAGTCTCCTTTGCTTATATTTATATATTCAATTATAGGTGTGATGGAGGGTGTCATGAGCTGTGTGTTTTACTACACATGCAAGTCAGCGCGTTTGGAGGGCATTTGCCAAAATTATTCTTCTTTTCAAAATCCATTGGCATATGAGTTGTCTCCCAAACATAATTTATTCTCAGTCCAATGCTTGGAAAACAAGATTCAAGTTTGATACAATTTATTGTCTTCTTAGAGTTCTTTCATTGGCAGATGAGTTTTCTTCAGATCAGAATTTATTCTCAATCCAATGCTTGGAAAACAAGATTCAAGTCTGACGCATTTTTTTTCTCTTGTTAGAGTTCTTTCAGTAAGCAAAAGCTTGACATGTCAGAGCATAGAGGCTCCTACACCTATATGTACATATAGGTGAGAGTGTTGATACATTCTTTGAAATAATGTAGGCAATGAAAATAGTTCAACATCTGCTTGTCTTTTTGCTTGTAAACCTTTTTCAGCCCTACACATTTTTAAGAAAAACAATTGTCAGACTTTCACTGTTTTTGGATATGTAGTCCCACTTGGATATGGGATTCATTTTTAGCCCTTTAATTGGCATTTTAGGAAGCATTGCTCAAACATTGGGTGGAATTTCTACTAAGTTCTTAATAGTTCTCTTAGGAAGCATTGCTCAAATATTGGGTGGGATTTCTAAGGAGTTCTTTAAAGTTTCCTTGGGTAGCATTCCTGAAAATAAACTCTATCCATTTACACATTTATTCATTAATCCCACCCCTCTTCCTGAATTCAACAACGCTAAAAATGCATAAGTGCCATGTTTTCCCTGAACTTCATCAATTTCAACGAAAACTTTATCCATTTACACATTTATTCATTAATCCCACCCCTCTTCCTAAATTCAACAATGCTAAAAATGCATAAGTGCCATGTTTTTCCTGAAGTTCATCAATTTCAACGAAGATGATACTTGACATGTTTGAAATATGTAGATATTCATAACATCGATGGCAGTAAAATTTGTAGAAGTTATCTTTATTTCCAAGAGGAAATTTTAGTCGATGAAAAAGCATCTTTTAACTTTTCACTGAACAACTTTTAAAAATGCAGTAGTGCCATGTTTTTCCTGAAGCTCATCAATTTCAATGAAGATGAACTTTTACATATTTGATATACGCAAATATTCATAACAGCAATGATAGTAAAATTTGGAAGAGTTAATGCTTATTTCCGATAGGAAATTTTAAGGGAAGAAAAAGCCATGTTTTAACATTTCACTTTTAGTTTTATCTGTTTCTTCGAGCAGAGTCTGTATTTTAAACATGGATATATTTGACCTAATTGCCTATATATTGACCTCTTCTACAGTCCACGAGTAGATATAAACTCTTCCAGAGAGCTTCAATTGCTAGCAGCGTTGACGAATTTGAAAAAAAAAATGAAAATTTGACTAAATGGGCATGAAGAAGGCTAAAGCAGTATACTGGGTAAAATCACCCTTTTTCACTGTCTGTTAGCATCTTAAACTGAAAGAATTCAAGTAGAATATTTAGAATATAGAGAATAGTCCTCCAAGATCCTGGAAAGACACTTTTAGGAATATGCCCGAAACTGTGTGTTTCAGTAGAATTTTGCGCTGGAAGTGGATAAACCTAAATTAGGTATTTCAAAGATGTTGAAATATTAATTTCAACTGCAAGATTGTACACCTACAGCAGAGGCAGTGCAGGAGAGATTTGCGGCTTTGCAAACGACAGCTTTCTAAATCTGGTTGTATTTTTTGTTTTAATAACAGTGCCATAAAATTTCCATTTTTCGCTGAACAGTCAAACTCAGCTTTTATACAAAGGAGGGGGTCCTTACAGTTTGTTTACGGAGCAGTTTTGTGTTTGAAATAAGGCCATACAGTGGTGGTCCCAGCCATCCACCAACACATCTAAACACAGCAACGAAGTTTGATTTCGCGGGCCAGTTCTTTTGTTTGAAAAGAGTCAACAGGACACATGGAAGTTTTTTATTTAATCGCGTGATTTTGGAGCCGGTTTGCAAACCTCAGATCCGGACCCGAAAGTTCATTAACCAAATTTCATAAAAGCTTTTCGCGTTACATTTTGGCCTAACGTCATCAGCCCCATTTGTTACGCGATTTTTTTATAAAACTTGGCTCATAAAATCTTTGAAGTCTGAGCGGGTCCCAACGCTAGCCAATAGCATTGCGATCGCGCAATTTTGAGCCTGAGTGACGTCACACACATTTGTGAAGCGATTTTTTTATTGCAATCAGATTTAACAGTTTTTGAAATCCGGGGGTTTATAAAGTTTTTGTTTATCGCACGACGAAGTGCTATGTTGTAAACCTTTGGGGTTATGGTTTTAACATATTTCAATACATATATATATGCGCGCTATTGTAAGGTGGGCCCGAAAGGGCTACATGTAGTTTTAATTTTATTTTATATAAGTTTTTACATAGTGCGCCATATATGAAAAAGACCGAAGGCTAAATGAAAGATATATGCAATGTAATGAAAAAAGGCACAGCAGTGTATTGTTAAAAGAAAAACAGAGTTTTGCAGAGCACTGTTTTTGTGTGAAGTTTTGGTAAGACAGAGAGTTAGTTTTGGTACTGTGTTATTGCAGCAGTCCATTTTTGTAATCCCTCAACAGAGGAAGACTTTTGTAACAGTTTTGTTTATTAATGAAATAGAATTTGAAGTGTGTGTAAACTCTGTCTACCAGTGAAGCAATTTTTTTTAATTCTCTGTATTTGAAGGAGAGTATTATTCTCTCATAATTTGTTCTGAAATTCTCATAAATTCCAACATGGTATCAGAGTTAGTCCAGGCTCTTTGAAGGTGTCAAAGAAGCTGAAGGAAGGATTTTTTGTTGCAGTAGCTTCTCCAGCAGAGTGAAGGCTCAGTCAAAGAATCCAAGGTATTCTCAAGACAAATTTTTGTGTTATTGTTTGAAGACAGTCAGTTTATTTTATAAATTCACAGTCAAGATTTAAAGCATAGTTCAGAGTGTTAGGCATGGCAGGAGCCAGCACAAGCATGAGTATTGGTAATGCTCAGCTCCCACAGTTCAATGGGAAGAACTATGATTATTGGGCAATCACCGTGAGAGCCTTGTTTGTCTCTCAAGACTTATGGGAACTTGTTGATGATGGTTTTGAAGAGCCAATAGATGAAAATGAGTTTAATGCCTTAACATAGGCAGAGAAGGGCTTGTTGAAGAGCAATAAGAAGAAGGACCCTAAAGCCCTCTTCTATTTGTATCAAGCAGTACATGAGAGTGTGTTTCCAAGGATAGCAGCAGCTAAGAAATACAAAGAAGCATGGGAAACTCTCAAGACAGCCTATCAAGGCATGGAGAAAGTGAAGACAACAAAATTACAATTGCTAAGGAGAGATTTTGAGACTCTCTGCATAAAGGAGTCTGATAACATAGACTCATTCTTCACACATGTGATTGGAATGGTCACATAGATAAGGTCTCATGGAGAGACACTTGAAGAAAGAAGGATTGTGGAGAATGTTTTGAGGAGCTTACCCTCAAGGTTTGATGTTATAGTCACCACCATAGAAGAGACAAAGGATCTCTCAAAATTTTCAGTTGATGAGCTTCATGCATCATTGATGACACGTGAACAGAGATTGGGTAGAAATGAAAACTCATCTTTGGAGCATGCCTTAAAGACACAAATGTCCTTTGGAAGAGGAAGAGGTCAAGGCAGATGAAACAAGAGAGGAAGAGGCAGAAGCCAAAACAAAGGAGGAAGAAATAGCCCAGCAAATGCTCAAGGAAGGGGCAGCAATCAAAATCAGAACCAAGGCCAAAGCAACAGCCAGCAAAGTGGACAACAACATGCTCATGGACAAAGGTATGACAAATCCAATGTCCAGTGTCATTATTGTAAAAAATATGGGCATTATGCAAATGAATGTAGGAAGAAGCAGAATGATATGGGTAATAGACCTAGTGCAAATTTCACTAGAGAAAATATCAGCCAAGATAAATTGTTTTTAGCATGTAATATGGCTGAGGAAAAGAGTGAAGATTTATGGTTTCTAGATTCAGGATGTAGCAACCATATGACAGGAAACATTGCTATGTTTTATATGTTAGATGAAAATTTGAAGTCTCAAGTCACATTTGGAACAGATAGTAAGTTTTTTGTCACAAGAAAAGGCATAGTAAATGTCTTGACAAAGAAGGGAGAAAAGAAGAGCATATCTGATGTATATTATGTACCAGGTATGAAATGTAATTTGTTAAGCATTGGGCAGCTCATTCAAAAGGGCTACAATGTTTTCTTTGAAGATGATGTATGCACCATCATGGATAAACCTCCAAGCAAACAATGTATTGCTGAAATAAGGATGACAATGAACAAAATGTTCCCTCTTAGGATGAGGGCAGATTTGAAGAATGGAGAAGAAATGGCAGCAGTGACACAAGAGGCTTTCCAAAGAGAAGCAAAGGACGAGAATTGGTTATGGCACTTGAGATTTGGACATCTCAACTTTGGAGGTCTTAATTTGTTACATAGGAAAGGAATGGTAAGAGAATTACCATTGATTGAGAAACCGGACAGCCTATGTGAGGGTTGTATCTTGGGTAAACAACACAGAGAAAGTTTTCTATCTGGAAAAAGCATAAGGGAAAAAGCACCCTTAGAAATTGTCCACTCAGATTTATGTGGACCAATGCAAACACCATCACTTGCAAGCAGCCACTATATGTTAACTTTTATTGATGATTTTACAAGAAAAACTTGGGTTTATTTTTTGAAAAATAAAAGTGAAGTGTTTGAAAAATTTAGCAATTTCAAAGCACTTGTTGAGAACCAAAGTGGGTAGCATATCAAAGTCCTTAGGACTGATAGAGGAGGTGAGCACATCTCTAAATAATTTTTGCGTTTTTGCAGAGAAAATGGCATACACAAGCAATTTACAGCAAGGTACACTCCGCAGCAAAATGGAGTTGCCGAAAGAAAAAATAGGACAATCATGGATATGGTAAGGAATATGCTAAAGGCAAAACATTTGCCAAATGATTATTGGGTTGAATCTGTACATTGTGCAGCATATGTACTAAATAGATGCCCAACAAAAGCAGTGATGAATAAAGTTTCGGAAGAAGCTTGGAGTGGGATAAAACAAGGAGTCACCCACATGAAATTTTTTGGTTGTGTGGCTTATGCACACATTCCAGATCAGCTAAGGAATAAGTTGGACAGCAAGGGGGAGAAATGTATTTTTATTGGATACAGTGAGGAATCCAAAGCTTACAGGTTGTACAACTCATCCACTAAGAAATTTATTGTGAGCAGAGATGTTCAGTTCATTGAAGAAGAAGCTTGGGATGGAAGCATTGAGAAAACAGTGAATATTAAAAATTGTTTGTCTCATGATGAAAATGAAGAAGAGATGGCTGAAATACATCCCTCAATACCTCCACCAACACAAGGGCAGCAAGGGACACCACAAGTTGGAGTAAGAACACCCTTGAGAAGTAATGAGAGTGCTTCTTCAAGCACACCACAAGGAGCTGATTTGAGTGCTACTTCAAGCACTTGTACACCAAATGAAAGAGGAACAAAGTTCAGAAATTTAAATGACATTTATGAGCAAGAGGCAGCAAATGAAGGTATGAACTCTTTATTTTCTTTTTATTGTCATGTTGATGATCCTATTCATTTTGAAGAAGCTATAAAAGATAGGAAATTGATAGAAGCTATGGATGAAGAGATTAATGCCATAGAAAGAAATAAAACATGGGATTTGGTTGAACTCCCAAAAGGTAAGGAAGTCATTGGAGTTAAATGGGTCTACAAGACCAAAAGTAATGTTGAAGGAAAAATTGAAAGGCACAAGACCAGACTTGTTGTCAAAGGATACAAGCAGCAACATGCGAGAGACTATGAGGAAACTTTCGCACCGGTTGCAAGAATGGAAACCATGGGAGCAGTATTGTCTATTGCAGCACAAAACAAGTGGAAAGTTTACCAAATGGATGTGAAATTAGCATTCCTAAACGGAGTGTTAATGGAAGAGGTTTATGTTGAACAACCTCTAGGCTATGAGAAGAAAGGCCAAGAGCACAAAGTTTGCAGATTGAAGAAAGCTCTTTATGGGCTGAAACAAGCACCAAGAGCATGGTACAGTAGGATAGATTCATATCTACTGGAGTATGGCTTTCAAAAATGTGAGGGAGAACCCACCTTATACATCAAGGAGAAAGATGGTAAGATGTTGATTGTTGTGTTATATGTTGATGATGTGATCTTTACAGGTAATGATGATTACCTTGTTGAAAATTTTAAGAAGGTCATGAAAGATGAATTTGAAATGACTGATATGGGTTTGCTGAAATACTTCTTAGGAATAGAAGTAAAGCAAAATGAAAATAAAATTTTTATTTCTCAAGAAAAGTATGTGAATGAAGTTTTGGAGAGATTTAACATGCAGGATTGCAAGGCAGCAATTACTCCCACAGTAATGGGATTAAAACTCAGCAAAGAGGAAATCAGCAAGGATTTTGAGCCTAGTTTGTACAAGAGCATAGTTGGCAGCCTCATGTATTTGACTGCAACTAGGCCAGATATTATGCATGATGTTAGTTTAATTTCCAGATTCATGGAGAGGCCAAAAGAAGCACATTGGCAAGCAGCAAAAAGAATTCTGAGGTATGTTAAAGGAACTAAAAGGTATGGAATTTTATATACTACTTCAAAAAATTCAGAATTAATTGGATACACTGACAGTGATTGGGCTGAAAGTGTAGATGACCAGAAAAGTACTTCTGGTTATGTTTTTCACATGGGTTCAGGAGCCATTTCATGGGCTTCTAAGAAACAACCTATTGTAGCATTATCTACAGCAGAGGCAGAGTATGTGGCAGCTACAACAGCAACATGTCAAGATGTATGGATGAGAAGAATGTTGAGGAGTTTATGTCAAGAACAGGTAAAAGGTACAGTGATTTATTGTGACAATAGCTCAGCTATTGCATTATCAAAGAATTCCGTGTTTCATAAAAGAACAAAGCATATAGATGCCAAGTTTCACTACATTAGGAAGTTAGTGAACAATGGAGAAATTATTTTAAAACACTGCAGACTCAGGAGCAGTTTGCAGACATTCTGACCAAGCCATTGGGGCAGAAGAGTTTTGAATATTTGAGAAAATGCATGGGTATGACAGATAACCCAACAGTTGAACTTAAGGGGGAGTGTTTAAATATTAATTTCAACTGTACGATTGTACACCTACAACAGAGGTAGTGCAGGAGAGATTTGCGGCTCTACAAATGGCCGCTTTCTAAATTTGGTTGTATTTTGTGTTTTAATAACAGCGCCATAAAATTTCCATTTTTCGCTGAACAGTCAAACTCAGCTTTTATACAAAGGAGGGGGTCCTTACAGTTTGTTTATGGAGCAGTTTTGTGTTTGAAACAAGGCCATACAGCGGTGGTCCCAGCCATCCACCAACACATCTAAACACAACAACGAAGTTTGATTTCGTGAGCCAGTTCTTTTGTTTGAAAAGAGTCAACAAGACACGTGGAAGTTTTTTATTTGATCGCGTGATTTTGGAGCCGGTTTGCAAACCTCAAATCTGGACCCGAAAGTTCATTAACCGAATTTCATAAAAGCTTTTCGCGTTACATTTTGGCCTGACGTCATCAGCCCCATTTGTTACGCGATTTTTTTATAAAACCTGGCTCATAAAATATTTGAAGTCCAAGCGGGTCCCAGCGCTGGCCAATAGCATTGCGATTGCGTGATTTTGAGCCTGAGTGACGTCACACACATTTGTGACGCGATTTTTTTATTGCAATCGGATTTAACAGTTTTTGAAATACGGGGGTTTATAAAGTTTTTGTTTATCACGCGACGAAGTGCTATGTTGTAAACCTATGGTGTTATGGTTTTAACATATTTCAATATATATATATATATATATATATATATATATATATATATATATATATATATATATATATATATATATATATGCGCGCTATTGTAAGGTGGGCCCAAAAGGGCTACATGTAGTTTTAATTTTATTTTATATAAGTTTTTACATAGTGCACCATATATAAAAAAGCCTGAAGGCTAAATGAAAGATATATGCAATGTAATGAAAAAAGGCACAACAGTGCGAAAATATACACACAACAGTGTATTGTTAAAAGAAAAACAGAGTTTTGTAGAGCACTATTTTTGTGCGAAGTTTTGGTAAGACAGAGAGTTAGTTTTGGCACTGTGTTATTGTAGCAGTCCATTTTTGTAATCCCTCAACAGAGGAAGACTTTTGTAACAGTTTTGTTTATTAATGAAATAGAATTTGAAGTGTGTGTAAACTCTGTCTACCAGTGAAGCAATTTTTATTTTTTTAATTCTCTGTGTTTGAAGGAGAGTATTATTCTCTCAGAATTTGTTCTGGAATTCTGAGAAATTCCAACAAAAGATATAATATTCCTTCAAGATTCTTAAAACACACTTATAAGAGATTGTCAATTTTTCAGTGAAGCATAGTTAGAAGCTCAAACTTGAAAGCTTTAGTTTGACAACTTTCTTTATTAGAATTGTGTGTTTTAGAAAAAATTTGCTTCGAAGAGAAGCAGATAAATCTTGAATTTGATATTCCAAAGATGGATAGTATAATAGTATTCCTCCGAGATCCTCAAATGGCAATTTTCAGAGATTTCCCAAAACTGTAATTTCTTGTGAAACAAAGTTAAGCTCAATTTTGACATCTTTCTTTACTAGATTTTTGTGCTAGAAGGAAGTTGGTTAATTTAGAATTTGTAATTTGTTTAATTCAACAGTGTGAGGAGTAATTCTAATGACATGAGTTTATGATTATAGAATTCTGAATTTGTAATTTGTTTAATTCAAACTCTGTGAGGAGTAATTCTAATGACATGAGTTTATGATTATAGATTTAGGACTGATTTCTTTACTAGAATGGAAGTAGGTCAATTCTGAAGGTGTAATTTGTTTAATTCAGCTGTGCAAGGAGTGAAATATTGCCCCTTGGATCACTAGCAAGAGTGAAAGCCTTCCCCTTACACGTCATTCTATGTAGTGTAGTTTTCCTTGAATAGCAATGATGAGCTAGTATGCATTTGCAGATAGTATCCAATGATGGTTGTCCTACTGTTGATTTGACAATTGAGTTATAATAGTTTTTTCATATATATATATATATATATATATATATATATATATATATATATATATATATCATTTTACAAAAATAATAGATTTTGTTTTTTTCAATTGCATTTGGTTTTAAATGCTCACTTTGACCACTTTTACCTTCCACATACAACACTTCTAGGGCCAAAATAATGCAGCTAGCCTGATGGGAATATTACAATACTTTTCAAGTTCTTCCAACTGTGTTTGATTTTCTAGCTATCTCAAAACCACAGATTAATTAGTAATATCTACTTATTTATTTATCTTAATTGGAAAGGGAAATTCAAGACTTAATGAGTGGATAAAACATCAAGTATATAACCCAGAAACACAAACTTAACCCAGTTAAAAAATAAAAAACACACTACATTCATCTATACTTCTATGCATGCTTTTACACCATTTTGGTGCAAATGCTAGTTATATGCTTCTATAGTGTGAAATGAGATATATATATATATATATAATTATCGTGGCTGATCTATTGGAAACTTGTTGAATATATTGTTTTTTATAATTAATTCCTAAGATTTAATGAGTGAATAAAACATAAATATATAAGGCAAAAACACAAACTTAAGTTAGTCAAAAAGTAAAAAACAAACTACATTCATCTACACTTCTATGCATGTTTTCACACCATTTTGATGCAAATGCTAGTTATATGCTTCTATAGAGTGTGAAATGAGAAATATGATATAAAATATATATATATATATATATAAACAAATAATTATTGTCACTGATTTATTGAAAACTTGTTAAATTTATTGTTTTTTTTATAATTAGGAGTTAATAAGACATGTGCTTGTTATTTTATCTTTTAAATTTAAATTATATTTAATAATATTAATAAATTTAACTCAAGTTTTTAATTATAATATATATATATATATAATAGAATTAATAGATATATTGTTTCCATTGATATAGAACAGTGGGTAAATAAGTATATTTTGAAAGTATTTTTTTATATCATCAAAAAGGAATAATTAATAAATAGACGCTTCTAAAAGTATTTATCATGGTCATTATCAATTTTTAAAAAAAAATTAGTAAGTGCATTGTTAAGATATTATATTTCTTATATAATGATATCTAATTTTAAATTTCCAATAAATATAGAATAATTAGGGAGTACATTGTTAAAATATTATATTTCTTATATAATGATAGCTAGTTTCAAATTCTCGATAAATATTTCACCTACATAAAATTGATCCTATTTTATTTTACCATTATTTTTATTTAAGATTTATAATTAACAATCATTAACTCAAACATTTAAGAAACCTATTATTAACCTAATTTAAGTACACCCCTAAATTATGTGTAATTCTTTTACTCCCATTACATTTTTATAATCAAACTTTCTCTAATTTTTTTTTATGTAAAATATAATTATAAAATACTTCCGACTCATTTATGAAGACACTTAATAACTTAGTATTCATAAGTCCCCAATTGTATTTTATTTTACCATTATCTTTATTTAAGATTTATAATTAACTAATCATAACTCAAACATTTAAGAAACTTATTATTAACTTAATTTATGTAAACCCCTAAATTATGAGTAATTCTTTTACTCCTATTACATTTTTATAATCAAACTTTCTCTATTTTTTATATAAAATATAATTATAAAATACTTCTAATTCATAAAATGCTTTATGAATACACTTAGACGTACCTTAGTATTCATAGGGGTGCCAAGTGGGAAGCTGCCTGGTGCGACGTGACTAAGTACGTGCGAGTCATAAGATGGAAGGAGATGACGTGTGGTGACAAATGTGGGTGGTTTCATCCACTTAAAGTAATGACTGCATTAAAAGAAGTTGGCAGATAGTAATGTATGTCAGGAGAGTATAGGGAAAAACGCCGGGTTGGAGGGTTGGCAGATGGCAACTAATAAATCGTAAGTTATAGAAAATTAAATGTTGTGGCGCAGTATATGTTTATCGTTAGATTTAAATTTGTGTAAATTTAAGGATGTGCATATACTGCCCAACCGCATTTAATTCTTTATGGCTTACTATTTATGTCTTTCTGTTGGCAGATAGCAATGCATGTCAAGAGAGTCTAGGGGAAAACGCCTCGGCCGGAGGATGTGGGGGTCCGTTTAAAACATTCTCTTTGTCTGGTTTTAGATTATAGCAGATCAGGGAATACAGAACATAGGGAAGAAGACAAAGAATCAGCTCAAGGCTCTCGCAACAATGGTGTGTTCTCTGCAGGGTAGGTATTTAGTTTTCTTCTGGGCTTATCTATCAGAAGGCTGAATATTCTGAATACCTTCTTTTTTGTTGTTATCTTTACTACCGATAGCATTTACTTTTTTTTATATGTTTATATATGTTAAGATAAACAATAGACCCCTTAAGATATCTCTTAAGATAGCAAGAGATCGCTTCAAACTCTTTAAGTTTTGGATGGCCAATAACTCTATAAGATGGTCAACCGATCTAGTTTCCTACAAACAGATTGAGGTTAACAAAAATACATATTAATGTAACCTGCATTGTCAATTTAAATGAATAGCAAAATACTGATAAGTTTATTCAGAAAAAACTTAATATTCATAGATATATAAATTTGAATTATTTAGCCAAATCTATTACAGAGTACATACTATCAATATAGAATATTGATATACATGTGACTACAAAATACTTTTACCCAAAATAAATCATCAGTATTCATAAACACATTTGGTATATTTTAACCAAACCTATCCATTCAGCCTTCTTGTGTAGTATATATGTATGAATTCTTTAACCAAACCAATGACAGAGAGTACACACCATATCAACATAGATATGACTGCAAAATATTTCTAGCCAACGAAATCCTGAAAAGAGTATACGCAGTGAGTATATATGAATTGTTTAACCTAACCTATGACAGAGATTACGCACCATATCAATACATTTGTAATTGTAAGTACTTGAAATGTTTATTGTAAACTATAAATCGCAGGTGGTCTAGAGGCTCACACAGAGATATTGAAGATGTCGAAGCTAGTTGGAATGTACAAACGCAGCCACGCAGAGACACCTGAACAAGTTGCAAAGTATACATTGGAAGCAGCTAAGAATGGAACCTTTTTGGTTACATCTCAGATTACTGGTCTCATGTTATCAACAGTATCACGTGGATTTATACCTGCAGATTCAGTTGGAAGGGCTTTCATTGAGCTGGTTTTGTTTATACCTTTCAGAATTTTTAGCTGTGTGGCTGTCATTTACTTTAAAATTGTTCGATGTGTCTTCAAATAAACGACTTTGCTAGCCAAAGTTCGTTTGTCATTCTGGAAATGATAGTAATGTTAAACCTAATGAGAGTAGTGTTAGAAATAGGAGTGATAAACATTTTTATACTGAGGAGACTATGAGTATGAAATAATGGATGCGAAAGTTAATATCAATTTCTAAAGCTACCAATTGTACATCAGTTTCCTTTTTCTTGCAACTACGCAGAAAACTCAACTTTTTCTTCCCTCTCTCTTTTAATAACTATAAATTCTGTTTTTAATAACCATGAATCATCTTGTATTCATGATATTCATATTTTGATATTAAATGTAGTTTCTTGTTCTTACTTGTTCTCATTTTTGTTAACATCTAACAAATGTGAAATTTTTGTGTGAGTTTTTTGCAATGGATATAAATGAAGATAATAAAATTAATTTAGTAAGTTTTAAATGTCTACCAAATTAAAGATGTGATTAATTTGAAAACACATTTTTCTAATGTTCATGATTATTATAATGTATTCTTGGTAAGAACATTGATTCATATCATTTTTTATTTTAGTTGATTTTTTCAGAATCCGACTCTAATTATGACAAACTGTGCTAGGACAATAGAATTCCTCTTGATTTTTAAGTATGAACATTTTTTAAAATTTTTAGTAAAACCTTAGGAACTTTTTTTAATAATTTCTAGTAAAACCTGAAAAAATATTTTTAATAGTTTTTAGTAAAACCTGAAAAATGTTTGAAGGTTTAAAAAGGAAAGGATGAAATAATTCAATCATTTTTTTATAATTATTTTCCTAAAAGAAAAGTATAAAATCAAAAAATATTTTTGAAAAGAAACATATAAAATCATTCTTGAGTTGCGTGAGATATATGTTGAATATTTTTTGTAAAATTAATGTGTGTTATTTTTATATATAGAGTTTCATAAATATCTTGCATTTTTAGTGGATATTCCATTCATCATTGTAGACATATAAAGCTTGAATGAATGTGAAATAATGCAAAACAAAAATTTAAATAATTTTTTTATTAATATTCATTGATAAAGAATAAAATGCAAGATGAAAAATATACATTAAAATTTTAATAATTTGGAGAAAAATATTAAGAAATATTAATTTAAATTATTTAAAAATTTTGATATAAAATATATTTATTTATAAATTTATCATTAAAAAAAATCAATCATATTAAAAACAAATAAAATTAGATTAATTAATTAAAAAACAATACTTATTATAATATTCCTCAATATTCCTCAATGCATATGATTTATACCTTTTATCCATAAGAATGGGAGACATTAAGAACAACTATTTTATTATAGGAAATGATAGTCATGAGCAATGATATAGTTTTGATCAAAATTAATAAAAGAAGATTTTAAAATTTAATATATAATAAGAAAGCTTATAGCATGTAAAATATATTTTAATCTAAAATAATAATAATAATAAAATAATAAATCAAGAAAAATGTTAATATTTTAAAAATAAAATTGAAGTGAAATGATAAAAACTATTAATTAATTAATAATATTGATGGCTTTTAGTTTTGTAGTAATAATGTTGAAATTCTCATTGACCGTCTTGGTTTTAATTGTCAACCTTAGGGTTTGTATAAATTTAAGAGGAGGGGACACTATATGTGCAGCAAACACTATGTCTCCCTTTCATTGCCTTTCATGTAGGTAGAAGTACTGAAACAAAATCTAGACATACAAAAATCAATGTAACTATTCTATGTTATAAAAAAACTAAAATTTTAGGAAATGATTAGTAGGAATAAAGACAATATACAAACCTAAGATATTTGCAATAAAGGAAGGAAAACTATTTATTTGCAATGAAATGAAAGAACACCTATTGTATCTTGCAAGGAAAGTAAACACACTACTGAAATATTAGCTTGCAAATATTAAACCTAAATTTTGAATAAAAGATGTAGTTTCTACAATAATTCAAATAAGGCATCTACATGGTATCTCTACCTCTAAACTCCACTCTAAAGGTTCCAAGAGTGTTATGATACATTAAATAAGAAAAATCATGAGTTAGGTGCAAATATGAGTGAATTTAGAAGCTGGTTGAAAACTGCTACAAGAGTCCTCATTTTTCTACAAGAGACAGTCCAACGAGCAGGTGAACATGCTAGATGCAATGTTGGAGGGAAAAGAAGCCAAGGAGACATTGTAAAATGACAAATTAAACATGTCCAATGGATCACTTCATCTTTGGTGCAATTAATCTAGCAAAGTGTAGGGTTATAGGGTTTCCTGTAGCTACAAAGCATGTTATAGTGTAGAAGAAAAAAAAGAGTGATTGATGGAAAATAGATAAACAACAACAAAGAAAGTGAAATAAATTCAAAATAGGAATTCTAATTGAACAATGAAACCATGACACATATCAATCACCAAATGCTAAGATAATATGCAAGAAAATATTTCTCATGAACTACCTAAGCAACCATGCAAAAAATTAATGTTTAGAATTAAATTGTGGAGATAAATAAATGCATGAATAGAAATGGTGCAGAGGGATCTTAAACATATGGGGTGGGCCTTAACCCGAGGAAGCTAAGAAAAATTAGAAGAAATTCAAACCAAGAGATGAAACCAAATATCACGTCCATTAACTGAAAAGTTACTTGTACATGAAAAATTTACAAAACTTGCATGAAATATAAACTTATATATTCTTCACAGGCTTCACTATAATATTTTTTGCACACAGTGTTGTCATTAGTGGCATGAAAGATGTAATTGATGTTAAAGGGAAGGTTCAAGATAGTAGCATCATCATTCATGATGTCCAAGGAGGTAGAAAAACTTTGTGTATTGGTGTGTTTGTTGCTATGGGGTACCAAGGACACCTTCTTTATAGTTGTTTGTTCCCTACAAAGAACATATGGAGAGAATTGGTTGTTGTTAGTGGATAAACATGAGTAAACAAAACAATGAAAAGGGTGAAAACAATGTATACATAAACATAAACTAAAAACTAAGAAATAAACACATAAACAATGCTTGATGAAGCAAACATATAAAAAAAGTAGCGGAAAAAGGCTACCTTTATTGATTGTTGGATGTAGAGAGATACAATAGCTAAATACTAAAACACTTGGAGAGAATTATTTCAGAAATGGTGCTAAAAAATCCTCAAAAAGGAGGTTCCTTTCCTCAATCTTCTAGAAAACTTTTTCTCTCTCAAAGAAGTATGAATACTCTCTCAATGGTGAAATCCTCTCCCCATTAGAAAGTTGGATTTTTGACGAAACTTTTGTCTACATAAAAATGCTCTACTTCTTTTTTTTTGTTCTCCAATGGCATGTTTATATAGAATTTTAAATTCCTATTCCCTCCCTTGGTTCATAAATGAGAAAATGACTTATGAGTAGGACAAGAGGATCCCTTGGTAGCTGCATATCTCCTTGTTTACTCAAAATCGGTTGTCGTTGACTAGTACATGTCAGGGAATCCCATCTTCCAAGTGTGTGAAGTGGTCTTGACCGGGAGACTATCAAAGGAAAATTCTCACAGTTGCTAATTTTTTCCTTTGGATGGGCCGCTTGGGTATACTTTATAATTGAGACCTTTGCATAATTTTTATTTTTTTTATTTCATGATTTTTTCAATTGGAAATTCTTCAACTGTACATTCTGCTGGATGACTTTGGGTGTCACCTAGATTGCACAAATGTGTGTACAATTTTTCTGTGTTAACAATTACCCCCTGATGTATGAGGTTAGGAGCAAACATATAGCCGAAATACATCACATTTTTTTGTTCTGACTGAGAGTTTGATCAACCTCTTGAGAGAGAAAATAACTTGTTGTGGAGAAGAGTAGGGAAAAACTTAACTGAGGATGAAATATAACCATGCTTTGAAGGAATGCTTATAAAAAAGTGTATATACGAGACGAGCATGTCCCATGCTAGTTATGATGACTAGTGACTAATTATTACAATCATACAAGAAATATTCTTGTCAACTCAGCATTATGGTGGCTAACACGCTGATGGCTCATGATGATAACTACTTACACCCTCAAGGGTGCTTCTGACAAATAGAGTGAATGAGGTGACCCCATTCATCAAAAGTGAAGCACTTTTGAGTGGGGGGTTAATGGATGCATGGTTTTTCGACTCTAGGTACTTCCCATGCATCAAAATGTAAGCACTGTTGAATGAGGTGCTAAGCGATGCATGGGTCTTCAACTAAATGAGAGATCTACAATGGTCACAACATATGATACTACCCTGACATGAAAATATTATGTTGGTATTGAATGTTAGGGAGACCGATGACACTAATGGGCAATAGTGATTCCCATTGTGTCACCCGAGGATGTCCCATAAGGGGGGAGCACTCAAGGTACGGCTTCGATCCTTGAATATGGATGTTGAAGTCAATAGGAAAGAAGCACCAACCGCCCGAACTGTTGATTCAAGGAATCAAGATGAAGGATAAAGATAATTATAATATGGTGCGTTAATAAGGCATGATAATGAAACTTGAAAATATGATTGGATACAGACAACTGCCCGAGGTTGGAGTTGTAATACGAGTGGCAGCAGTCAAAACGATTCTTCTGGGGAGAATGTCCCCACAGTCAATATGACATCGAGGGTAGGTATAAGTATGTTCTAACTGGCATAATGAATGATAAATTAATGGTGCAATGGTAAGCGAGCTCCAACCAAGGGCGAATAGGGAATCTTGTCAGGTACAAGACATGAAAATATGGGTTGGAACCATTTTCCTAAAAAAAAATTATACACTTGCCAAAAGAATGTAAAGGTGGTTTGGGATCTCCATACATGGAGACGGGTGCCCCAAGAAAACAATGACCTATGTCATGATGTGGGTAGGGTTTTTGCTGAGGGAAAGGGCCCCATTGGTTCATATCAGTGCTAGGTAGATGAGGCGGATTAGTGATGAAAATGGGGTATGCCTTATGGAGGGATGGTAGGCTGAATGTAGAATGCAAGGGTGCATTCAACTTGATCCAATAGTAAAAAATGGGGTAGCCCACGAGTAGGGTTGGTAAGAGATCAGTAAAGAAGAGGAGATTGAGGATGATCTTCAAGGCATGTGAAAGAGATGGTTCCCGAGCTTGAGTGAATGGTCATGGATCCTGTTAATGTGTGGGGATCTATAAATGGGGTGATCCAAGAATGAGAAGATATTATCAACTGACATGCACGTTTACCATGTGCAAGGGAAGGTGGTGCTAAAAATGGTTGAGATGATGGACCCTATGGTGATTTTTAGAGAAATGATGTCACGATATGCAAACATTTTTAGGAATCCTATCATGTTGGATGGCGGATGATACCTTAACTATCGATGACCATTGGGGAATTGATTATGATGGGAAACTTCTTGTATACCTGCAGCTTCAACAACCAATACCGCAAGTGAAAACATCTTGATGAAAACATGTATAAGCTGAAATGTACTAAACAAGATTAATTGAAGAACATGGGAAGGCACTTGAAGGATTATTTTGAACATGAGATGGGCCCCAAAATGAGTATGATGTCAAAATGGAAAGCGAGGTATCATGATGAAGATGATTTATTCCTCATCCTTGTGTAGCTAATGGTTGTGAAAATGGAGATCGTGAGCTCCTGAACAGGGCTCTGGAAGATGAAAAAGAGGAAAATATATATGGAAAAGTGGGCCATGTGCCACCTCATTTGTACTTGATGACTTGGAGTGCAAAGTTAGGTTCGAGAGTTATTTTCTGTCATAAGGGTCAACCTCTGCACCAGGGAAGTACGTGAGCGAAACCACGTAAGAGGACTCTACCTAAGCTTCTTGATTTTGGTAGGATAGGGTAGGCAGGTCGTACAAGATGGCCTCCATGGACCTTGTTTTAGTAAAAATATGGAACCCACGCGGGTGACTGTGAAACAGTCACGCGGTCCCCGCGGGTTAAGGAATTACAATCACGTAAGCACCACGGATGTGGGAAAAACAACCATGGGGTCCCCAGCTTGACCACCCCACGTCTTTTGGGTTTACATATGCCAAACTAACACAGTTGTTTAGGAAACACTTGTGCGGATTGCAAATCTCACTACAAGAAAAAATGACATTGGTGAGGGTCATGATTGTGACAAACCTTCAAGGTCTGTCACCAATGTCACATATAGTGACAGTCCTTAAAAAGCGTCACTATAAGTGTATATAGTGATGGTCCTTTAAGGTCTGTCACCAAAGCCATTTTCAATGACACTTTTGGTGAGGGTCTTTAAAGGCCCATCACTAATTGTCTCTTTGGTGACACTTCTAGTGACAAACTTTTAATGACCCTCACTGATGCTCTTTTTGTTACTTTTGGTGACGGTCAAAAAATGTTCGTCATCATTGATCATTCCAATCAGGTTTTTATGACGTTATGTTCTTGTTAATATATTTTTTGTCAAAAGATAACGATTTAATACCATTATTGTGTAGTCTTTTTTATAATATGTCCAAGGCCATAGTGGTTAGAGTCAGTCAATTTTTTAAGAAGTAATTAGTGTGTATCATTTCCCTCAAGTAATGACTAGTCGAATAGAGTTTTCTTATGAGTCAACACATGATTCATATCTATTAAGTTTATTATCTAGAAAATTCCCTTTAGATTAAGTCCCACTAGTGTGTGTAGGAATTATATTATTTAATACATAATCAATATCTATCAATTCTATTAATGCGAAAGACCTAACACTCCTCAACGCTCTTGGCACACCTTAAAATAATGCTTTGGAACACACTAACATTTCTTAGCACCTTGCATGTCTTGGAACATCTTTGTACCTACAAAATCTTGTCATGACACTGACACCCAAGCACATGGTGGCATGCGCTAACACAACATAGAACTATCCTACCATGTGTTAGCATGAATGTAGTCGCTAGCATGCCCCGAAAAATTTTGGTTGAATGCATTGACGTACATTAGCACTTGGCACACAATTCCACTTGGCATGTATTGGGACCTATTATTAGTGTGGCTAGCATTACCCTTTTGAAAAAGATAAAATAATAACTTATTAACCCTCTTATTGGTTCGTCCTTTTGTTTCCTTAAAACTTCTTGACACATATTGACACTGGCACCCTGCACATCCTTAGCACCTAGCATGTATTGACATATGTTGGCACTATTTGGCACATATAATTAGCACACCCTGGAAATCCCAAGCACACTTTGAGACTTCTTAACATGCCTTGATATTCCTTATCATGCCTTACCAATCCTTAGCATACATTGTCACTCCCTCCTTGGCATGACAACTAGCACTCATTAACACTAGTCCCTGGCACACATTCCTCATATTCATTAACTTCCATGAACTTTGACCTAGTGCTCCCTTAATGTTTTGTCCTAGTACTCCTTAACACTCCTCAACATGCAATAGCACTCTCTAGCACACCTTAGCACTCTTCAACATGCCCTTCCACTTCATAGCATGCATAACACTCTGTGACACATATTGGCACTTGGTAAGTCTTAGCATGTATGGAATACGTTGACATGCATTGGTATGATTTGGCATGGTTTAATATTAAATTTATTTGAGATCAATTGTTGGAAAGTAGATGAGAAGTAACAAAGGAAGACTTGGCACTTAGAATGCACTAAGACTTTGCACTTGGCACGTATTGGCACCTAGTGTTGGTGTGCCTAGCATGCCCCTCTTGGAAAAGGTAAATTAATGACTTGTTAACCCTATTATGTGTTCATTTCCTTGTATTTTAAATTGTTTCTCCCTTTTTTTGCCTTGATAGTCCCTGACACGCATTAACACACCCTTGCACATCTTGGCATGCCTTATCACTTCGCACATCTTAGCATTTTTGAAATGCCTTCGCACTATCTAACACACCTTAGCGTTCCCTAGCATGCCTTGGAACTCATGTCCTCCCAACTAGCCTTTACATTTCTTCACGACTTGGGAACTCAATCAATTCCTTGGCTACTGCAGTTCATGTGACAATATTAGCTTGCTTCAACCGCAACAACTTGACCAATTGCACCTACTACAAGTAGATTGTGCCTTGTTCACCTAAGAACTGCCTATAACTCATATTATGTCACTCATGTCCAAGCTCAACTTGTCCCACTTAACTAGTTACCAAGACAAGGATCACATGATCTACCCATGGCCATAAAACAACTAAGCAACATAGCTTACATAGGAAATATTTCACATGTATGTTCAATTCATATAAACAGTAAAACATTAACTGAGAGTTTGCAAGAACCACAAGATGCACAAGGCACACAAGATATAAGCCGACACAAGTCGAGTGCCCCAAAAATTATACAAGGTACAAAATGCAATTAACTAGAATGTTTTAAAATATGAGCATGTAGCCAAAGTGTGCCACATCTCATATAAAAAACAATAGCTGAAGGCAAAACAATGTTGTGCCTAGCACAAAGTGATATCCCTTTGTATAAAACTGTTCTGTCGAGCCCCGTATAACAACCGTAGGCTTTCCTCCTGTAAATCCTATTATGAACTTCTCCTAACACACTTCATCCTTAGCACACTTGAATTCGTTGACACTCCCTGGCACGCACTCTTATTCGTTCATTTCCATGCATTTTGACCTATTTATCCCTTGATATTCCCCAACACTCCCTAACACTCTTCAACATGCATTGACATTGTCCAACATGTGTTAGCATGCCTTTTCATTCCTAATGTGCATCCTATGACCCTCCCTAGCTATCATGCCCTCACAACTACACTTACTTAATTTGAAACTTGGAAACCCAACTAAGCCCTTGCTTAACTACAAGAGCTTGACCAAGTTACGATTACTACAACTAGCCTATGTTGTTGAATTGTGTAGCTTGGGAGGTACTCCACAAGCCTAGTGAGATGGGTTTGTGCGAGTTTGGTCACAAAAGGCTTTGTGGGAAAAGAATCCAAGCAAAGGGATTTTGTACCCAAGATGGGATTTAAAATCTAAAGGAAAATTAAAAAGGAAAATTAATATTTCCTAAGTTCTAAGTGAATAAAACTCGTAAGTTCTAGAGGGTTTATAAGAGGTCTAGGAAAAACTATTTATGGGGGCCTTAGGATGAAGGAAATAACATCAAGTGAGAAAGATCTCATTTAATCAAGGGGGCGAAGAGAGATGTAGTCCTAAAGTAGGTCAAGTAAGAGGGCCAAGTAAGGGTTGCTAAAGGGAGGCCATGATCATCCTCCAAGAGCAAGATCATCATGTGAGGGTTCACAAGAATGTTGCATACCTTAATGGTAGGTTCGAGCTAGGAAGTAGGATGGCATATTGTTGGTTCTCTTATGGTAGATCGAGCTTAAGATAGGTTGCTCATGAGAATCTGGGCATGTGATTTCAATGGTGTCTTTGTGTGAAGGCCACATCAGATTCTGAAATGTTGAAAACTGCAATAAGAAACATTGAAATTGGAAACCAGAAAGGACAAAAAAAAAAAAAAACACCCACACTCGTGAGGAATTTTGATGCACTAGGAGTGAGGAATGTGGGGCGTCTAATTTATTTTTCTCTTAAATAAATTGGAAAATAAATTGTAATTTCATCTCATAACAACTTGTTTCAGTTAACTAATTCATGATGACTGAGTTACCTCAGGAAATTGGAGTTGAGGGTCTAAGATGAGGCATGTAGAGGGATTATTCTAATATTTTTGGGGTCCAGTTGCAGTTTATGCATTAGTGGGGTGCAAATATGAATTAGTTAACTCAATTAAATGAGTTAAAATCGGTTTAAATAGTTCTAAATGATGAGCTAGTGAGAGGTCGACCGGTGAATTAAATTAGATTTAATTCACAATGAGTGATCAATTAGATAACCGATAATTCATTATTGATAGCTGCATGCATGTCAGTTCTGAAGAAGACCCAATTGAGACAAAGGTTAAAGGGAACATAACTATCAGTTGTATTTATACAAAATTTTCCATGTGCAATTATAAAGTCATTGGGATTCCATGATGGATTGCGCAATTAAGGAAGACTAATTTTCCTAATTAATAGGGAGTTAATTACCTAGGAATTGCATGAATAAGGCAGGTTGAAGGAAGGCTGAGAATTCGCTAAGTACTAGACCGAGTTTCCCTAGATCAGCGGAAGACAATTGGCAGAGTGCTGGAGAATCTCACGAGAGATTAAGCATTGTATTGTTTCATGATTCCTTGACTTAATACACAATAGAGATAGAGTGGTTTTGAGCAGTTTCTTTCCCGAGATACATCTTGTGTTGTGCGATTGATAATTTATTTCTCTTACTTATATGTGATTTTACGATCGTGTTTTGTTTCTGAAAATTGTAGGAAGGATTTAATATCTTGTTTTAGTACATTACAATATCAAATTGAATCTCTTTGGTTAGATTTTCTACATCGTATCAGAGTGAGAATGTTTTTGGCGGCGACTTTGAAGAGAATATCTGAAGCTTTTGGTGTAAAATTAAAAAAAAAAAAAAAATAGCATATTTGGATTCCTTGCGAAAAATACCCAAATGGAAAATCAATTCAGAGCTCGAATGAGGGAGATATCGTTGATTTAAAATCAACTCTTTTTTTAGAAACTTTTGTAACGACGGGACAATTGCAATGTGCACGAGTCAAGAACCTATATGCACTTGAGGTACCAGATACATGCAAAGCTTTGAGGAGAAATTAGAGACTTGGCTGTTGAGAGGGAGTACAAATTACCTCTCAACATGCAGCCTTAGAATTAGTCTCAGAAGGTTGTGGAGCAGCCACAATTTAAGTAGAGAGGAGACCGAGTGGAAGTGTCCACTCAAGCAGAGACCTCCATGAGGGGGAAATTTTGAGCCAGATGGGCAAAGGGACCACATGCAGCCATACCTCCAGGTGAAAGGTGGGGTGATGTGGAGACATAATCCCAATATAATAAATTTGGGCAGGGTCCATTGAGATGGTGTGTCTCATGGATCGAACCTAGCTACGAGGATTCCACAGTGCAACAGTAGCAGGAAGGATCAGTTAGATTGATGCAGTCAACTGTCACGAAAACAAATATCAGAGTGACAGATGTCAGATATTGGAGTGCATATCAAAGTTGGAAACATTGCAAAGGGCACAAATGCAGATGTCAGTAGCAACATAGAGAGTCTAGTAGACAAGTGCAGTAGCTAGCAACAATCAGAAGAATCTGATGACAAATGCATTATATTGATTCAGTTGTTCAGAGGCTATTGAGTTTCAGGATTTGTAGGTGCAAGTAACACTAGAGAAGTGTTGCATGCAGAATTCCAAAGGTATCAGATCAAAATAGATTGAATCCATTTATTGTTGAGAGAGTGTGTTGAAATTTGCAACAAGAAAGTGTGAAATTGGCAATCAAAAAGTAAAAAAAAATGCACCCACACTGGTGAGGAATTTTGATGTACCAGGAGTAAGGAATGTGAGGCATCTAATTTATTTTTTCCTTAAATAAATTGGACAATAAATTGTGATTTCATCTCATAACAACTTGGGTCTGTTAACTAATTCATGATGACTGAGTTAGCTCAAGAAATTCGAGTTGAGGTGATTGAGGTGGATATTGGTGGCCACCCGCCTATTCCACTTGGGCCCTCGCCATTGTCTCTTTTAGTTTTCAGTTTCCTTAATTATAGCATAGTTTACTATTTTTGTCAGTTCTTCGGGTCCTGAACTTTTGGAGCCTTTTTTAGGCCGTTTTCAAGTCTCTTATGGAGGCAAGAGTCGTGGTTTTTTCTATGGGTGGATAGGGTTTGTTCTACAACAATTGGAAGTACATAAGTATAGTGCCCTAGTTAGGACATGAGTTTCCTAGCATGTTTAGTTCATAAGGTATTCCCTTAAGACTGTGACAAATTTGCATAGAAGAAGAGTGGTTGTGACCCTTAGAGCGAGGTTTATTTCTGCAATATAGACCGCAGATCTGGCAGATGGTTTGCAAATTCAGTATGTGCGGAAATAGCAGATCCAAAAGAGGGTAGAACCTGAGAAGAAGATTGAGCATGTAGAAGAAATGTGCCATATGAAGAATGGATTGACATGCAGAGGAGTTGATTTTGGTGGAATATCCATAGAGTATTAGACAAATATCTGAAGCAAACTATAAAAAAATTAGTCAATGGAATGTTAGTGACTGATTTGTGACCCTAGTTTAGTCATCTACAGATTGTTAGAAGGATGATAAGAGGATTAGGTCAGATTTGTTCATAGATTGGACAACAAAGATAAAACTATCGATACACAAGAACAATGATTTTGAGAGGACTCAAACCATTGTTAGGTAGAATATTTGAAGATCCCTATATGGAGACAATATTGTGGGCCCTAGATCAGTAGAAATAATTGACTATGGTTGGGAAGATTGATGGTAGTCCAAGTATAGTTGAAGGGTTGTTAGGTGTCTGTCAAAGAAGAGCCCTAACTCTTGTACTTGTGAAGGAAAACAAGACTGGTAAAAGGGAAGGTGTATAGCGACTAAGGATGTGAAAACTTTGAAGGACTAAATTAGAAGTCAAGTGGGCCAGCCAATAGCCCCAGACTTCTCATCTTAGAGACATAGTATGGAAAACGTGGGCATACCAAAGAGTTGTTCACAAATGGAGTTGTGAACAACCTATTACCACTCAAACTAGTAGTGAACCTAAAAGGGGTTCCTAAGAGGGCAACTGCTAGGCCAAGGGAAACAGTGGAGGCTTAGCCCATTGTCACCACAGCTAAGGCTCCTTGTTATTCACGGATTTTCACAGATGGGAGGAGCATCGGTAGTTTAGTAAGTCACTTGTAGAGTATAGGTCAATGAATAGGTGGGAAGTGACCCTAGAAACCCTTTCCCTAAGATAGAATAAAGAGTGGGACTTGCTTACCTTTTAAGCAAGGGACTTGATCTTTTAGGGAGAGAGGAGGTGGATTGAAGGGTTGAGGGAGAAGAATAAGACTTATGAAGGAATTTCTCAATCCCTAAAATCCTTTGGGAACTTGGATTCCCAAATGGTCCTTGATGAAAGGCCTTTGACACCAAATGGGACCACACAGGGCCAAGTGGACCCAACCCAGGTTCAGGGATGGAATTTAACAACCATTGACGTTCCTATCATGTACAATGTGAGGGGAAAGGATCATGCAAGAGTTTTTAATTCAATGGGTCAAATTGATCCTACTAGGTTCTAGCCTTGGGAACCCCTAGGAAAAACTTGATCCTAGAGCTAGGGCTTGAGGTATCTGGAGATTCCACCGTCGGAATTGGCCCAAATTCACAGGAGAGTGAGGGAACCCACCAACGCAGTTGCCTCTAGGAGATCAAAGTTTTCCTCTGGCTATATTCCTGGGAAATTGATGCCCTAGGTGACCTAATGGGACTAGACCTAGGGAAAAATGGAAAATTGTGAAAAAAGGGGGGGAAATCATCACCCTTTTTGACGGAATAATGCCTAATTCACTTGGGGATATGGAGCTAGGGATGATAATGAACAAGAATTCAGTTTCTCGATCAAGGAGGCCCAGAAAGTCAACTTCGTCCAATGTTAGAGGAAAAAAAAAGTGACATTCAAGCATTTATAATTCATACAAATGGTGCAATATTATTGAGATAAAATTATCACTAACAAATTTCATTCATCTAACAATGGCCCATACATTAAATAGTCTAAATAGACACATAATTCCACATTTCCATCATGCAGCAATTAGTTGTGTTATAGCGAAATTCAATAGTATGAAGCAACAAGAATAATAGTGTTAAATTTGCACTCACAATGTTAGGGAGTATATCCAACTAGCTTGACATTAAAAAAAAAAATATCTAAGATAAAAATAGCCCAAATCCATACATCAAAATGCATCTATCATCCAAAATAGTCCTCCAAGGAAAAATGTGAAATTTTCTAAAGATAGAGAGATCCCAAGTCAAGTTATGATACAAATGAATCCAATCAACTCTTATTTATACATTTATTAGGAGTTGATCGAATTAGCTTATGGGCCTACATTAACCCCTAAACATAAATTAATATGCAAGTAACCCTAAATTTTGGTGACAATCCCACCAAACTATCTCATACATGGAATAATAAGCCTCATAAGAGGCCAAATTATGTCCTAGGGTCTTCTAGTAGGCATATTGGGGTCCATGAGTGCCATAATTATGCATGGGACCCATAAAAAGTGTTGGACAAGGGGGTGGCCCCTTGTTCTCCAAACATTAAACTTATGGACTGAAAGGGTTGTTCGTGGCCAACATCAACAAGTAGGTCAAGTGTTGTCTTGTTCAGGATATATTGGTTGTCAAAGGATTAAAACCAAGCCCTAGTTGTATTCCTTGTATTAGTGTGATTGTAAAGGGTCACGATCCATGGTACAAGAGCTCTATCCTGTTGTATTGTAGTTTGTAATATAATGAAAAAGGGTTTGAAAAAGGTAAAATTATCATGTGCACTCGTTGATTCATTGATTTGTGTAGATTTTATTGTGCATTAAAGTAGATGTATTGTGGCGCTTGAGTGTGTTTGCACCAAATATTCTAAGAAAAAACCCAGATTCTCATGTGTCGTGGAATTTGAACATATGCCTTGTTCAACTAAGAACTATCTATAACTCATCTTATGCTACGCATGTCAAATCTCAACTCATCCAACTTAAAAAGTTACCAAGACAAAGCTCACATCCAACTGTGGTAGTAAAACAACTAAGCAACATAGTTTACATCTTAACATCCCATATCACCTTGCACGTCCTAGAATGCCTTGGCATTATCTGGCACATGTTAGTATCCCCTGCATTCATTGACATCTTGTGGTGGTTACTAGGTTGCAAGGTCTGTGATAAAGACCAACACAAATGGAGGAGGGTATGCACTAGAATTTAGGGCCAGAACAAAAGTTGTCGCGGGTGTAATATTGACTGAGGTAACCTTAGTTTGAGGGTCATAGATATCTAAAGTTCAGGTCAATATTCAGTCAAAGAAATTCCTAGAATATATGGTTCCATATGAGTTAGGTCGAGTCGCTTATGGAGTCAAGAGTTGTTATTATTGCTATGGATCAATATTATACTCAAGATTGCAGACTTCATATCATTAGCTTTAATATAAAAATTACTGAGAATAAACTAAAAGTGCAATGACAGAGACAAACAATTATACACCATCCATACATTGAATACAAGATACACCCTAGGAAAACTCAATACAGCACAAACCCAACAAGAAGGAGAGGCCTATGCTTTGCTCTTTTCTTCTTTGGATGAAAAGTGAATACAAAGAAAGGGGTACTCACACTGGCCAAATGTGGATGCTACATGGTTTTATTCTTCCTCTGTCATGCTTCAATATCCCATAACTATGAACATAATATTGAAACATAACTATGAAATAGATATAAATGTAGAGAACATAGAGAAACACAACTTGGCTCATTTATAGAGAGTTGAAGAAGTTACATGGTCACTAGGTGTTGTGATTTGTCTTATGAGGATCACTTTTTCTTTCTAATATTGATCCACTCAGTTCTGTTGACATGGGTTAGTGGCATTGTGATATACTGATTTGTGAAAGGGAATCATGAACGCAAGGTGGTTAGGACTAAGGTTTGCTATTTTCGATTCACGAAGATGCTTTAAACCTCAAAAGATATTTGATGGAACCAAAGTTAAGTGTGTCTTCCCACCACCACCAAGGGGAACTTGCATAGGCTTCTTTGCTTTCGGTTGAGCCATTTTATTTGTTGGAGCACATATGTTTCTTTGCATTACTTACCATCCTTTGGGATTTTTCCTATGTACATTGGATGTAGAAGATGTCGGTGAAGATGAATAGGTCTCTAAGAGGTGTACAGTTTGTTGGCATGATCTACGTCTAAATTTTGTGCTTTCAATGTCTAACATTTAGGTAAAAGTGAGATCAACCCATTATATGAGCAACTAGTTGGGAAACTCACAACTTGGGTTGAGCACTACACATGTATGGGTAAATATGTTGAGCCCATGACAATATGAGCTCCATTAACTTTAATAAAATGACCTAGGGAGTTCCTAATAGTTACAAGAAAATTAGGATACCATAAGTGAAGAGGAGGTTTGGAACTCTTACCTAGACCAGAGTAGCTGTAATAATCATGGTGTTTGGATCAAACTTTGAGACCTGGGCATGAAAGGAGAGGTGCATTTTCCCCTAGAGATAGGGTCCTAGGTTGAATTTTTTTTTCTATCCACCATGACCTTAAAAATTACAATGAAGTAACACTTGGAATAGAGGAAGAGCTCATTGTTGGTAATCTAGGTTTTATTTTTCCACCCATGAAGCATTGTTGTAGATGGCCAAAGCCCATTAAAACAAAAAAGAGTGTCATCCCTTCAATACAAAAAGTTGTGGGTATATACCTGCAAGCTCCAACACTAGAATATCCTTTGATTTCTCAACTATGAAGGCAGGAATGAGGGACACCTTTTTCTTTGAGGGAATAGAAAGCCTAGGCTTCACCTCATCCTTGAATTGATGGGATTGGGAGGAGGAGGGCATATTTTTGCATAGGGATCCTCCAAGAAGGCTTGAAACCAAAATCACGATAGCATCCTTGCTTATGCCAAAATCCACGGGAAAGAAACTATCAAGGAGTTGCCTTCTTGCATAGAGTCGTTTGTAATAGCTTGGAGGGAACCCTCCCTTTGTTGTATCCATGAATTCAATATAGAGATAGAACCCATGGATTTCATATGAAAATAGAAGGATTCCCCTGAATGGGACCTCATAAAGACTTGAAGATCTGCAGTGACTCCACCTTGTTTTTTAAGATTTGTGTTAGATAGGAGTGCAATGGTATTAGTCGAATGAAGACCATATTAGAGCTAAAAGTCTTATCTAGTGTTTGTGTAAGTTGCGACTCTTAAAATGCGATGGTGGCACCTCATTTGGCTTAAAATTCCATGGATATAGCCGGTGACCACATGCTCTCTCTAGTTATAGTTTTAACTGCCAATCCTAATATGGTCCTAGCTCATCCATTAACCCCTTTTATTGTCGTGTTCATTTAATTAGGGTTAACTATTTCAAGCGTGATGATAGAGCACTCATTCAATGTCTTATTGACCCATTGATGAGTGTTTTTAATGTATCAAATGCAGGATCAACCATAATTTGAGCCTTGAGCTCAAGATAGACTGTGAAACTTGAATCTCACGTTGACACTGGCATTTGAAGCAATGGATTTACAAACCCTTGATTTCATGAACTGTATTGACTCTTGAATATTTTCTTAACTCCCTAGTTGCTTATGTTAATCCAAAAAAAGAGACAACATGCAAATCTAAATTAGTTAATTAGTTGACAAAAACAATGTTGTCATAAACCTTGTGCATAACAGTGTTTGATGGCTTGGAGGGATCCCCTCCCTTCATTATTTCTATGAATTTAATATATATATATATATATATATATATATATATATATATATATATATATATATATATATATATAAGTGGATAATATGGAGGGGTTCCTCTGAAAGGGACCTCATAAAGACGTGAAGATCTGCTATGGCTCCCCCTTGTTTGAAGATTCATGTTAGATAGTATCGCGATTATAGTAGTTAGACAAAGACCATACTAGAGCTGAGAGGCTTGCTTGCCCTAGTGTTTGGCAAGTGAATACTCTTCAAAATCTATGGTGGGTCTCTCAAAACACACCTTAAAATACAACAAAACACACCTTAAAATACATGAATGTCTCTCAACATGTGAAAGAAAAATTAAACCCTTACCCTAGTCTTCGTCTGTTGGCAATTTGGGTCTTTTGTCACAAGATATCTCATCTTCTTTGGAAAGAGGACATAAACAAGCTTTTTAGATGTTTCTAAATGGAGTACTCTTCACATATGCCATTCTCCTCTACACCACATGATACGAATGCCAATTTTCACATTCTTGATTATGTCATTATTCTTTTATACATTGACCCTTGACTATGCCACGAAATCCTCCAAAATCATCTTAAAGGATGGGAGCTCCTCTTCATGCATGAAGCTAGTGATGTGACAATTTATCCAAAATTCCTCCAAATATGTTATTTGTGCCTTGGAAAATGTGAAAGGTACCCTCTAATGGAAAAAACATGCATAAATATTTGTGGCCAAGTGCCCTAAACGTGAGATGTTGTCACTTGTGCAATTGTGTCTCGTATTGATGCTCAAACTGGCACCTTAGTTTTGCAAGGCTCACAAGGTGTCACTTTGGGTCAACTCAGGGTTGTTTCCACTATGACCTTAACAATGAATCCTATCACTTTGGATTACTTATTGAATCCTGGGGGTATCCCAATGCACAAATTTATGGGGTCTTTTATGTGACTAGATCACTAGCACTGAAAACCATCTTTACAATAGATGGTTCAGCATCTTGATAATCCAAATCATGTTGACACAACTTTTTTATTCATTATTCCTTTCATCACAACACCTCCACTAGATATTGATGGTGTTCATAAACCTATTTTTGGCTCTCTTCATTGTGGAAACAATATTACTCCGATGCCATTATGCATACCTTTGCAACTATCACTTTTCACTTCTATCCCATCTAGGAAGTAGCTTTCATCGATGAATAACTACACAACAAGCCTGTATGAGCCAATCATTCATGTCAACGATGTAATGCCCACACGACACGGACATTCGATGTCATAACGAAACACTCTATGATAGATTTCATAGAAACCCAACCCATAACAACAAGATACATTCTATTGTTGAAACCTACAAGTAATGAAAAATTTATATTCTAAAAAAGAAATAACCATCAACACCAATTGTAAGCCTTTACTTACACTAGATAATCCTTAGAAGTTAGTTTCCATAAAATTTATCTCACATTTTCCCTACTACTAAATAATAACTAAATAAAATTATGGATATTCTAAAGAATATTGGTACATTCCTTTGAAAGCCTTGGTTATGCCTACCTCTTCGCTTTCTCTTCCTAAAATCTTTAATTTCATTATTTTATCACACTCCCATTTCATTTATTCTTCTCACACAAAGCAATGGCAATTTTAGGCGGATCTCTCCAAATTTATCTAGATCGAAGCAGTGAAGACGCTGAAATGTCGAGCATTTTAGAACCTGAGCCTTAGTTTCAGCAAGCCAAGCTTCGAAGAATTCAGTCCAATTCCATGGGCGTCGAATAGCTCAGTTTTATCTTCATTTCAGCCCTGGTATGTAATAACCTTCCCTTCCCTCATAAATACTTGTTGTTATGCTATCATTTCAAGGTCGAAGTTATGTTCAGTGTCTACAGATAATTTCATAGATAAACAATAACAGACAGCAGAGTCAAACTACAATTACTGGTAATTATTTCCTTCAATTAGAATAGATGAGCCAAACAGAGCTAAGCAGTGACACACCGAGCCAAAATTTTCTTTAATTACTGATTAAAGACATGTTTAGCCTTGAGGTCACGGACGCTGGAAGGACTGAATTATAACAGACGGCAGAGTCAAACTACGGTTACTGGTAATTATTTCCTTCAATTAGAATAGATAAGCCAAACAGAGCTAAGCAGTGACACACCGAGCCAAAATTTTCTTTAATTATTGATTAAAGACATGTTTAGCCTTGAGGTCACAGACGCTGGAAGGACTAAGATAACTAGGTCTGTAAATTGGGTTTTCAACCAAACATACCTGAATGTACATTTACGACAATAACTGACGGCAATTATGCCTTAGGTGTTGCAGACGAGGAACTGCCACAACTCTCAACCCCAAAGAATTACATATATTTGACCTAACCTAGATTTTTTATGGCTGATGAAATTCCTAGGTTTGGCAGTTGGTGCCTAATTAGGAGGCAGGAGATGCGGAGACTGTCAGGTCGGAGAATCACAGCTGAGTATTTTGTTTCTGATGCATAGAATTGTATCATAGTCTCATCCCCATTTATTTCATCCAACACCCAAATATCATACATGGCTACATTGCATGACATCAGATGACAACTCATTCAAATCGCCCGGTTGCATAACCCAAAATTTTCTTCTCGCTCCATTTTATTGGGAGGGAGCTCGAGAGCCAAGGTCGTATGCTATTATAATCTGTCGTCTTCGATTCCTATGTTTTTTTTTCTGCCGCGCTCCTGCACATTACCTGCCAGGCATGCAATTAGCTTGCTAGTTGCTTGCTATCCTCGTGTAAATGGCATCTTCAGGGAATACACATTCGCCGATGAAATAACATCATCAATATAATTTGAGGCTTAATCCTATCCAAACCCTTTTATCCTCAATTATATTAGGAGTTTTATTGAATTTGAGCGGGACAATAGAATAGAGGAAGAGCATTTCATCGCAGTGGGAAGAACGAACGAATAGAGGTTTAGTTCTGCCGATCGATGATATAGATTCATAGGCGCCCAAAAAGAGGTAAACTATATCACAGGTTTTATTGAAATTCAGCGGGACGATAGAATAGAAGAAGAGATTTTCATCGTAGTGGGATGAACGAACGAATGATGGTTCAGTTCGGCTGATCGATGACACAGTTTCGTAGGCGCCCAAAAAGAGGTAAATCATCTCTTCCCTCCTCACGCCCAAAAACAATTAAAAACTTAATCCATCTCTTCCTCTCTTCACAGTTCATGCGCATTCACGATTGGGACTCAATCCCGATGCCTCCCGATGGCAAGATCAGAGGGGGGTTTATGGTCTTTGTTGCTCTTTCCCTCGATGCTTCTGCTTCTTTAGTGTCACGATGCCTGTTATCTTCTTTCTACTTCGTAGCTTTTTTTGCCCCTACAAGTTCAAAGATCAATGGGAATAAGGTATTTCACAACTTGACTGAGTTTGTTCCATCTCTGTGTTCACTTGTAGTATACACCACTACTTCTCTCAAAGATTTATGCTAGATACAGTTACTAGGCATTACAGTCCATGTCCCCAATTTGACCTGGGAAAACTCGCTTCTGTTTTACAGCAGCGCTTGGAAAACCCCCCAGAATGTATCCAGTTCTATTGTCTCTGTATTTGGCTTGGGTTCTATTTGACACAATATATGTTTACACATTTAAATGTAGTCAATTAATAAAAATGAAAGGGATTGGGTAGTTATCAATAGCCTCTATCTCATCTTGTACTAGAGAACATGTCTCAAAATCAAATGGGGAGGATGGCCTTGTATTGGGCCAAGAATTGTCTAGATAATATTAATAGTTTTATATATCAATATCAACATTTTCTACATCGGTAAAGTGTTTCTGCCTATTGTTGTTTCTTAATTGGGCTCTCTCATTGGTTACAGTCTGATATTTAAATTTTATATTACCTAGAGAACTGGTATTTAGGGTGAATTCTGGTAAGTGTGGGCTGGAAGGATACCAAACCTCCTCCACTATGTGTGATGACTAATTCGCATGATGAACTAGCCTGGGAATAACTCCAAGTGCGGGGCTTGTAAATTATTGCCAGTGGGGTCACTCTTTGAATTAATGGCCATTCATTTCAACATTAAACTCTTGCTATGGCGATCACTCGAATTCATGGATGAGTGTGCTAGCTGGAGTATCCCATACTGATAAGACTTCAAATATGCATCACGGTGGAGGGGTTGTGCCATGTGCTCCCTTGTTTATTCTTAGTGGGGCAGTTTCCATGCACCTCCCCATCTGTTCCCTCTCCATCACTTCATCCGAGGAGGATGAATATTTGAGAGCCAGATCCTTTCAACTCTGCCTGAGGAAAAGTTTCCCAATTTTATCTCATCTATCTTGCCTGGTCTATGCATCCTGCATTAGCTAGTAGATGTGAAATTTTATTGCCCTTGTGCTTGGCGTGCGAGGTGAGGACCATTGGTACATGGGATGAGGATTGCAATATTCTCCAGTCTACTTTCCAGTCTCTATCTTTTAGAGACTCTGCTTGAAGAGGATCAGCGAATGATCTTGGTGGTCATGTTGATGATGAGCTGGGGATCTCCTTCAATTATAAGCCGAGAGAAATGTTGGAATGATTGTCTAGAGCAAATCTTCTCCAGTTGAATCTATATTTCTAATTGCATATTAATTGCATTGAATTTGAGGCAATGAGATATGGCTGTGTAGAAATGAAATAATCTGAAATTGCTATTTTCCCTGTACGAGACCTGTAAATTGCATATTTGAACCGATCAAGTCCCAACCAATTTACTCTCTTATACGATGGTTACTTTTTTGTTTTATATGACTGGTACTTTTATTGCTTTTCTACTTGGATTGATAAACATTGTATGACTCGTGGATTCTTCCACCTGTCTAGAAGCGTATAAAACTAGGTTTTGCATTCACGGAGGATTCCCAATCAATTTCTTAAGAATGAACAATCTGATAAATATTTCATTTCTCTTCATTAATTAAAAGGATATAGCACACACTGACACTATTATTAAAGCAGATGTGATAACAGAAGCCCAACTAGAGAAAGCAAACATCTATTTTGACATTAAGACATTATGTTTTGGATTTTTCTCATTGAATCTTTGTTAATCATAAAATGAATTATATACCATCTAATTCCTTACTTTTCTCTATTTTCTTATCGTTGTATTAAAGTTTATATTATATCATTTATCTTGTCGTATGTACTGTAATCCTTGAATAAGTCTTTAAAGTGTAAGATTGAACTGGATTAATAGAATATTAGACAAGGCCTCTCTCTACTTCCATGATAGCTACATTGACCTTGATTTAGAGGATGTGAAACCTGAGAGGTCAACATATTTGCTTTAAAATAATCAAACCCCCAGTTCAATGTTTTGTTTGTATGTTTCTCGATTGCTACATTGACCTTGATTTAGAGGATGTGAAACCTAATAGGTCAACATATTTTCTTTAAAATAATCAAACCCCCAGTTCAATTTTTTGTTTGTATGTTTCTCGATTTCTCTTGGGTGGCTCTCTAATCACTGACGATAAAGAACAAGGGCACACTCTAGTTCTTGGATTTATGTAGCTAGATGATTGCTCTTGGGTGGCTCTCTAATCACTGACAATAAAGAACATGGGCACACCCTCCTTTGTGGATTTATGTAGCTAGATGCTTGACGCATATGATTGGTCTTCGATATGCTTTTCTTGGTAAAAAAAAAATTACCTATGCTAAGACATTGGGTGTAATTATTGTATGTCATGCTTAGAGCCTTTGGGTAGTTTTTTTTATTTTAATTAATGTCATTTTGCCCTTTGATATACACCAATGACTTTATTTATGTGCTATTGTGCACTCACACTAATATATAAACACATGATGCAGATGCTTTAAGATGATTTAAGGTCCATCCCCTTATAGCCTGAAGTTGTTAATGTCTCATTTCTCCCTAACCAGCTCTATAATTATTAATTTCTTTATAGCTTTTGTTTGACTATATGTTTAAACAGTTTTTTTTTTGTATTTTTTTCACATGGAGCTTTCATTTGAAATGTGAAATGTTTAAAATCTGAGATGCATTACTTTTTTGTTTGTTTGTTAACACGTCTAACCTGTGGCTTTTTGAGTAACCATGGCCAATGGACAGCTGTCAAAATCACCTAGGTGATCACACCCAGCCTGCACCACACCAACCCTTAGGATGGCTGGATTTTTTACCACTGGGTTTCGGACCAGTGACCCTTTCACCATGGAGTGCCTTAACATAACACCCTGTCACTGTCTATTCTACACCCCGTGGGCTATCTAACATGCATTATTGACAAACAACCTTTGTTAAATAAATTCCCATAATTTGCATGTTTTACTTTATTTTCTTTCAATTTTTGCAATTCAGCATCTGGAATGCATTATTGATAAGCAAACTTTGTGATGTGATTTGTATGCAAGGGTGAATATTTTGTTTTCTTAGAATTTGTTTTATTGAGCCCTAACCTTGCACATCTCTGATTTTATGTAATTTCAGATTTTGTGGGAGTATGATGATAGTGGGTCAAAGTGGGCATGGGGTGATGAATCAACATGTGTTATTATCTCAATGATATCCAAGTGGTGCGTTGTCCTACACCAGCGTAAAACGATGAGGTTTGATTCTAGTGTCTTTTCATTTACGTGTTGAAACATGTTGATGCACTATGTTGGTGTTTTCTCTTTTTATGTAAATACAATGATGTACCAAAAACATGACTTTTATGTGTTGTAGCTTTTGTCATAGAATTCAATTCTCCTTCAAAAAATCTCCGTTTTTAAAATCTTGGTTCCCTAACTAAACACAACACTTTATTAAACTGTTTCAAAGCTGCAATGCATTTATGGCTTTGAAAGACATAGACATGGGTTTGTAAGTCCAATTGCGACCCAAGAATAATAAAAAATGCCTCCACATGTTAGCAATCTTCCAGTGTTTATTGACAGACTACTGCAAAAAGAAGAAACCTGAAAATTGTACACATGCTATTAATATTGTTTGTGTTATCTATTTAGTATTTGTTGATTGGTCCGCATTTGAAATCTACTTCAAAGTATCAGTTTGGAGCAACATTTATGCCGCAAATTCTTTTTTTTCTACCCAGAACTGGCCTTATAGATCAATCGTGCTGTGTATTAGCACAGATTGACAGGCCCAACCTATGAAATGGCAATCTCATTCCAAGCCTCTAAACATGGTCATAGAGAAAAAAGCATCATCAAGAGTCTAATTGTCCTAAGACTTAGACAGATCAAAGGGTGCCTTGCAAGTGCCTGCCTTAAAAACAAGATGATGAAATCGTCACCATCACGAACAATTCATTGGGCAGTGGGCACCATAACATCCATCCAGCATCTTTATAATAGGTTGAATGATCACAAAGGACTTTATAATACCGATCATTGTTAATAGATAATATAATTTAACCCATGACCCACTTTCAACGGACTTTAGGCATTCAGTCTCACCCCAAAATTTTTCACTCATACCATGACAACCATAATCTACCGAAGGGGTTAGCTCGATGGGTTGTCACCAATGTTGCTGGCCATTTGGATAATTCCATGCTGACAGGTACGTGATTTTAGCTCCCCTGGGTGAGGCACACTAGTCTATGCTGATGGGTTTACTAGGAATCTCATCCACGAATGTGAGGAAACATCCCTTTTGTTACTCCGTAAGGTTTTCCTTGGGAAGAAAAAAATGACCCATCACAAAGGCCATAAATTTCAAACAATGCAAAGATATTTACGACAAGTCAAAACGTGTTGACCAAAGTCATGTAGGACAAGACAATCTGCACTTTTATCCAACAACCTCTGGTGATGTAAAATGCAACATATTAATCACACTACAAGCTGGACAATTCATTAAATGAGAATTTACTGAAGTCTTGGCTAATAGTTTCTAAATTTCAAATGAGGCATCGTATGTCTATTTGTACTTCTATCTGGAGGACTGACATCGTCTGTACCAACATGGGTTAAAGAAGAACTAAATATAAGCTACTTGACTCAATTTGTGGATTGATGAGGGGTTAAACTGCATTGATTTGCCTAGAATCAGGCTTTCAAGGTTGTTTTCATTCTGTCTGATCGATTTCAAGTCCCATTCGATAGGAACCCCCAAACCTAGTTTGTGCCTAGGAAATGATATTGCTCTTCTTCCTCCTAATTCATGATCAGATTCCCTGGGTTGTGCTTTACCCTCCTAATTCTTAAGCTTTGTGCCATCACTGGGCAGTAAGAACTGAACAAATATCAGTAATCTTATTATACAACTTTATTGATGGGGAATGCCAAATGGACGGAGTTTTGAGTCTTCACAGCATGCCAGTGTCTTTCTAAATCAGAACAGTCACAATCGCCATAAATTTGGAATTTTGTTTTCTGTTCTACAGCAATCATTTTCAGTGTTCCACGGGGACGCGTCCCCTAGGGTGGGGGACGCACTTCCCCGCTCCCCCACGCTCCCGAGATGGGGAAACTCCTGGGGAAACTTTCCCCACGTCCCCTTTTTTGGAAAACTTGGGGAAACTCTAGGGAGCCATTTTTTCTGGTGACGAAATGCGTCTCTCTTGTGGGGGGTACGAGGTGATGCAAGGGGGATGCAAGGGGGATGCGTCCCTCAAATTTTTTCGCTAATAACAATTAAAAAAACAATTTTTGTATTTCACTGCTTTCTATGTTTATTTTTAGTTCAGATTTCTATGGCTGTTTTAGACTTCAAATGTCATTGTCATGATGAATTTAATTTTTGATGTGCATTGCATAGTTTCAATTGTCAAATGATGAATTTAATTTAGATGTATCTTGCATAATATTAATGCCCATTGCCAAATGATGAATTTAATGGAACATTGCATAATGTCAAATGATAGATTCAATTTAGTAATTTATTTTTAGATTTACATTGATGATTGCAGAAAAGTCAAATGATAATTTTACTTCACAATAGTCTAATACGAAATTATGATCATATTTAGATGTGCATTTCATAATTAATAAGATTTACTATCTACTAATTTAGTTATTAACATATTGTTGGGATTTTATTTTTTAATTTTTATATATTAAATTTTTACGGCTTTGACGTCCCCCCCGTTTCCCTGAAATTTCCCTAAATTTTGGGGTTGCTTATATACGTTCCCCTTGTGCGTATCCCCGCTCCCCCGTCCCAGAAACTCGGTGGAACATTGATTATTTTGACAAGAAATACTATGGAAATAGGTACAAGTGCTAGAAACACTGCAACAATCATAAATTAATTCTTTTTTTTTTTTTCATTTCTGGAACTAAGCTTCCTCATTATCATGATGAGGCAAACACGTCTCGATTGGCATTACAGGGGATTGATTAGCCTGGTCCAGATGGCCCCCACCATTGTTGCATGCACTGGAATTGATGACAATTGTAATTATAATTCAACCTATGTTTATGAAATTAACGGCATCCATATGTACAGTATAACAGTACAAGCAAGGCCATAAAATTCTAAAATCCATATTAGATTCGCCTATAGCAGGTTTATGTTATCTTGTTATTTATTATTCATAAAAACCTCTCCTCTCTTGAAATTGGAGAAAATATCATTCTTTTGACCTGAAAAGACTTGTCCATAGTGTTCATTCTAAGACACTGGTAAATTTTGAAGATTTCTACGATCCAGGTATTCACATGACCCATTGTCAGGAAAGGATAAAAGCGTGTAGAATAAAAGAATAAAGGTCTTCTCCTCTGCCCCTGATTTTTCGTGGAGGAATAAAACATGACTTTAAAGGAAAAAAGAAAAAAGTTCACTATCTATAGCTGATAACCAATCCCTGATTCGATCATGTGATTGCCTTCCAGTGGACTGGAATGATGGGCTGGATGTGGAAATAAAGGGGATAATCGATGGCCAAAGCATCTCTCTCTGTCAATTAATGGAAGCCTACATAGCCTTCACGAGGTGTTTTCATGCACTGACCAAGTATAAGATTACCAGACAAAGATACTTTGCTTTCGATGCCAATCAATGATTTGGCAAGATATATATGAATGGAGTTTTCCGGAACGAAAGTTTAGGATAGTTGTGACGAAAGCCTGTGCTCAGCCAGGGGACCACAGTGCAGTTACAGAAGTACAGTTACAGGACGTTCGCAATTTTGTTATGTCATTGTCTTTGTTTATTTAGAGTTCCGGATGACTCTATGAAGAGAACTTCAGGACTGAAGTTTTGTAAGCAGTCAAGTATCTCAGACTCCAAAGTCTTAGTTAACGTTTCTTATCAAGTGTTTAATTTTATAAATCAAGATCATAGATGGATCCTATTCCGTTTTAGTAAGGTTGTTCGGTCTCTCTTAGGTGAAATTCTGAGTTAGTGTAAAGATAGTTTCTTTTAAGGACACAATAGGACCCCCAATTTTTTGTTTTTTTTGTTATACAATTGATTGAAATTATAGCCAAAAAATCATAACTGCCTTCCAAAGCTGGCATCATGTTCATACAACCATTTGACATAAAAAGATGCAAAATCCAATTTCTGACAATCCTAACTCATATTAATACAGCATACATGCCTAAACAGCCCCACCTCAAACCCATCTTCTCCCCTTATGTTATCCAAGCTATTTATATCTATATGTAGGCATTTGACTCATTTTAATACCATCATCACAGCAGCCACAATTTGTCAACGATAACCATCGTAACAAGACTTTCGAGTCTGCAGAGTACTTGACAATGGCGAGTCTTTTTGGTTCAGCTTCAAACTCAGCCCCAAGTTTGCTCGTTCAGGTTATCTCTAGCAAAACTGGTCAAACTCACAGAAACGTGACAACTATGATCAGTTTGAGATCTAAGATTTTTGTGATTCATAATGTAGATAAATGTTTTTTGGATTAATGTGGTTCATCTTTTTTCACCTTGTCTTGAGGATGAACCACATTAGCTAGTTCGAAACGTCCAAATTCTAATAATGTGATTAATCCGAAAGACATTTATCTATATGACCACTTTGTTAAAGTTTCAGACATTAGCCTATTTTAAAGATTTTTTGTGTCTTTTATTTGGCAAGTTTTATCCAGAGTTTTCTCTGAGTCCGAGCCATACTCGTACTCGTCAGTTTGGTTGAGTCCTTCCAATACTCTTACTCTTAAGCTTTGTTGAGGCCTTCCCTAGTCATGTGACTATGCCCATGATGGAGAATAGTTTTAGTGAAGTTCAAAGCCTTATCACTGTTGTCAGTAGGGTTTTGGTGCAGTGGTAAACCAGGGCTGTTTCATACTCTCACCGGGGTTCAACTCCACCAGAAAGATACATGTTTCATCCTTCATGGGCCACCCTGCCCATACCAGTGGACCATTTCATGCAGTTTTAGCCAAGTACCAATCTTAGGCATTGTTGGTAGATTAGATGCCCTTAAGTAGGCCATCTCAACCAAAGGGATTTTTGTGCGTTGTAATCCAATTGCTACATTCCATTGTAATACTCCCAGAATAGCGAAAGCCACCCTCGACACAGGGCTACTCAGCGGGATCTTGACCGAACAACCAAATTTACAATTTTACAAATTATAATTGCCTTATAAAGAGAAGAAACATCACTGGAGATAGCATTCACAACTAACATGTCCAGAGATAGTATTCATTATTAAGAGGTTAAATCCAAACTTTCAGCCACCTCACCATGGAATATATACAATTTTATTCAAAAGAAACATGTACAAGTTTATCATAATAATTCCCGTTTAGGTTTATAATTGGGCCTCATGAGAATCGAACTTAGCAAATGCCAAGATACCAAATTAAAGAAAAAATAACAAAAATGCATGTATCTAAACTCTTGAAGAATTTAAAATAAACTAAACCCTGAAAAAGCCAGAAAGTAAATCCCTTCAACAAATCCACAGACCTGCTGAATGGAATTACAAGTTGATATAGACAGCAGCAGCAGTTCCAGCCATGTAACCCGCCATGATTCTGGGAAGCTTGGGGCCCCGGGTTCGATACGTGGGGCCAATTAGAGGAAGCCTTTGCGCTGCAAATCCCACTGGGATGTAAAAGGCCATGCTTTTGAAAGCATTGGAGAGGGTCATGTCTCGAAATAGAGCCATGATGAATGCCTGAAATTCCTCTAAATTTAGCGACGTTGATTTCCCTTTGCTGAGCAGTTTTAGCTTCCTTAGCGTGCAGTCTATTTGGAGCTGGGTCGGGGGCTGAGGTAGCCATTTCTGCTGAATTTTGGAGGCGGAATCGTATTTGGAAGAGGAGAGGTGCAGGGTGTAGACGCTAGTGGAGGCATGTAAGAGTTGATACGGACAGGGGTCTGGGAAGGAGTGCTGAGTTAAATTCATGCATTCTTCGTAGGTGTTTATCATGGCTGACTGAAATGAAGGGGAAGTTCTAAGTTCGTTGTCCACTCTCTTTGAGGGAGACGATCCCATTCTCAAAATGATTCCGAACCCAGCTCAACAAAGCAATTGTATCTGATCAATATCCTTCCGTGGACAAACTTTGTTGATTACAGCTATTTAGTAGCCGTGAAATTTGAGTAGTTTTTTCTGATATGTCCGGCCAAATTCTGTCCAGAGTGAGAGGTTAACTGAGCAAATTTGCAAATTTGTTGTGTGTGCTTTTTTTCAATGTGAAAGAGATTTGCATAATTTGCAAATTTGTTGTGTTTTTTTTCAATGTGAAAGAGATTTGCATAATTTGTAAATTTGTTGTGTGTGTTTTTTTCAATGTGAAAGAGATTTCAATGTCTAGATTTGAGAGGTAAAAGAAATTTGCATTTCAAGAAATTCGATTCTTCTAAGTATTTGGTAAATCCTCAAGAAAAATGGAATATTTGATATTTGGTAAATCTCGAATAAAAATGGATGTAGGTTAGTTAAATTTCCCTTTTAAATAGTCTAATTCCACACAAATATCATGGGTCAATATCATTTTACTTTATTTTATTTTTAAGGGTTATTTTTATTTTTATTTTATTTTGATCCAGTTAAAAAGTTTACATTACATTACATTGCAACATCTCTACCATACTAGAGTGGGGAAAAGCCCCTCTATGCACAACTATAGGATACTTTGAAATATTAAAGTGATAGGGTTTTGACAAAATCAAGTTTTTAGGTTTTAATAATGAATTGTTAGATGACAAGAATTATTCACCATACACTAAGCTAATGATTGCCTTGGCTTAGTGCATGGTATTAATGTGTGGTCTAGCTCTACATGGTATGACATTATTTTCCATGGAATTTTTTTCTACAATTGGTGAAGCATTTGGTAGTGGGTTGGTTTCCATAACTAATTTATTATAGTTCTTCAATGGAAGTACTTGCATGTGTAGAAGCATTAATACTAACCATGCCTCCCATGCACATTTGAATTTAAGTTTTGTACCTCCCACGACTATTTGAATTTAAATTTTATTGTCTTGCTTTACATGGGTTGAGACCTTAGAGCATTACAAATGTGTGGCGTTGTTTCTAATTAATCTTCTCAAAATACAAAAAGTGGGTGTGGTCTCAGCTTTGGCACCCAATGTTCCTACTCTTCACAAGGCACCTTTTGTTGTTTCTATAGTTGGAGTCATTCTCGACACCGTCATATCTCGCCTCAATGCTCAAAATGTCGCCATCGTTCTTTCAGATTACACATTTTAGGACTACATTTGGTGGCAGCATTTAGAGGACCATTTACGATGTAAATTTTGAGGATGTCTCGCAAGAAGACACTTTAGCGTAGGGAGATCCCAGTGTTTCCATATTGAAATCACTAACGAATTCCTCTCCTGAATAGGATCAAAATAATTAACCAATTCCTCTTGCTTATAAGTAGATTTGTAACTAGATTACTCAATAGGGTTCAAGTTACATGGAGGATTTGAAATTTAAGGTGAGAGATTAACTTCAAACTTGTTTTCATTTCAGAATATCTCGATGGCTTTCCACATTTAGTTTATGGTTGTGGCGGTTTCCACTTTGATTTCTCTCTCTTTCCATGCAACCATAAAATCGTCCTTTTATTTGATTATTAATTTCTCAAAGCATTTGTTTTCCATGTGACCTTGTTCTTCGGAATTCACTTGTTGAGGTCCATGGAAATGCATATCCTTGCAAATATAGCTTAAGGAACTTCTTCTGTTATTTTCAATGATTTAATGAAGGAACATTTTTTGTTTCTTATCAGTTTGAAGCTATTGTTGTTCCAAATTTCAAACGACAGGTAAGGGAAGTGATCTTGCTTCAGGATTAGGATAGGAGTATTGATCCTAGGATCAAAGTCTAGTTGCTAGAAATTGATGAAGAACCTCTCTCGATTTTTGAACCATGATGGGCCGCAAATGAATATCCTGTTTCTAGCCACACTAGATGTCGAGAGAACCAACACTACACCCAACCCATCAAAGATATTTCAATTCCTCTATTGATCTTCATTGAGATTTAACTGAGTTTAGGGTTCTTTTCCTATAAATTTACAAATTAACCCTTTTGAATGGAGCCATGAAAGAGCTTTTGAACGAAGCCAGGAAAGAGGCTCTACTCTATTTATTGGATCAACAATAATCTCTTGATTGGCCAGGCATCCTTGCTTAGCTTTTCACTTCGTAGACTCTTACTATAGGAATGAAAGGAAATCATTTTCTAAAGGAAACTCTGACTCACTATGATATCCCTAAATGATTTTGAGAATACCTTGCTTAAGCTCCTATACTTCTATTAAATATTTATATAATGTGAATCTTCCTTTTTGATATAAACGACATGTATCTTCAGCTGCTATGATATGGCATAGATTATAGATTATAACTTGCGTTGTAGAGATAATAATAGTATGAAATAAGCTTTGGGTTGGTGTGAACCTTTTTGGTGCCGCGTGTATCTTGGGATTGTGGTCAGGAGAGAACTGTAAGTGTTGGGTGGTGGTTGTGTGGTTTTTTCACTCAGGGGGTCTGCATGTTGCGGAAAAGGGGTCGGGCCCATAGAGGCGATAGTGCAAAGGATGGTGTCGATTTGTTGGGAGGTAGTCATGCTGGAGGGGAAGTTGAACCAGGCAGGGATGAAGGGGAATTGGACCAGGAGGTATGGTCGACAGGGGGTGGGTTTGAAGGACTCTTGTTGATAGCTTCCATTATTGGCCAACTTCAGGCTCTCTCGATACAAATTACAGACCTTGCCAATCATTTCCATAATGATAAAAACGAGGTCATCATTTTTCAGAATGACATTCAACCGAATCAATGGGACTTAATAGATTGTGTGGCCTTGGTGCGGCATAGCCAAAGGTGCCTCCATGAGAGGTTGGACCGTATCGAGGGATGCCTTAGACATTTGGAACATCATGCACATGAGGGTCCTCCTCTTCTAGACCAACCAGGTAATCGACATGATTAGCTTCCTCCAAACTAGTTGATGTCACGTTATATTTGTATTTTGCTATTTTTTGGTGTATTTGTGATGGTTTCATGTGTAAAGTTGTTAACATTTGGCCTGAAAGACAATGTTTTTGTACATCCCCCATGCCCAATAAATCTGGTAGGAGTGAGGCACGGAGGAATGCAATGACCAAATATATCATGTTCATAATTTTGATGAATTAATAGAAAAATTGACCAACAAATAAATCATAATAATAATAATAATAGTATGAAATTAAGAGCAAACCATTATAAAAATTCACACATATCCATTATAAATTGCTAAAATAATGTGCATTCCAGGTTATTCCAAATAAATAAAGCTATTCATTTATGGTTTAAATCATAAAAACTTCACATCACTTGATCAAGTGCCATTCCATCTTGCATTTTTGCATCCCACATTAACCAAATATTTGGCTAAATCATTTAGAATTACATTTTGGATTACTATCCTAATCTAAAGTTATGAATAATAATCCTTGATAAAAACAAATAATACTTATTCTACATAAAAATGATCATGTGAAAAAAATATACAATAAATGGTATCCAATGAATATATTTGTGGTCTCCACTCTTTCTGAAAAATGAAAGAGAGGAATGATGGAAAATAATAAGAAATAGGAGCAATTATATGATTTAATAACAAAGAGCTTTGAGACAACTAGTTTGCCCCCAAATGATTGAAATCAATCATATTATCATCGTTTTTTAAAGAGTTCATGCTTCATTTCCTCCCAGGAAAACAGATGGTTACATCCCATCTCTACTTATAATGAGGAGGATGGAGATGAAATGCATGCAAGTAAGCTTAAAGAAGTTAGTTTTTTCTTAGGGTTATATTTTGCTTTTCTTTAGATGATTGCACTTCTTCATTTACACATTAAGTTCACCCCATAACATCATATCATTATTCAAATTTACACCATTATTCAGTAACATATTCAATTATATAGAAAGAACAATATCATCACCAATGCAATGGAACATAAAGAAACAATAGAATAAAAGTATTCACACATAGAGACATCGGGATTGGTCGGAGACCAAGGAAAAACCCACTATGTGGAAAACCCTTTCAAATTCTTCTTCTTATTAGATTGTCATTAAATGATTCAACAAAAGAGACTACAATGATCTGTATCGTCATCCATAGTCATATCCAACAAAAAAAACTAAACAACATTCATGAGATGAACCCAACAATGTTGATGATCAAAACCCTACTTCAGAAGCATGTAGTCAATTGTCACTGTATGCGGTCAACTGCTAAACTTTGCGGTCAACTGGCGAAATCTTCGGTCAATTGAAAATTCAAACCTTAGGTCTCAACCGCACAAAGAGAGTGTCGAGTGTGCGGCTGAAACCATTCAACTGCACACATAGGCCTACATGTCCCAGTTATCATTGAAATTTTCTTGTGACAGGCCTGCGATTGTGACTCAAAATCCTAGACACATGTGTGAGCTTTAGACCCTGCAATTTCGTACCTGTGCGAGCCAATCTATATGAATTGCCTCAAACTTGTGTGAGCCAAAACCAAAGAAGAGAATAGAAGAATACTACATGATAATGTCCAAATGAGTCTGAGGTCACTTTATATTTATAGACTTCCAAGAGTGTCTCAAACTTGTGTGAGCCAAAACCAAAGAAGAGAATAGAAGAATACTACATGATAATGTCCAAATGAGTTTGAGGTCACTTTATATTTATAGACTTCCATGAGTGTCCAATTTGCTTTAGGGTTGACCTAATCAAATATGCACATGTGGGCTTTAATTAAAAAATACACTTTCCCTTGTCCAAATTAAGCGCTTCAATAGTCAAAATTGGTCCTCTCGAAAAGAGGAATCCCATCCCATGTTGGAATTTTTCATTGAGCTTCCAAATTAACACACCCTCTCAGCTAGGGAGAAATTCCAATTGCATCATGTAATCATTGCAAGAATATTGTCATCAAATCGTATCAAATCTCAAGTATCTCGTCATCAAATGTTATCACTTCTCATCTCTGTGTATCTCTTGATTCCCTATGCTCATATGTTGAACATTCTTGAATCTAAAAGAAGAAGAATTTGATATTGGAGGGGAGCCTAAGCTACTTCCCTCTATTCGTTGGGGAGCCATTGCTACCACCTGGAATCACTGTCAACAGGGTACCCGATGCTACCACTCGAGAAACATTGGAGAGTTTAACATCAAGGAGCACATCTCAACCTGAAACCACATTGGGAGCTCAGTCTCAACCTGGAATGACAACGAGGAAGGTCCTACGGGACAGTCTCACCTCATGTATATGACTTTGGGGAATGTAAATAGGACACTCTCACCTCAAATCATCTCATATGGGAGCAAACATATTCCACCCTATGTCAAGCTATATGAATCTTTGCGTAGGTGATCACATCTCAATCCATCCTATTTCTCATTGATCTTCCCAACAATAACCCTCAAGATTGATGTGGTAGAACACCTACATCATAATCAACTTGGGTTGTACACCTCCAAACACTGTCTCAACCCATTGGCTAGACAAGGAGTGACACTCCGAACAAGCCCGATTGTGGGTATGATGCCAACTGGGGTATATTCTGCATAAACCAAGATAGGGGACTAGTTTATACATGTTATACTTGTCATAGAGATGCTCAGACTTTTCAAAAATGTAAATTATGTCATTAAGTGTAGCTTTAGACCTGGAATTGATCAGAATCTTGGCTTTTATTCATAGTGATGATTTTGGTCCCTTCTATAGACTATGTCTTAGTCTGTTGATCCTATAGCATAGAGTAGATCACATAATTTTGATTCATTTTGCACAAAGGTATAGAGATGCTCAGTCTTTTATGCCACAGATAAGACTTGTTTTGCATGTCTTTAAGTTCATCATTTGTACATTTAAATGCCTTAGAGACGATCCACATGGTTTTGGTTTTTTTTTTAAACTTCAGATCACAATACACTTCTATCCTTCATCTCACAGTGCCACATATGCATTGGTGACATCTTTGAAACTCAAGACCGAGCCTTTCTTCATGATGTTGTAGCCTTCCTCTTTACTGTGATTACCTTCTGCCTCCCTGAGATATGCGAGGCAAACTTGCAGACCAAAACAAAGATATGATAAGACTTTCTTCCTTCGATAACACACCTGCTTTCTTGACCTAATCACAGATCCTTTCATCATTGTATTACCTTCTTCACACATTGTTCTATGCACTAGAAGAGAGACTTATCTTTTGCTGTGATAGCCTTCTCTCTGAAATGTGCGAGGTGGTATAGACCCAGAACAAAGGTAAGTATACCTCTTCGTTTCTTCCCAGACTAGCCTCCTATTCTTGCATCAATGTAGACCCAAACTTCGCTCTTCTATCACAGACATGTTCTGAAATTACTTACACCATAATGAGGCTGCATCATCCGTTATAGTGTGACTGGCTTTAGCTTGTAGGCAGACATGAGGTTTGTGTGTAAGTTGAATTCATCAAGGAGAATATTCACCATCTTTAAGCCGACTTGCAGAGCATATTGACAAGGTCTTGAAGGCATACATTTACATCAATAAATTGTCTTTATAAGTGTAACACTAATTCATATACATGACTCTAAATTGTTTATATTTATGACAAGATGAAAAACCCCTAAAAGACATCAAGAAGAAGTCTTTGACCTATAATAAAAAACTCCTTGCTCATGAAACGCATGATGCACAAGTATTACAAAATACATTTTATTATCTTTGTCTTCTTCATTACATAAATTCATAATTACAATTCATTATGCATACCGAACTTAGTTACACATTCCAACATTCCCTCTTAACTAGGGAGGTATTCATATTGGTACATGGTCACTCTCAATCTGAAGAATCTCATAAGAAGAATTCAATTGGTAATCCATCTGTTATAGCATCTTATTAACCAACATTGTCACAGTGCAAGGCCTTGATTAAAAACTCCATCTCTTCACGAGACCATGAACTACAATGCCGGCGAGACCAATGATTATAGACATCTTCATCATTGTCTCCAAGATACATACTCCATCTGCGTGTTCACCAAGTATGACCTCATAGGAATATTCTTTTGGGGGATAGCTAATCCTCAAAGAATACCTGTCCTTTCACAACTACTCTTACCTTGGATACCCTAATGCATCCCTAAAAGAGTATCAGATGCGAGATGATTATCCAATCCCACATTCTGTCTTCCAGGTGAAGACCATAATGATACGTCTATATCTCCCTCTTAATTAGGGAGGACATACCCATTCCTATCAAGGAATGTTCTCAAGCTCCCTCTTATCCAAGGACTTGTCAAGGCTCCCTCTTAGCCAAGGACTTGTCCAGGCTCCTAGGGACTTGCTTCCAAGTTTCTACCAGGTAAGAAACTTATTACCAACCCCCCTCTTAATCAGGGACATGTAGTAGCAATGATGAAAACACCGAGCTGCTCATGAAGAACTACTTTCTTTGATGTCATGAATTTCTTCGTTGTTGAGGAATTTTCATCTTTGGGATATCTTCATTAGGGCTCAAATCACCCATCACTTTTCATTTTTGTCTGAAAGTGATCCATCAATATTTCATCTGGTCTATCTTCATATCATGTTGCTTTCCTTCGAACCACACTTCTTCCAAGGATCTTACATCCTGCAATATGGTTATCAACATGTGGAAGACAGATACTTCCCTTTCGCTGCCCTGTATAAGCTCATCAGATATTATTCAATTATAAATATGAATACTTAAATCAAAATTTACCTTAGTGATGATATTTCACCATGACATTCTTTTTGTATGCATCGACATCCTTTTTAATCTCCTAAAGATATTTATTGTCAAGGGTTTCTATCTTTTCCAGACTTCTATTAGAGTCCACATATCTTCCCTGGAGATCTCCTAGTCAAGTCTTCTTGGCTTCCTTGGATGTTGATTGCTTCTTTCCATGGTTGTACTTCCCATGATATCTTCTTTTTTCTTTCTCCACAATTTTATTTCATTCCCAGGAACTTCCATTGTGCAGTTCCTTGATAATGTACAACCACCTCATATTCCATATGAGGACATATTATGTCAATTTCATCTAGTGTAGATCATGCCCTTTTGGCAACCTGTGCATCAGAAGATTTTTTTCTTTAGATTTTCATCATACTTCTAAAGATAGAAGTATACTACTTGCAACCACATGGCATAACTTCATAGCATCCAGTGTCAACATATATATACATGTACCTCATTCTTTTCCTACTTAGTCATCCTACAACAGGTTTCCTTAGAATGAAAGAGTTTCATTTTCTTGATCGACTTCATCAATATGTCATCATATTCTAATCCCAAAATTCTGTAAGTTAGAATTCTTGATGAAACCTTTTGCTTTCTTCCTAACTAGTGAATCCAAAGAGGATTCCATTAGAAAATGTCAACACCTGTTTCCATATTGATTATTAAATGATGACCCTTGATCTAGATGACTGCCTTAAATATTTTTTTCAGTGAGGTTCCTAAGAGCCACTTTTTTCATGGCACTCTTGTTGATTGTTGTGGTCTTATTCCTTGGAAGGTTTTATCAACACGATTGCCATGAAAGTTATTATACAGTGTCTTGAAACTTCCATATTTTTGCAAAGGAGTTAGCGTCATGCTAGTGATTAATTTGAAACTGTATTTTAGTGGAAAAATTCATTGTTTTTTGGTGGAATAGTTCATAATTTATTCTGATATTTTTTTGCAAGTGTACTAGTCACGATGATAAATGTGTGGTTTACTTCAGAGGGTTCTTAGTTCTTTCTAGACATGTTTTTCATCATTTGCTTTGAATACTTCTCTAGTGCTTTACCTTCATATTTTATCCCTTGCATAATTGCTCCTAAGATCCATGTTGTTATGTTTGTTGGCTGTTTATGTGGAAACTTTTTCCTGAGGTTCTGCAAGGTAAATCCAAATGCAAAAAAATACTATTTTACATATTGATATTTGTTCAAGAAATTCTTGTGTGATACTTGAATTTCATAAATCTAGATTTCTATTTCGTTATCTATATCAATATATAAGAACAGGCCCATGGATTGTTCATATTTCTCAAACTATGGAGTTGTTCCTTTCCCATTGCATGTTCTTTTATATTGTTATGTTGTGATTCAAATTTCTAGTTGTGCTTTCCAATTATTCTCCTACGTAGTACATGCTTTGTTAGATTATATCAAAAGTGATTCTTAGAGTATTTTCATTATGTATATTGAACATATTATTTCTAGTGACTTTTGATCTTTCTAGATTTTCTATTCATTTGGTGTATCTTTGCACCTTTAGGGGCAATTGCTAGTTTAAAGTATAATTCTTTAAAGGGTGTTAGCTCAATGGAAGAGCACTTGCTTTACAAGCAGGAGGTTGATGGTTCGATTCCATTGTGCCCTGATATTCATAGGGAATGAGGACGATTAGTTTTTGGTGACAAATGATCTTTTGACCATCACTAATGAGCTTATGGTGACATTTTTCGACCCTCACTAAAATATGAAATGGTGACGATCAACGAACGCCACCATATATACACATCAATAGTGACGACTATTAAAGGTTCGTTATCATAAATCTTTGTTGTTGATTTGAAATGGTGAGGGTCATTGTTTGTCATTATAGTCATTATTCGTGACGGGCCTTGATGTCACCAATGAGTTTATGGTGACGGTCAATGAACGCCCCCATATATATGCACCAATAGTGACGGTCATGAAAAGTCCATCACTAAAAATTGTTGTTGTTCATATGAAATGGTGACGGTCACTAATCGTCATTATAATCAATATTTGTGACGGACCTTGAATGTCCCGCAACACATACTTTTGGCAACACCACCTTTGGTGACGTTTAGTTTTTTGGTGACGGAGGCTATTGTTTGTCACCATTTCTCATATGAAATGGTGATGGTCACTATCCATCACTATAAATCATTATTGGTGACAGACCTTGAATTTCACCACAACACTTATACTTTCGGCGACGCCAACTTTGGTGACGTTCAATTTTTGGTGACGAAGGCTCTTTTGACCCTCACCAATGAGCTTATGGTGACCATTTTCGCCCCTCACCAATGTCCTTTTTTCTTGTAGTGTCTATGAGAAAAACAAAGGTGCGGCCGTCAAGCCAACATTCCCACAGGTAAATGGCTACTAGACGCGTTGACTGCACGTATGTATGAGTTGAATTTTACATGGTACCGTGCATCTGTTAGAGGTGCAAATGCACGGTCGTGCGCTTGCTATTAATATAGGAACACTAGAGGAAAGAAAGATATTTTTATGCATATGAGGCTAATTTTTTGGTTTTCTTCATCCTTTTTGGCAGGATGGGGATGACATGGACAAAGCTTGATTAGGATTCCACCCGGATAGTGATTGTTGGTGATGCTCAGGTGAGCGCGACACTAGCTATATGGGGGTTGTTGAATTTTGTTCAAAACCACTTTCTCAGGTTGCAGGATGAGTTCCTGCATTTTGTGATGGGAGCCAGATCGTGAGGTCTTCAGGATCTGGGGTAGAGACTTGGAATTCACTGCTACAGTGGATGTCTACTTTGTTACAAGAATGGTGCCTCATGGAGAGGTACTACTAGTGATTTTTTTGCATGGTCTAGTGGACCTGTAGGCATGGGGGAGGGTCCATTTTAGGTCCAATGATATTGTTTAGGGACGTATCCATATTGATAAAATTTGTATTTAGTAGAGCAAGTTTCTCTCGCGATGATTATGTGCCTCGATGGGTCATCATCTGCTCACCGCATATTTTTGTCCTTTAGAGACTTCTGAGGGTTGCTTCTATGACTCGGTTAGGTTTGTATACAGGGGGATGACGACATAGTTGGCATAGGTGTGCAAGGGGTAGTCCGAGAGATTTTATTACACCAACATACTTTGCAGCATGCTCTATGAGAGGATAATGATGTTGCATCCTATAATAGTGGTGCCTCTAGGGTCTACAAGAGATCCATGGATATGACAGTGGGCCCCTATGATGCCTCGTGTAGGTAGGGATGAGGTGGGGAGATACTAGACCCCCCATAGTAGAAGGTTTCTTGTCCAACCCAAAGATGATTTTGTAGTACCTATACTTTGGTTTGAATTTCAGGGGAGATCTAGAGATGGGCTTACCCCTAAGTGACGCTTGGGGTCTGACAGGTACATGATTTATATGTTTTGTATTTGTGCTTACTTTCATGTATTTAGGATGCATATTTATGATGATACTGATACCATGTATGTTTGCTTGCATATATGCGTCCTCGCATATGTCCATTGGCCTACTTGGTGGGGAACGATCCTCTTCGACTGGGTATAGCTAGTGCAATGGACATGCCACAACGACAAAGATATGATAAGGTGTAGGAGAAACCTATGAGACCGACTCAACATCGTCTCTTTGAGATAGGTTTTCCCCTCGAAGAGGGAGGTAGTTCATCTTCCTAGGATGAGATGAATAGGCTACAGGAGTGTGCTGAGGCTACAGAGACTCACACTAGAGATGTCAAGGATCCATGGGATCGTGCGACTACCTTACTTCATGGAATACCTAAGGAGGGTTGTGTGGGGCTAGGGGAGGACACTTTGGATAGAGTTATGGTTGGGGAAATAACATGACATTCTGTCCTTCATCGTCTTGCAGTGGTAATGGCGAATGTTCATCCTATTATGGATCCAACAACAGATAAGTTTATAGGGCCTCATGTGAGGGGTGCAAGGGTTGTTGGGCCTTGACCCTAGATGTATTTTTGATGTATGTACCAGGGAAAGCACCCATTATGAGGATGTTCTCCTTTTTGTACACACACACAAACATGCACACACACACACATATACATACGAGATTGTGTTTTTTTTCCGCTCTCATGATGTTTTTTATGTGTATGATTTTATACATGTGATGTACGTTTTCATTTATGTGATGGATATGATGTTCATGATTTATGTGTCTTGATGATGATATATATGTGATACATGCCAATTTAGGATTTGATTAGCGATGTGATCGACTATATAATTTTGATCTCTTGGTATATGTGAAAATGTTATATGATCAAAACCTTGAGCTAATCTTTATGCATTCAGGTATTTCCAGAAAAGGCAAGGATCATGTATTTTGAAGGTTTGTGCAACTGTGATACAACAAGCTGAGAATCAAGGAACATGTTAGCGCAAGGAGTCACTCCTTAACTGCATGAGTAACCCTTACACATCATAGTTCATTTCAAATTTTTTAAAGGGGTTGTTTGAGTGGTGGGATGGTTTCTCAAAGATTTTTAAATGATATTATGTTCTTGAAGACTTTCATGCATTTGGAAAGTTGTGGCAAGTATAAATTATGTGGGTAAAAGGTAGTATAGGGAGCAGAGTGTACAAGTGGAAGAATATGAATAGCTGGTACATATTCTAGGAAATATTCCTATCCTAAATCAGTCACATAGCTACGATGATGGCTCTTTACACAAACTCTGTTTATGCAAAGTAAACAACATTCAGAAAATATATTATATGTATAAAGTATTCCACAAATCCTTTATGAAATATTCACTGACATGTTCTATAAACATATAATTTGCAGAAAACTGAAAGCAGATAATTTATTATTAAATCCTTTAGCAACTTATCATTCACACTTTATTAGTTTCTGCAATTCATATTTTAGAATAAATTAACAAAGAAAAGAGACACACCACATTAGATGTTCCTTGAGTCACAAAATCCTCCAGCATGAAGCAAAAAGGTTTTTTTAAATATTCAGTCTTCAAGATGATGGAAGATTAGATGTCAACCCAATTCTATTCAAAAAATTGGTTGGAAACCTCATGTACTTCATGGCTACAAGACCAGATATTATGCATGTGTTGGGAAAAATAATAAGATGGGGGTGAATCAGTATTTCCAATAGTTACAATTTTATTTTTTTTATACTACGCGACTTTAATTAGTCAAAATAGCGTATGCACACAACTTTCTTAAACGAAAACATGTGTATACCCAGATAACTTAATGTTCAGATAAAATCTTCAAAAACTTAACTTAGCCCAATTCATCAGTTATGCATCAAACGTATTAGCAGTAAACATCTGCAGTAATAAAATAATAAATTATCACACAAGGAATCACACATGAACACCAAGATTTAAGGTGGAAACCCAAGTTGGGAGAAAACCATCGTTGTCGTAGTCTCTGTCTTCAATATTTATTATATAGAAAACTACTTACAATGTTGTACTGGCACAGACTCAAACCAGCACACTGGCACCCACCTGCAGAAGGCTACAACCTTCTCTCGTTCTCTAGATGCTACTGGAAGGGAGATTCAACCCCCTGATCTCGTTTACCAACCCCTACTGGAAGGGAGATACAACCCCCTGTACTGATCACTAGCTCCTACTGGCAGGAAGATTCAACTTCCACACTGAAGGATTCAATTCTTGGAACCACTGTAGATCAAGTTTCATAAATTTTCACACTGGATCCAACAACTTCAACACAACACAATTTGTAGAACAACACTAATAACCATCAACCAATCTTTAAACAAAACAATGAGATCATTGTAACCAGATCACGACATTAAACTTAGACTTTTGTATTTACTCGCAGAATCAAATTCAAAGCTGATCATTTATAAAAAAAATTATACGCTACTTTACTTATTACAACCAACGTGTATATGTGCTTTCCTATGGACGGTCCTGCGTATAGATATTTATATACTGATAATTAGAGTTCTGACTAGACTTAGAACAGATTAGAGATATTCAGAAACATTTTGTCAGATTTACAGAATCCTTATTCAGTCAGTGGCATCCATCATTCTCAATCAACTAGTCACTGATCATATTTATACGTAATCAACTAGCAGCATAAACAATATAAAAAAAACTAGATCTATATGAAGACTTCACTGACAGATAACAGAAACACATAAAAAATGATCATACATTTTCTTCAGCAATCTTCAGAAAAAAAACCTTAACTTCCATACGTGCCTTTGCTGATTCGAACCCACGGGTATACGCACTTTCACCATGACCAACCAGTGTATAGATCTGTAAATATTATAGAGTTGCACAACACTTCAAAGAAAAAACTTACTCAGATCATATCTTTTACTTCAACAATTTTGCGCCAGACCAAAAATCTAAACAAATCATAAATAGATCATGCAAATACATAGTCATTTTAGGTCTAGAGAGCCTAATCCATTATTGTATTCAGGAGTGCATCAAAATATCATATCTATCTATTGATTATAGCCCATTCCATGTAGATATACTTCAGACTGAAGTATTCATTCAATTCACATTCTAATGCACACCCCTTGCACTATGATCATCACCTCCTTATATAGTTTGAGCCTTAGCCAATACCAAGATCCAAAACCAAACAAGTTCCAATGGTATTCTTGGACAAGATCAAATAACTGTTACTACGCTCAATACTATGGACTAATACCATGGTAAGGACCCCTAGTATCATAGACTTAGTGCACAAACACATACACAACTTTGCTTCTTCTTACCCGCGTGTATAAACGATTGTGCCTTGACCAGCTTGCGTATATTTTCTTAAACATGTGCTTTATCCATCTATTGAAACTGATCTGAAAAACTTCTATCCCATCACACTGACATTTTGTTCCATCACTGTGCCATCTCTAAGTTTATCCAGAACCAATATATTTGGTCTTTTACAAGTGGGATGCCATCAAGGACAACTCATGCAATCTTAATGACAACAACAAGGAGTGAGTTTGATTTCTAGATTAATGGAGACACCAAAAGAAACACATTGTAGTGTAGGAAAAATAATTCTGAGATACTATTGGAGAGGTAAATCCCCTCTGCGGATATAGGCGATCCCACTAGCCCAAGAGTGGGTCTAGTAAAAAACAAAACACACTACGATATCGATTCGTAGTTACAAAATATAAAGCTACATAGATAGCCTACCTCAAGTCCTACGCTGCTTTCATCGAAGAAGAAGCGCTGATCCCCATTCCTAGCTTGACAGATCACAATCCTTTAGCTCACAGCATCCGGACACCTGTACACATGCAGAGAAGAAACGACTCCATACAACGTAATAATTCAAACATGTAACTATCAATCAATCGAAAAGGATTGAACTAAATTACATTACATAGATAAGAAATACAACAGTGGAACCAATAACGTAGTCGAGCATATATTAAAATGTGAAAGAAATATTATAACCGAGTTCCGATGTCGCGCTCTTCCTTTGGTAGGGCTTCCAGCGGAGCGTGTCTCACAAATATTGTCGGGAATTTGGACAAGGCTCTCTCTCTTGCGGGGTTCTCCTTGGCTCTGCTTTCAATAGTCGCTCAACTATAGTTTTCTTCCCAACTGTTCAGCTAGCTAGAAAATGGAGAGGGCAGGCTTTTATAGAGGGAGGAAGGGAAGTTGGGATCCCTATAATCATGGGATAGAGTCCTATCTCATGGGAAGGTTCTATAAGAGGTGGAAAACCACTTCCTAAACAAGGAGATCCAGAGCCAAACAACCCAACTTCTTTCTGATGATTCATTCTGAAGTTGTTAGAACCAAAATTCCGCCATTTATTTTTAAAAAACATTCCCAAATAGGCTTGGCGTGGCCAATACACAGGGACAAAGTGCCAGCTGGCGCGCCCACTAGTGTGCATTTTCCCCATTGGCGCGAGGGATGAACTGGATACCCACTCCAATGCCAAAACATAGGTTTTTAGGGTTTTCTAGAGGAAATGTTCTTCAGGAGAATTCTTTCCCTTATGTAGAAGGATACCATCAAGGTGTTTTCAGGGCATTTTACTATTCACAGGTCACTGGAATAGTCCTCCAATGTACGGGACGAGGGATCGCAGGGATGGTGAAAAAATGCTGCGTAACAGATGCCCCCTAAAGCATGAAATCCGAGAGAGAGGGAGGGGTGAAATTATTTATGAGATCATGTCCAACTCGAAACACTGTCATTGGAAGACTTGCGAATAAAAATACAACTGATATATTTGATACATGATATGTGGTATGGGCGCAGCCATCCATAATAGTGTACAAAAACCAGGATCCATGGTATGGGCACAACCATCCAGTAAAATAAGGATCAACAAGTAGACTCAGGCATGGTCGCAGCCATCCAATCAAAAGAGTCATGTAATAAACCATAATAATCCACAAAAACCCACAACCTAAATGTTTATTAGACAAAATCCAGGGTCTTGCACTCCATCTCGACCCGAACAGAGTACAAGTTCGAGCATGCGAATATGTGAGATGAATTCGAACATGCAAGAACATCGTCTGATTACCAGCCAATAATGAAAGCCATTAACAGACGCGAGAGGAACCACCAATAATGATGATGGCTCTCAAGGTACAAGAGGTACAATCCACGGAATGTGAATAGTGAGCTGGCGTCGAACACCCGCAAAATCATCCGATCGAAGGCCAATAATTAAAACCTTGCGTCGAATGCGAAGAACCTGCCATTGAGGTGTTAGAAAATTATATATTACAGGGCAATGCAACACATAAAATATGCAGAAAATACAAGCACACAAAACACATAAAACACATAAAACCAGAGAGACACAGATATACGTGGTTCACCCAGTTTGGGCTACGTCCACCCCTAACAGCCAGTCCTTCCTTTCTATTATCTATCAAAATGAAGAGACAAAAGCTACAGCAGATCCACTATAATATCCTCTATTCTCTCTCACAGACTCCCTATCTGTTTCCCGCTCAGAGAATACACATGTAATACACAACCGCAATAAAAATACCCTCATACAAAGAGAGGGGTTGCCTTCTAGGGAAAAAAACCCTAAACTAAACATAACTTCTACTGTCAGATCATCTGCCTAATGAACGACCCAGATTGACTAGAAATTACTATACTTTTACAAGGCAATTTTACATTTGTTTTTAGCTTCGGGGGTGCTGCCCCCGAAACCCCTGCCGGGGGACCACTGGCCCTCGGACCCCCCAGCCGGGGGGTCAGCCCCCCTGAACCCCCCCGCTGCAAGGGTGTACAATTTTCCTGGGGTATACATCCAGCTAAAATAAGGGTCTCTAAATCAAGATGAAAATCAGGGTCCACACCCAACAATCTCCCACTTGGAGACTGATTGTAGCAACTCCACCGCTACTTCATTCGTTGGACAATGACTCCTCTTTGGACTTAGTTGTTTGTCATCTTCATCGTCATCCTTGAAGACCAATTGAAACTGAGCACATTCTCAATTTCTCCCTGGTTACAACTTTTGTTAGCATATCTGCAGGATTCTGGCTAGTGTGTATCTTTTCCAGCTTCAACTCTCCATCTTCCAATACTGACTGTAGGAAATGGTACTTGAGATGTATGTGTTTAGTGCTGGAATGAAATGCTAAGTTATTTTCAAGATGAATGGCACTTTGGCTATCACTGTATAGTGTGCCCATATCATGCTTCTTACCTAATTCATCCATACACCTTTGTAACCAAATCATTTCTTTACTAGCCTTTGTAGCAACAACATACTCTGCTTCTGTTGTTGAAAGTGCAACAACACTTTGGATTTTTGAAACCCAACTGACAACTGTTCCACCTACAATAAATACATATCTTGTAGTGCTCCTCCTGTTATCTCTGTCACCTACCATATATGCATCAACATATCCCTGTAGAGCAATGTTTGAACCAGCAAAGCATAATGCTTGATTTGTGGTACCTCTCAAATATATGAGAATCCATTTTATTGCCATCCAATGTTCTTGTCCTGGATTATTCATGTACCTTCTTACAACTCCCACTACATGTGCAATATCAAGCCTTGTGCAGACCATTGCATACATTAAGCTTCCAACTGCTGATGCATATGGAACTTTAGATATATAATCCATGTCTTCTTGGGTCTTTGGGCACATCTCCTTACTAAGTTTGACATGGCTGGAAAAAGGTGTACTAACTAGTTTTTCATTGTGCATATTAAATCTTTTCAACACCTTTTGTATGTACTCATTCTGAGACAGTGTTAATTTTCGATTTTTCCTGTCTCTAGTTATTCTCATAACAAGGATTTGTTTTGCAGCTCCCAAATCCTTCATTGCAAATGAATTTCCCAATTTTATTTTGAGCACATTTATTTCCTGCATGTTAGACCCTGCAACAAGCATGTCATCTACATATAATAACAATATAATATAGCTGCCATCATTTTGTCTTTTCAGATAAACACAATGATTAGAGTGACATCTAGTATAACCTTGTTAAGACATAAACTTGTCAAATTTTAGATACCATTTCCTTGGAGCCTGTTTTAAGCCATACAAGCTCTTCTTTAACCTGCACACCAATTTTTCTTTCCCTTTGACCTCATATCCTTCTGGTTGCTCCATTTAAATATCTTCCTCCAAATCTCCATGGAGAAATGTTGTCTTTACATCTAACTGTTCAAGATGTAAATCTTCCGCTGCTACAAAACTTAAGATAGTTCTGATTGAAGTCATATTAACAACAAGAGAAATATTTCATCAAAATCAATACCTTTCTTCTGTGCAAACCCCGTCACCACAAGTCTAGCTTTGTACCTATGTTTTCCTCCATCTTCTTTCTTCAGCCTGTAAACCCATTTATTTTGAAATGTAGTTTTACCTGCAGGCAACCTGACTAAGTCCCAAGTCTGGTTATGCATTAAGGAGTCCATCTCTTCTTCCATGGCTAGCTCCCACTTCTTCCTACTTTCAACCTGCATTGCTTCTTCATAACATTCGGGTTCACCAGAATCAATCAGCAATAAATAGTATAATAAAGGAGAGTATCGTTCAGGGGGTCTACTTATCCTAGTACTTCTAATACCACTTTCAGGTGTTTGAGGTGCATGTTGCTGTTGTGGTGGTTGCTACTGTTGTGGTTGTTTATTATTATTATTTTCAGGCACCTTTACTTTTTTCAGTTATCTCATCAAGAACCGTGTATTCCTTGCTTTCTTTTTCCTATTTCTTTTCCTGCAACTAATTCTTGTACAAGACATTTTCATTGAATATTACATCTCTGCTCCTAATGATTTTGTGATTTTCATAATCATATAAGCGATAACCAAAATCATTAACACCATATCCAATAAAGGTACATTTCTTTGATTTTTCCTCAAGCTTTATTCTATTTTCTTTATTAATATGGACAAAGGCCTCACAACCAAAAGGCTTTAAAAAAGAGTAGTTTACCTTTTTACCTGTCCATGCTTCCTCTGGAATACCACCATCCAAGGAACTTGAAGGCCCTCTGTTTATTAGATAAACAACAATATCTATAGCATCTGCCCAAAATTGTAAAGGCAATCCCACATGCAATCTCATGCACCTTGCACGCTCCATGATTGTTCTGTTCATCCTTTCTGACACACCATTTTCTTGTGGTGTTCTTGGAACTGTCTTCTCTCTACGAATTCCATGCTCTGAACAGTACCTATCAAACTCTTTGCTGCAATATTCACCTCCATTGTCTGATCCGAGACACTTCAACTTCTTTCCTGTCTCAATCTCAACCAAAGCTTTCCATTTCTTGAAAGTATCAAATACATCAGATTTATTTTGAATACAATAAATCCAAGTTTTTCTAGTTGCATCATCAATAAACGTAACATAATAGCGAGAGCCACCGAAAGATGATACCTGAGCAGGTCCCCATACATCTGTATGCACAAGCTCCAATTTTTCTCTCTTCTTTTCTTTCTCAACTCTGAGAAATTTGACTCTCTTTTGTTTTCCATAAATGCAATTTTCATAGAAATCCCAATCAACATTCTTCAAACTTGGCAACAAATTTCTTGAGTGAAGAATCTTCATCCCCTTCTCACTCATGTGTCCGAGCCTATGATGCCATAACGCTGTATCTGCTCCTTTGGAAGTTAAAGTATTAACAGAGTTAGAAATACCATTGCATAAATACAATGTACCAACCTTTTCGCCTTTTGCTATTACCAGGGCTCCTTTGGTGACCTTCTAAGTTTTATCCGTGAAAGTTGTCACACAACCTTCACCGCCTAACTGCCCTATTGAAATCAGATTTTTCTTCAGATCTGGAACATGCCTTACCTCCTTTAATAGCCATTGGTTTCCATTCTATTTTTTTACAAGAACTTTACCCATTCCAACAATTTTACAGGGTTTATCATCACCCAAACAAACTTGCCCAAAATCTCCTTGAACATAGTCATGAAAATATTTCTTATCAGGTGTGGCATGGAATGAGGCCCCTGAATCTACAACCCAAGAATCAGTAACATTTTTGAAAGAAATAATCAAATCATCTTGTAACACATCACCTGTCACATTTGCTTCATGATTGTTTTCTTGCTGCGCGTCTCCTTCTTTTCCCTTCCGAGATCTATAGTCTTTCTTTAGGTGTCCTTTCTTTTCGCATTTCCAGCACACTATCCCCGATCTGGACTTGGATCTGCCTTTCCTTGATTTACTGCGATATCCCGAGCTCTTTCCTCTTTCCATTCTCCTTCCTCTAGACTCTGCACTCAAAGAATTACCCGATGTCTCACCGGAGCTTTTCCGTCGCATTTCCTCGCTAAGGATAGCACTGACAACATCATCAAACTTTAAAGTACTAGATCCAGAGACAAAGTTACTAATGGCCATTACTAAACCATTACAACTCTCTAGCAATGAGCACAAGAATAATAGAGTTCTAACTTCATCATCAAAGTTTACCCCTACAGAACTTAACTGACTAGTAACTGTATTAAAATCATTTAAATGGTCTGCAACAGATCCACCTTCCGACATCTTCATATTAAATAACCGTTTCATAAGAAATACCTTGTTTGAGGCCGAGGGTTTTTCATATAGTTTCGCCAACGTCTACATCAAACCCTCTGTTGTTGTTTCCTTTGAAATATTGAAGGCGACTGACGCCGCAAGGCACAACCGTACTGTTCTGAGTGCCTTTCTATCGAGAATGTTCCATTCTGTGTCTATCATGGCCGCCGGCTTCTTTGTTTTTCTGCTCAATGGTAGGTACAGATATTTCTGATACAGATAATATTCCATCTACATCTTCCACAGCGGGAAGTTTTGGCTGTTAACTTTCTCGACACTAAACTTACCATCTTCCTCCATTGCTCCCACTTGAACCAGAAACCCTTCTTTCTTGCGAGTTTATCAGCCAAATATACCTTTGGATCTGATACCAGTTGTTAGAAAATTATATATTATAGATCAATGCAACACATAAAATATGTGGAAAATACAAGCACACAAAACACATAAAACCAGAGAGACACAGATATACGTGGTTCACTCAGTTTGGGCTACGTCCACCCCGAACAGCCAGTCTTTCCTTTCTATTATCCAACAAAATGAAGAGACAAAACCTACAGCAGATCCACTGTAATATCCTCTGTTCTCTCTCACAGTCTCCCTATCTGTTTCCCGCTTAGAGAATACACATGTAATACACAGCCGCAATACAAATACCCTCATACAAAGAGAGGGGTTGCCTTGTAGGGCAAAAAACCCTAAACTAAACGTAACTTCTACCGTCAGATCATCCGCCTCAAGAACGACCCAGATTGACTAGAAATTACTATACTTTTATAAGGAAATTTTACATCTATTTTTAGCTTCGGGGGCGCTGCCCCCGAAACCCCCGTCGGGGGACCGTTGGACCTCAGACCCCCCAGTCGGGGGCTCAACCCCCCCGAACCCCAAGGGGGGGATAAGTCCCCCCCACACCCCCCCGCTGCAGAGGTGTATAGTTTTCCTAGGGTATACATCCAGCTAAAACAAGGATCTCTGAATTAGGATGAAAATCAGGGTCCACACCCAACATGAGGCATACAGGCTCCAAGGTACCTGAAGGGAGTCTCTAGACCAACTTCCTGGATAATGAGCTGAAGTTGATAGGAAGTGACCTTGATCGAAGGTGGGCCATAATGTTTCCCACATCATCGACACAAGACAGAGGGATATAAAGTTTGTGAATCAAGATTAACAGAGACTCAGAGGGAGGTTGAAAACTACAGAGGCCAACTTCTCTTGAACATATCGGCGACACGACACTAGATTTGGTAGTATTTGACATCAAGGGATTTGAGGTCATGGTGACGTGGCAAAGAGAAAATGAGTGGTCAAAAGAGATTACCCAAACCCATGAAGGCAAGCAGATAACGAGATGAAATGTCCCCAACTCGACACGAATGCAGACAAATGCCATGTTCAAGAGTGACATACTGCCGACATGACTATAATACTGGTTCCCTTTTCCCCCACCATTTTTGGCGAGTACCCCAATTATTTTTGAAAAAACAAGCTTGAAGGGGATAGCATATGCTTGTGTTGAGTCTCAATTATGCATTTTTTCCATACACTTTTCTATACCTTTTTCACTCACCTGAACCTCCCAAGTTGTCAATATCATTGTATGTCAATTGCAAAAGAGCATCTAACATGGTTTTTAATTATATTTTTGTGTCTGCTGTTTGATTTAGATTTTGTTCATTTAGCTGCGGAATCTTGCCACTTTCCGCAGCTGCTGCAACTTTCCGCAGCGATTTTGTGAAACTCTATGTTACATGTGTTTACCGGAGAAACGAGCCACATGGGCAAGTCAGAAATGATGTGGACATGGTTTGTGTCTTATTGGCTCGAGCAAAATCATCTAAAGAAGCTGCGGTCAAAGGCGTCCACATGGAAGTCAACCATAGAGTCTCACGGTGACAGGACTCTGTTTCGTGTCACGTGAAGGTTCATATAGCCATTTCTGAGCTTGCGGAGGACAAGTCGACATCTGTACATGGCTCCATAGCCGAATTCAAGCATCCACTCCTCATAGATTTACTTTCCAACACGGCCATGATCCTAGATCCGTGGACATAATGGTCTACGTGTTCTCCACCAACATAAACTTTAGGAGACAGTTATATTTCTTTTGTTATATATAACGCGTTTGCATACACATATGGAGTTAGTCTCGATTAGTCTCTGCTATCTTTTATTAGTCTGCTCTGTAATGTAATTACGCTGCCTTAGTGCCATAATACTACCATACTGTTATGACTGCATTTTAATATAAGAAGACTCTGTTTTCCAATGTAATCCGTACTTGAAGATTGTTGCCAAGGCTAGTGTAGAGGGCCCCTGCTCAGCTAAGGTTTTGTGCATTAGTGTATAGTTCTTGTTTGATTTCTTTAAAGCTCATTGTGCCATAATCCATTCACATGTTTATACATTGCATCTTTCATGGTATATATGCTTCATTTCTGTTGATAAACTTTCATGCTTTCCATTTCACTTCTATCTTTCATGTTTTATGTTATTAATCACTGATCAGTGTTCTTGTTTCAGGTTATAGATAGGCAGCCCGGGCATTTTCATAGCTTTTTGACTAATGACATGGAATTAACATTATTCTGCTGCTAATTTGTTTTTCTTAGTTTCTGTTTAATTTCAGTACTGCTTTGTTTAATTCAGTTTTGCTCATTTGCTTCAGTAGTTAAATTTAGATATATTAAAATGCTCATAACATCTTCAGTTGCCTCCGAAAGCCACAGCTGGACTGATGGTGAGGGATTGTATTATGAAATGTGTAGTTTGGTATTAGTTTCATTTCTGCAAATTTAGATATATTAAACTGCTCATAACATCTTTAGTTGCCTCCGAAAGCCATAGCTGGACTGATGGTGAGGGATTGTATTATGAAATGTGTAGTTTGGTATTAGTTTCATTTCTGCAAATTTAGATATATTAAATTGTGCATGACATCTTCAGTTACCTCCGAAAGCCACAGCTGGACTGATGGTGAGGGATTGAATTATGAATGTATGATTTGATATTAGTTTACTTTCTTCAAGTTAGATATCAGTTACTCAAGTTGTTTATGGTTACTTCTGAAAATCATAGCTGGACTAATGATGAGGGATCAGAAGACAAGTTGATGTAAATTGATCTAGATTTACTTTATTGCAACTTTTGGATTTCTTTCAGCATAATTTATTTTGTGTTTAGACAACAGCAAGAATAGTTTGGTTTCATGCTCACTAGTTCACTGTTTTGATTTATTAGACTAGTAGCACCTTTTCATTTCAGCAGCATATTTTCATTTCCTTTCAAGTTTTGTCATTGTAATTTTCAAATTCCTTTTTAAGTTTCAAGTTGGTAAATCATTATAGAGGATATCACTTCCTTGAAAAAACATAACCATACTTGTTTTTATTTTAGAATTTCCATTTCATCTTAGAAAGCCAAAAACGACAAAAAGTTAAGAGATAGGTTGTCTTGCACATATAGTGTGCCGCACTTCATCAGCTTACGAATCCCGGATTGACAAATTAAATGCAACAATTTAGGACACACTAAATTGACCAAACATTTTGGCGCCGTTGCCGGGGAAGTGTAACTAGGTAGCCAATTTCTTAAAAAAAAAAAAAAACACAAAATCATAAAAGAAGGGAAAACTTGATAACTTCTTGAAGTATGCTCTCCTCTTGCACCTAGTGTGATCTGGAGGATCAGAAAAGAGAGTTACTAGTTCAGTAATTTCTTAAGTATGCTCTCTTCTTGCACCTAGTGTGACCTGGAAGATCAGAAAGAGAATTATTAGCCCAACTTTAAAAAAAAATAAAAATAAAATAAAATAAAAAATGACATGCATAGAGCAAGAGATTCTAGGGTAAGGTTTATAGCTAAAGCCAAGAGTTCGATTTTCACAACTCCATCTTCTTCAAGGCATAGACCAGATTCACCACCATCTACCCCTAGCCTTAAGATTTTTGGAACTCAAGGAGCAACTGAATTAGAGGATTCTCCTATACCATCTACTAAATCCCATTTAGAAAACAAAGAGATTCTCTCTCATCCTTCCTTGATAGAAGAACTAGAGGAATTTAAGGACTCTAAAGAAACTATCATGGCAGAGGAAGTAATAGATGGAGGTAGAGGTAGAGGTAGAAGAGGAGGAAACAATGGAGACAACAATGGTGAAGGAAATAATGGTAGAAATAGAGAAGGAGACAACTTGTTTGGATTCCCTATAGTTGATGAGGAAACTCATGAAACAATGAAAAATATCTCACCATATGTCATCCCTAACTTTTATGGATTGCGAAGTGAGGATCCTGAAACATTTCTGTTTGAGTTTGAAGTTGTGTGCCGAACCTATGACTATATGGAAGACTCTCAAAAACTTAAACTGTTTCCTTCAACATTGAAGGGATCTGCTTTGAAATGGTTCATGGGATTGGCCACTCAATCTATTAGGACTTGGAATGATATGAAACAAACATTTTTGGATAGATACTTGGACTATTGTATGCCCACCAATCAAAAGGATGAGGTATTCAAAATGATGCAAAAAGAAGATGAAAATTTGGAAGACTTACTTGAAAGATTTCAATACAACTTGAAAAGAGCAAAGATGAGCAACTTAGATGATGAAACCTTGAAAGCCCTCATATTAAAAGCCATTAGAGATGAATGGATAGATATTTTAAACATGATGGGGAAAGGAGATATTTCTCAACTCCCACTTCGTGACATAACAGAACTATGTGTCCATCTCTCAAGAGGAAAATCTAAAACAGGAAAAGGGCCTAGGGATCCTTCTCTTATTAGTGCTAACAAATCTGCAATTGGATCAGTAAGTAGGGTAGAGATTGGTAATATGCTTGATGAGTTCAAAACTGATATCTTAGGGAGCCTTAGTGAACAACTAGACACCCTTAAAATCCAAAACAAGCAGAAAGCAGAAACAGATGCTTTAGCCATCTTTTGTCCGAAATGTAGGAAGAAATATGCTTTAAGGGAATGTCCCTTGGATGCAAAAGTTGTAGAAACATGTATGATTTGCTCAGAGAATCATGAGATCAAGGATTGTCCTTCAATTCCTGGACTCAAAGCTGTCTTTCAAGAAGAACCAAATTCAGTAGAATCTCTCTGTTTCGTCGCAAGGAGACCTTGGCAGGGACAACAAACTCAAGGGTTTAACAACCCTATGAATTTTCAAACCCCACCAAATTGGAATCCTTGGCAACAACCTTGGCCCCAACATCAGAATACATATCAGCCATGGGTACAAGGGATGCAAAATCCTTATGGGAGATTTGCTCAATTTTATCAATATCCTCCATCTTTTCAAAATCAACAAGCTCCACAACTTCCAAATCCAAATCCACAACTTTCATTTCCATTTCCACAACAGCAACCTTCTCAACAAAATCCAAATCCTCAACTCATGCTTCCATACCAACAAAAGACAAATGAACTTCCAGCTCAGCCATTGCCAAATCCTAACAATAAGAATCCTCAGAATACTTACATGGTAGAAGGACAACAATTTCCTACCTATATGATTGTTCCTCTCAACGATGTACAACTCAGATCTGGTAGAGTTTTAGAAAAAACTTCTATAGATATTCAAGAGCAAGATACCTCTGAGGAGGACTCTCTTCAAGTCAATAAGGGTTCTGAGGAAGAATCTCTTCAAAATTCAAACATTCAAAAAGAAAAAGAAAAGTCAACACCTACAACTCCTATAGTTGAGCAACCTGCATCTTTATCTACACCTCCTTTTCCTGAAAGACTACAAATTGACAAGGGGGTGGAAAAACAAATCTTGTTGCCTAACTATGACTTTCTAGATGAATTGAAGAATGTTTGTATCAATATTCCCTTGCTACAAGCCATTCGAGAGATTCCTATCCTAGCAAAAACCATAAAGGAGTTGAGTTTCAAAAGACCAAGAAGGAAACTAAAAGACACAAGAAGAATCCACCTAGTAGGAAAGATTGCAGATATTATGATGGGAAAAATTACCATGCAGAAGTATGTAGATCCAGGAAGTCCAATTGTCAAGACACATATAAATGGGATAGAAATTCCAAACACATTGATTGACTTAGGGGTTGCTATCAACATTATGAGTAGACAGACTATGGACTAGCTAAAAATTCCTAACCTTCTTTTTACACCTACTTTACTGCAACTTGCAGATCGATCAATTATTAAACCAGATGGTGTATTAGAAGATATTTCAATCTCCTTAGATTCTTGGGAATATCCAGCAGATTTTATGATTTTGACTCCCAAGAGTAATCTAGGAGGGCACCCACTTATCTTAGGAAGACCTTGGCTAGCCATAGCTGATGCTTTCATTAGTTGTAGATCTGGGGATATGTACATTTCTAATGGTAATTTGACAAAGAAATTCAATTTGTATCCTCCAGCAAAAGCAATCACAGAAGTAGGAGAAAATGAATGGGTCGATGATGAGGACACTATACAACCTGTCTTTACCATTTCTGAAATCAGTGAGGATAGTCAAATTCTGAACACATTAGAAAATTTTGAGACATCTTCAGAATATGACCCCACACAATTTCAGTTGGAATTCGACATAGAATATTTATCATCAAGAAAAATGTCTCTTTACTGTATGGAAGAGTTTGGTAATTCTGCTATTGAGATTTTTCCAGAAAAAACATTGAATATCAACAAACATTTGGAGAAGTCACAACAAGAAGAACTAACCAGAATCTTGCAAAAACATTCTACTGCATTTGCATGGGAGTATACTGACATGAAGGGTATTGATCCTAAGACTTGCATCCATCATATCTATATTGAGGAAAACAATAGACCAATCAGACAACCTCAAAGAAGGATGAATCCAAATCTTAGGAAGATAGTGAAAGAAGAGCTCCAAAAACTTCTCAATGTAAACTTCATTTATCCAATTTCAGATAGCTGATGGGTTTCTCCTTTGGTTATAGTACCTAAAAAGAATGGTAAATGGAGGGTATGCATTGATTACAGGGAATTGAACAAAACAACTTTGAAGGATCACTTTCCTTTGCCTTTTATCGATCAGGTATTAGACACATGAGCAGGTAAAAAGTACTTTTCATTTTTGAATGGTTTTAGTGGCTATAATCAAATTCAGGTAGCACCTGAAGATCAAGATAAGACCACATTTACTTGTCCATGGGGAACTTTTGCCTACCGAGTGCTTCCTTTTGGGTTATGTAATGCACCTGCAACATTCCAAAGGGCAGTACTAGGAATTTTTTCCGATCTAATCCATGATTGTGTAGAGGTTTATATGGATGATTTTACAGTTTATGGTAATTCATTTGAAGAGGCATTAGAAAATTTGGAAAAAGTCCTTATAAGATGTAAAGAAACAAACCTTTCATTAAGCCATGAAAAATGCTTTATGATGTTTACTGAAGGGATTGTTTTAGGACATCATATTTTAGGAGATGGGATTAAGGTTGATAGATCAAAAGTTGAAGTCATCTCCAATTTTCCTATTCCAAATTGTCAAAGAGATGTTAGAAGTTTTCTAGGATTTACTGGTTATTATAGAATATTTATAGAAAACTTCACTAAAATTGCATCTCCACTCTTCAAATTGCTTACAAAAGACTGTGAATTTAAATGGGATCTTGATTGTCAATCAGCTTTTGAAACTTTGAAAACAAGAATATCTGAAGCACCTATCTTAAGAGGACCAAATTGGAAACTCCCTTTCCATATTTCTACGGATGCTTCAGATACAGCTCTAGGAGCTGTGTTGGGTCAAAAAGATTTAGTTCCTTATGCCATTTATTACACCAATAAAAATTTGACTTCCACAGAGTTGAACTATACTGTGACTGAAAAAGAGTTTTTAGCTGTTGTTCATGCAATTAATAAGTTTAGACATTACATAACAGGCTATGAAACTTTTATTCATACTGACCATTCTGCAATTAGATATTTGATGAAAAAACCTGTTACTAATGGAAGAGTGACAAGATGGCTTTTACTTTTGCAAGAATTCAATATTACTGTGTTGGATAGACCAGGAAAACAAAATACAGTAGTTGATTTCTTGTCTAGGATTCAGAATACTAAAGAAGATTCTCCTGTAGAGGATAAGTTTCCTGATGAATACTTGTTTGCAATAACTATTAAGACTCCTTGGTATGCAGATATTGCTAACTATTTGGTTACAGGGAAACTGCCTTCACATTTATTTCCAAGTGAAAAATGAAAAATTATTCAAGAGAGTTCAAAATATTCATGGATTTCTAACGAATTGTTTAAAACAGGGCCAGATCTTGTGATCAGAAGATGTGTCAGGGAAGATGAGATGCCTGATATTCTTAAGGCATGTCATGATGAACCATGCGGCGGACACTTTGCAGACAAAAGGACGGCCTATAAAATCCTCTCTTTAGGATATTATTGGCCTTCCCTCTTCAAAGATGCAAAACAATATGTCAAAAGGTGTGACAGCTTCCAAAGAGTAGGGAAACCTACCCTTTCAAGTGAAATGCCATTGCAACCACAGGTACTCATTGAACCCTTTGAAAAATGGGCTTTAGATTTCATTGGACCTATTAATCCACCATCTAAACAAAAGAAATATATATTGGTTTGTACTGATTATGTTACTAAATGGGTAGAAGCCAAAGCATTAGTATCTGCTACTGAAAATTCAGTTGTTCATTTTCTTTATGAGGATATTTTTACTCGCTTTGGTGTTCCAAGAGAAGTTGTGACAGATCAGGGGAGCCAATTCACATCCAATTTGGTGGAGAAGTTGATGGAAGAATACAAAATCAAGCACAGAAGATCTACTCCTTACCATCCGCAAGAAAATGGTCAAGTGGAATCCACAAACAAAGTTCTTGAAAGTATCATCACCAAAACTGTTCATCTACATAGAAGAGATTGGGCAGAAAGGCTTCCTGAAGCCTTGTGGGCCTACAGAACTACATGTAGAAATACAATAGGACATTCTCCCTATGAACTTGTTTATGGGAAAGAAGTCTTGCTCCCCATTGAGTTCCAAGTCAAGACCTTCAAGATAGCAGTTCAGTTGGGGGTGGACTTATCAGAAGCCCAAAAGCATAGAATGGAGCAATTAAATGAGCTAGATGAGATCAGATAAGAAGCAATTTTAAGAACTGATCTAGTTCAATATCAAAGAGCTAAATGGTATGACAAGTACATCAAAGAGAAGAAGTTTCAAGAAGGAGATTGGGCATTGTTATTTGATTCCAAGTTTAAAGATTTCAAAGGAAAATTTCAGACTCATTGGCTTGGGCCATATGAGATTGACAAGATCTTTAGCAATGGAGCGGTAAGAATCAAGACCATTGATGAGTTTCAAACTCCTCTTATTGTGAATGGCCATAGATTGAAAGTTTATCATAAACCACTCTCAAAGGAGGATTTTTTCAAAATGTTTCAAGAAATTTCTGCAATCAGGCTGGTACAGAAGAATTCTTCTTCTCCACCAGCCTAGCTTTTGTTCTTTTCAGTTAAAAAATAAAAATAAAAAAAAAAAAAAATAAAATAAAAAAAAAAAAAAAATAAAAATAAAAATTGTATAAGCCTGAAAACCAATCACTGATTGTCAGTCTTATACAGAAAATATAGGGTGAAAATCAGGAACACTTGACACTATATTTTCCAAAAAAAAAAAATCTCTCTCTTTCATTTCACAAGTTTTGTGACCATTCACTCCATTCCATTCCACTTCATTCCATTTCATTTCACTTCATTTCACTCCATCCCACTTCATTTCATTCCCTTTCATTCCATTTCATCAATAAAAATCTTTTTCATGACCATTTCCATCTGGTCATTTGTCATCTGTTCATCTCCATTCATCCAAGTAATAGCGCTGTCAGTTTCCGCAGCTGACATCTGTTTTCGCAGCTGACTCTAGTTTCCGCAGCCAGAAGCAGATTCCGCAGCTACTACTCTGTTTTCAAAAGAATGTACAGTCAGAAGTTATTTCCATAATCATGAAATAAAATGCAGGTGAGAGGATCAAAAATGAAGACATGGAGCATTCAAGACACCAATAAAGAGCAACTAGTTGAAGACCAAGGAAAAGGAAAAGATTCCAAAGGTATGAATAAAATTTATTTCAAATAGCATTGAAAAACACATTTTTATATAGTTCTGAACCATGAGCTCCATCCATTATGTGCAATGATTATATTGACAATTCCGTAACCTTTCACGATCTCCATATTATCCTCTCGCATTCATTCTCGAACGGTTTCATCATTAAATCCCCGATCTTCACTCATGTTCCAATATTCCACCGGTGACAATGAGACGTATTTGATTTGACCACGGACTCTTACAGCCGCATAAATCCATAACCGTTGTTGAAACGTGCTCATATTTATTATGCAGCCACCAAAATTCAAAACGCTGCCGGATGTGTTATACTTTGTTAATCTCTCTGTCGTGTCTCTGCCGTGCTTACGAAACCCCACTCTGTTCTGTCTCACTCCATTTCGTTCATTGTGCTCATTCCCATTCTCTGATATTTACCCACAGTCATTGCGCTTATCTCTGTGCATTCAGTCGTTCTATTTCCATTTGAACCCTCACGCAGGAAAATTTGTGAACAGCAGAAAGAAAAAATGGGTAAATTGCTAAGAGCAGAACCGGAAGGACCTAAGTTCATAGAGGGATATACGCAAGTAAAGGAGATATTGAAGAAAGCGAAGTGGCTGCGGTTTATCCAAAAATTCAGAGGTTATCATAAAGAAGTCACAAAAGCATTCACAAGGTTGTTTAATGGCTTGGAAGCAGAGATTGGAGACCTTAAGTTTGCGGTCAATGAAGCATCTATAGCAACAGCCACGGAACTTCTTCAGGAGGGTGAGCGTTGGTTTAAGAATAAAAGTATCAGTGATGAAGCATGGAGAACAATCTTACGAAACCAAGGTATGGACATAACTGTTTTTAAAAGAGGAATTCCTGTTCATGCATTGAAAAAGGAATGGGCTACTGTGTTGCTAGTTGTTCAGAAATTCATTACATGTGAAGGCCGTTTTGGGTCCATGTATATGTACCATACCAGGTTACTGATGAATTTTTTAGATAATCAAACTCTCAATCTCCCATATTTTCTATTCAATAGTTTGAAGAAAATGTCCGTGACTATTCAGAAACATTTAGGAGATGTAGAACCCCATCTATATCACCACGGCCTTGTAAAAATTTTGATTGAAAAGGAGTTAAAGGAAAAGAAAGACACATGGGAACAATTTCTGGTTAGAAATTTATTTGAGGAACCTCAGGAAATTCCTGAAGGTAGTACAACAAGAAGGAGTAGAAGAAAAAGAATAAATGATGAAACCCAAATTACTCCTACTCAAGAAATTCTTGAAGGTAGCACAACAAGAAGAAGTAGGAGAAAAAGAACAATTGATGAAATCCAAAATACTCCTACTACTACAATTAAAAGAACTGATAGGGAAGAGAGACTGTCAAAGAAGAAGAAGAAAGAAATCAAGGGTAAGAAGCCAATAACACCAAAAGAGAGAAAAACTATTGAGGCTATACATCAAACTCCTTCTTCTTCTGAAGAAGATCATCAAGTGTTATCTGAAAGATTAGTTTATCTTCAAAAACAGTCATCTTTGGCCAAGAAGACCGAGAAAGGAAAACAAAAACAAAAGGAAAGTGTACCACAGCGTGTGAGAAGAAGCAGCAGACTTAAGGGGAAATTGAGGAAAACGCAAATGAAGTGTCCTCATTTCATTGATTTGGGAGAGGAAACATCTGAACAGTCCCTAGCTGACCATAGTCCATCTCAGTCAGTTAGTGAACCTGGTTCATTTCATTCTCAGTCAGACATTGAACATACTCCATCCCATTCTCAGCAAGATGTTGATGTGAGTCATTCTCAGCCAGATTTTGAAGATAACTCTCCTTCACAGCATTTTGGAAATAACCCAACAAAAATGACACCTGAAATAGACCCCAAGCAGCAGGAAGTATATGACTATATAGAATCTTTGGAAAAGGCAACTACAGGTCCCAGTACTTCGTCCATTCAGCCTCATACAGTACAGGATGATTTAGTCCAATCACTAAAACAGGAAATCTTTGAGCTAGAGATTTTAAATAGGCACATCAAAAATGAAAATGAGACATTGAAAGAACAAGGTAAATTGGACAAAATCATCCATGATAATACCATGCTACATCTGGGAATATGGCAGAAGAAGAACAAGAAATTGAAAAGGAAATGCCAGAAGTTGAGCAGAGCACTGGTTAATATCAAATTTAGGTGCTTAATGAAGAAACCCAGAATGTTGGCAACACCAAGGAAGAGGAGGAGAGGATTGGATGTGCTGGATGAAGTGTCAAGGCACATGAACTAAGGAAGGAATATCAAAATTTTGGTTGCATGAGGACATGCAACACCTTCACAGTGGGGGTATGTTGAGTCTCAAATCTGCATCTTTTCCATACACTTTTCTATACCTTTTTCACTCACCTGAACCTCCCAAGTTGTCAATATCATTGTATATTAATTGCAAAAGAGCATCTAACATGGTTTTTAACTATATTTTTGTGTCTTCTGTTTGATTTAGATTTTGTTCATTTAGCTGCGGAATCTTGCCACTTTCCGCAGCTGCTGCAACTTTCCGCAGCTATTTTGTGAAACTCTATGTTACAGGTGTCTACCGGAGAAACGAGCCACATGGGCAAGTCAGAAATGATGTGGACATGGTTCGTGTCCTATTGGCTCGAGCAAACTCATCTAAAGAAGCTGCGGTCAAAGGCGTCCACATGGAAGTCAACCATAGAGACTCACGGTGACAGGACTCTGTTTCTTGTCACGTGAAGGTTCATATGGCCGTTTCTGAGCTTGCGGAGGACAAGTCAACATCTATACATGGCTCCATAGCCGAATTCAAGCATCCACTCCTCATAGATTTACTTTCCAACACGGCCATGATCCTAGATCCGTGGACGTAATGGTCTACGTGTTCTCCACCAGCATAAACTTTAGGAGACAGTTATATTTCTTTTGTTATATATAACGCGTTTGCATACGCATATGGAGTTAGTCTCGATTAGTCTCTGCTATCTTTTATTAGTCTTCTATGTAATGTAATTACGCTGCCTTAGTGCCGTAATACTACCATACTGTTATGACTGCATTTTAATATAAGAAGACTCTGTTTTCCAACGTAATTCGTACTTGAAGATTGTTGCCAAGGCTAGTGTAGAGGGCCCCTGCTCAGCTAAGGTTTTGTGCATTAGTGTATAGTTCTTGTTTTATTTCTTTAAAGCTCATTGTGCCATAATCCATTCACATGTTTATACATTGCATCTTTCATGGTATATATGCTTCATTTCTGTTTATAATCTTGCATGCTTTCCATTTCACTTCCGTCTTTCATGTTTTATGTTATTAATCACTGATCAGTGTTCTTGTTTCAGGTTATAGATAGGCAGCCCAGCATTTTCATAGCTTTTTGACTAATGACATGGAATTAACATTGTTCTGCTGCTAATTTTTTTTTCTTAGTTTCTGTTTAATTTCAGTACTGCTTTGTTTAATTCAGTTTTGCTCATTTGCTTCAGTAGTTAAATTTAGATATATTAAACTGCTCATAACATCTTCAGTTGCCTCCGAAAGCCACAGCTGGACTGATGGTGAGGGATTGTATTATGAAATGTGTGGTTTGATATTAGTTTCCTTTCTGCAAATTTAGATATATTAAACTGCTCATAACATCTTCAGTTGCCTCCGAAAGCCACAGCTGGACTGATGGTGAGGGATTGTATTATGAAATGTGTAGTTTGGTATTAGTTTCATTTCTGCAAATTTAGATATATTAAATTGTGCATGACATCTTCAGTTGCCTTCGAAAGCCACAGCTGGACTGATGGTGAGGGATTGAATTATGAATGTATGGTTTGATATTAGTTTACTTTCTGCAAGTTAGATATCAGTTACTCAAGTTGTTTATGGTTACTTCCGAAAATCATAGCTGGACTAATGATGAGGGATCAAAAGACAAGTTGATGTAAATTGATTTAGATTTACTTTATTGCAATTTTTGGATTTCTTTCAGCATAATTTATTTTGTGTTTAGACAGCAGCAAAAATAGTTTGGTTTCATGCTCACTAGTTCACTGTTTTGATTTATTAGACTAGCAGCACCTTTTCATTTCAGCAGCACATTTTCATTTCCTTTCAAGTTTTGTCATTGTAATTTTCAAATTCCTTTTTAAGTTTCAAGTTGGTAAATCATTATAGAGGATATCACTTCCTTGAACAAACATAACCATACTTGTTTTTATTTTAGAATTTCCATTTCATCTTAGAAAGCCAAAAACGACAAAAAGTTAAGAGATAGGTTATCTTCCACATATAGTGCGCCGCACTTTATCAGCTTACGAATCCCGGATTGACAAATTAAATGCAGCAATTTAGGACACACTAAATTGACCAAACAACTTGCGATATAAGTTTGTCCTGTTATCACTCTAGTAAATTTTCTATCAGAAATATTTAAAACTTTGTAACTTACTAGAGGTAACCACAAACCTACTTTTGAAATCTAGTATCTAGCCCTCCTAAATTTTAGAGAGGGATCTCTCTTTATGATTTAACTTTATTTTTGTTTAATGTTTTAGGCTAGTTATGATAGTGCACTTGGTTTTTTGTTTGGAAATTTTGGTGGGAAATAAGATTACTTGGAGACAAATTAAAGAGGGATCTACTAGTCCATTGGGCTATAGAGTCAAGATGTAGCAAGCAAGAATGAAAGGCAAGGCCAAAAGGATGTTAATGTACTCAAGGCATGGTAGATAACCCTCATAGATTTGAATAGTTTGATTTGATGGGATTTTTTTCTTTCGGGATAAAGGGCAGTGAAGGATCCTTTGATCTGGAAAAAGGGGAAGGAGCAATTAAGAATTCTGAAGTCTGGAAATCAGCAGAAAATATTGAAATGATCAAGTAGTTAAGACAGGGATTTTTTTACACTTATCCTGAAATAATATTCCTAATTAATCATTTGGATTGAAGAAATATATTAAATTGAATGAAACTTCAAAAGAGGAAACAATGACAATAAGAAATCACTTTACTCATTATCTTATCGCATGAATCCTGAGTTATGAAGTCCTATTGGCTGTTGTCCAGTCTGTTGCTATGAAATCAACACATGAGCCTCCAAAGTACCAGCAAAATTGTCTATAATAATCTCAGCAACTTTATTCCACACAAAATACTTCCAAGAGTGAAGTATTTATACAAATTCTAGACTAAAATATCTTGAAAAATATCAAGATTGGTTTACAAAATATATCAAACTGTTTTACATAAATATAACTTAATAAAAGGACACTCAAAACTAATTAACCTATTTGGCACTATACTCATGGATATATGATGACTAAGAATAGAATTCGAATTTGATCTCAACTCTTAGTTGATGATGAGGCATCCAAGTCACTAACGATTTCCTTTCTTTGTGTATTCTGCTCCAGCAATTCTACAAACTTGGGGTCGAATGATACCTTTGTATTTCTGAATATGAAATATATATGTAAATAGTGAAAGAGTTTATTGTAGATACATATGTTGGTGAAATAAACCTCTCTCATTTTCCTAACATTCCTCTCCAGGTGTGCACAATAGGCTCTGCAAAAAGATGTGTAAAACATCGTTTTACAAAGTCTGAAAAATAGGCTGTAAAGATGCGCATGTATCTTTCTTTCTGTAATACCTGTACAAAAAGTGAGATAGGTTTTTGTAGATGATTATCTTAGGAACAAAAACCTCCATCCGTTTTGTATGATGTATTTCTTATTGGCCACAAGATTCTCTGCAAAATGATGACTTAACAGGAATTTTCTGCAAAAAGTGCTTTAAAATATTGTTTAATATCTCCAAACCTATAATGGTCGTTAGAAAAGTGAGAGGTTTTTGTAGTTGAACATATTAGGAACAAAACCTCTTTAATTTTTGCAAAATTCATCTTGGATTGGTCACAATAATTTCTGCAAAACAATGACTTAAACATGAAATTTCTGCAAAAATGTTCCTTCTTGTTATGTTTTCATCTTTTCACTGTTTTACTTTCACTTTGGATAAACTTCATTGTTGGTGAAATTATTTTCATCTCTTTTTACCATTTACTGCCTCTGTATTTACTTTTACTGTTTACCTTTGACTGCTCTGTAACTTTGTTTTAACTTTCACTTTGACTTTTACCTGATACACTTTAACTGTCTCTTTTTCACTATTATGTTTTCAGTGTCATTGTGAATTCTTATTTCACTTTTACCACTTACTGTGAAAATTTCATCATTCTGATCTCTCTCTGACTTGATTTTATTTTTTCTTTGTATACAAATTGTTTGTTGAATGAAGCTTTTGATTTAAAATCTGAGAATTTGGAGCAAACAATTTTGTCAACTAGTATTGAAACTGATGGCCCAATTTCTTATTCTGATAATAACTTGCAAAAATCAAACAATTTGTTAATGAAGTAGAGGTCTGGAAGGAGGTGATTGAAGGCTTTTGAAAGACCTGTGGAGTGAGATCTGTCTGTGGATTTTTAACTCTGTTTTTAGGCATTCTGGATTCTTCTGTAAGATTAAATGGTTTATAGAAGTAATTTACTTTTAAACAGAGGGGTAACTGAGAAATTTAGGCTAAAGATATATTCTTTTGGGCTTTTTGCTCAATTAGGTTTATCTGAGGATTGATACAGGGATTAGACAGGAAACAAGGGTTTCCTGAATGGTTTGAGACTAAAAAAAGGAGTTTGGTAGGCCTGAAAAACCTTTTTGTCTTGGAATTGATCTTCAGATATTTTAAACTAAGGAAATTGGCTCAGATAAAAGATTTTATGAACATAGCAACTTCTGGGAAAAAATTTGCCATGGTTTGGCCTGTTTTGAGCGTTTTAGGCAATTTATCCAGTGGATTTTTCTCATTAACAGACTTCACTTTACTTATAGATGGTTTAACCTTGAAATTTGCAGGTCTATTTATCGAAAAATACCTCAAATAGCAAGTATTTGAAGCTTTGACAGGGTTTTCCAACTTTTGAGATTGTTCCTGCAGACGGGTCTGAATCATTGGTGCAGAGAATGTGTTAGGAATCTGTAATTTTAGCAGATTGGTGAGACTAAAACTGCAGAAGCAAAATTATTTCAACCAACTTTGGGATTCTAGGATCTAGCCCTCCTGAATCCGGAGAGGGATCTCTCCAATAAGTGCAAAGATGGATTTGTCTTTGAAGTTTGGGGCAATGATATTAGGCTAGTTATGAAGGCCAAGGGTTTTTTTTGTTTTTTGGATGGTTGAGCATGAATATTACTGTTTGAGGTGGAAAGTCCTAAGTGCAAAGAGTTTCAAAGATGAGAAGTTGCAAGTGAATAGAACAGGTAGGCTAAAAATATAGATATAACGCTGGTTTTTAGTCCATTAAGCTATGGAGTCATAACAGGGCTTTAATTGAACAACAAAATCAAGAGTGATCCAAGGGGCAAGTCATCTACATCACAAGATTATTGAGATTTATAATGATGGAATGGAAACAATAAAGTGTTGGAGGGGTGGAAACTGATAATAATTTCACAAAGGATTTATAGTCAGTCCAAACAAGAAAATCCTCTTAAGTAACTGTTTAAAACCAACCAAGTGCAGGGCTAACCATTGACCTCTTGGGCAAGTTTGTATTAAAGCAACTTAATTGATAAACAATCCAGTAATCCACATAATTACCTTCAGAAAGTATGAAAACATATAAGGGAAACAAAGTGTAAACTTAAGATCAGATAAAGTACTTTTAAACCTAATCTTCTTTCAGTCAACACCAAGGGAAACTTTCAGAATCTGCTTTTGGAGAAAAACTAGGACTAGGGCACACCATATCTTCCATAGTCATCTTTAATAATCAAAATAAGGAAAATAACTTTCAAGAACAATGTTTAAAGCAAAAAGTAGGACGAGGGAACTCTAGCATTCCTAACTACTTAAACTGTATTAAATCATTCTTAAATAAACAAATTGGAGGAAAACATTGAGATAAAGCTTTTCAGTTAGAGAAGGTTACTGATATACAGTAGGTCATAACTCTATAAATGCTGTTCTTTATCAGATAAAAGTGAACAATATGACATACATAGAAGGAAAACAATAACAAAGAAAGAGGCACTTCACCAGTGATATAGACCAGGATCCCAAGAAACAGCTTGTTCATTGATGTCAAACCAGTTATAGTACTCAGGTCCAATGTTTCAGTTCAACAATCATCTTCACTATCCAGCCTAATTAATCTATCACAAGTAGAGCTCCAAGGGCCAGTGAACACTATTTACAATCATAAGTTTTTGCTCAAATATATTTCAAAGTTCTACAACCAACACCTCACTCATCTTCTGCAGAAGTATATATAGAAGGATGAGGAGGTGAGATCTGATAAAAGATCTCAATTACAATTAATACAGACTTAATGGCTTCTTGGCCTTTGAGGGGCTCAATGAAGAAACTTACATACATATCCTCTGTATTAAATGATTTACATAAAGATTAAGCTCCGTGGGAGCTTTTTTTGACATTTGAGGCTCTGTGTGGCGTCGAAGTAACTCTACAGATGTTTGTCATTAATTTCCTTGGCAGAGTTTCCTCTTTGGCTGTGTTCTGAGACAAATATCTGATCCTGATCAATAAATTTGGCCTCTGATTGAATACTTTGAGGCACAGGTGGTGTCATGGTAGCTAGAGGGATCAATTTGCCTCAATTTGTGGTGGTGGAGGGTATTCTGTCGATAAAACACTTCAGATTTTCTTTAAACTGTGTTTTAAATCGGGGATTAGGCTTTTGATAAACATTCTTAGCCGTAATCCCCACAAAATCTATCTTTAATCCTCTGTTCTGATAAATTTGGTCTTCGTCCCTCATACTCTCTGACTGCGCCCGATTCATGTTTTTTTGCTGGTATGCAGGGCTGCGCAGGGTTATGTGGCATCAATACTTCATGAATGGTTGATGAAAACGTGGATTTAACCCTTGTGATGATTTTCTTTGGTGAATCAAAGGCAGGAATATCGTCATCCTCTGCCCTCGAATTTTCTTCAAAAAATGGTGAGAAAACCATTTAAACCCTGCAAAATACAAACAAATATTAAAAAATTCTGCATATATAGGTTTATTGCTGCAGAGGACATGTGGAGGAAGCGTGGTCGTTGGATGGCATCATCCAACGGTCAAGATTGATCGGGAGAAAACAAAAGGAAGGTAGAAGAAACGTTTAAATCTGAGTTGTCGATCGCGTAGAGATCGACGGTCGAGAGCGGGAAATGGAAATTCAAAATGGAAAACGTTGACTGGGCAATCGAAACAGGGCGATGAAATATGGACCGTCGATTTGCAGATCAGATCAGCGGCGGAGATTGATTGAATGACGCGCCATAGCCCGATTAACTGTCGGGCAACTTCGATGAGCAATAGTCGTCGTATGGGTGGCCTCAGATCGGATGGTACGCATCAATATTGCGATGTATCCACATCCGAACGTTAACGCGCGATGGACGGTAGTTTTATGAACAGTGCACAGGACACGTGTCAACCGATGAGTGGAATCGCTGGCGATCGGGAAAAAACCGCCTTCGCCCAAAGGCGGTGCGATGAATACCGCACGGTTTTTGGAAAGGGTTAGTGGAATGTGGGGACCGCCGGGAGACGGACTGCGCACCCTCCGATCTTCAGATCAGATCAACAGTGCGGAACGATTAAAAACTTGTACCGGTGGAAATCTAATAAAATAATTACAAACCCAAAGTTTCGAAAATATTATAAGGTTTTTAATATTTTTGGGGCGGGATATGTATTATGTGGCTAGGCGCCCGTCTGCGGGGCCGTGGGTTACATGGAGGAAGGGGTTTAAGACTTAGCTCGAGGGGGCTTAAGTCTACAATGTATGAAAAATGTGATTTTTATGGATTTCCAATGGTTTTCAAGGAAAATGGAGGGTTCTGATATAGTTTAAAAATGAGTTTTAAACTATGTAAAGAGGATTTTCATGAAAGGGAGAAAAGGAATCATGAAAATAGAGGAGTTTTACGGAGAAAAGGGGAGCAAATGAAAGTTAGTTTTGGGAGAAGGGGAAAAAGGGAAATGGTGCTTGCAACAGTGTTCTAGCTTGGAAATCACCAGGATTTCTAAGTGTAAAATGGGAATAGCAATGAAGTTTTGGACAGAGGATAGGCATGAGGCCTTCAAGAGTCTTCAAGAGCCAACAATTTTTAGCAGTAAAATTTGTTCCTTGAAGGCTCAGAATTTTTTTTTTGCCATCATTTGGTATGACAAATTTTATAGATGGCTAACATTGGCTCCACTTGGGGATGATGCCTTCTTGAAGGCATCAAGAATTTCAAACCTGCATTCTCTGGGAGGCTGATCAGTTGCCTCATCTATTATGTTCTCTGGGAGGCTGACCTGTGCTTGATCCATTGGGCGGCCTTTCTTTTTGTGAATGATCTTCCTTGTTCTAAAAACATGTTAGCAGTCACAAAAACAATGGATCTTCATCAATACAAGCTTTCTACCTACCCAATCTTACTGATCTAACATTTTTTCTTCATTAGAGTGCACTTGGATTGACAAACTCTTTTACAACATTTTATTCTTTTGAAAGCATAAAACTAATCTAATTCTACTCCTTATTTCTCCCTGAACTCAGATTAAACAGTTGAGTTCAGATGCTTCTCTACCTATTCTACTATATGTCGGGATTAAACTGTTCAACAGATTTTATTCTCTAAATTCTACAACACAAATTTTAAAAACAGTCAAGTCAAGATTAAGCTGTTTGACTTGCTGTGGTCTATGGAATAAAAACAAGCTGCACATAGACATTTATTTTGCAAAAAATTAATTCAAGAAATGGAAGGCTTGAGATCTGAAATTTGAAAGCACTTCTTTCATCTTTTTAACAACTCTGTTTTGACTTTTGTTTGAGCTGCCTCTTCCTTGTTTTCTGGTTCAGATTTTGAGTTAATTAGAACCAAATTTACTTCTTTTTTGACTCCGAAAAGAAAAGAGATTTGAGTCATCTCTCTTTGGAAACTTAGGTTCAGATTTTGAACATGTTTGAACCTTTAATTTCTATCCTAAACTATATACTGATAAGCCAAGATTAAACAGTTTGGCAAATCGAATTCACTATCCTATCAGCAGAAAATTTAAAACTAATTAGTCAAGATTAGGCTATTTGACTAACTAGAAGTGTGTTTTTTAGGAGTGGCATTTAAGCTTGCACACTTTCAGATTTGTTTCTCTTTTTTGGTATGGGGCTATACCTTTTTTGTTTTCATAATCTGCCCTCTTTTCTTTCTTTTCATTGTTTTTGTATTTTTTGTTTTTCTAACTTTGAATGCAATGGTGGATGAAATATTTATAGTGGAAAAAAGATAAAAAGGCTTTTGGAAAATAACATGGATCAAGAGAAGTAATGCTTAAGCATCCTGCCATTGACAGGACCCCCAAACAGTTCTGCTCCATTCAACTCTTGCAAGAAAAATGCATTGTTACCAGCAGCTGAATGAATAGAGTAAGGGCCAAGCCATAAGTTGTCAAATTTTCCATGCTTGCCCTTCTCTTCCCTCCTTGAATCCCACTTTAAAAATTTGTCCCCAATTTTGAAATTGCTGTCCTTTTTTCTTCTATCAAAAATATTTTTAATGCTGATCTGTTTCTGCAATGCTTGTTATAAACTTCCTCTCTGGTTTGCTGAAGATGAATGGTCTGGTTTATTCTTCTGATCATGTCATTATCTTCAGTTTGTAACTCTTGAATCAACTTCATTACTGTTACACCAAGGCTATTTGGAAAAATTGCATCAGTACCATACACAAGATGGAAAGGTGACATACCAATATATTTCTTCAAAGTCAATCTGTCAGCCCAAAGTGCATGAACTAGCTTTGTGTACCAAGACTTTTTGTTGTCCTCCAACAGTTTCTTGATTATGTTCATTAAACTTTTGTTTGAGGATTATGCAAGTCCATTACCTTGAGGGTAATAGGCTGTGGAATGCCCCAACGTTATCTAATATCTGTGACAGAAATCAACCATCTTGTTTGATCTAAATGTTGCTGCATTATCAGTGATAATCTTGGTAGGACAGCCAAACCTGGAGAGAATGTTAGTCTCCATAAATTTTATGATAAATGAATCATTGGTCTGCCTACAAGGTATGGATTCTATCCACTTAGTGAAATATTCTATGGAAATGAGAATCCATATATGCTCGGAAGAAGATGGTGGATGGATTTCTCCTATGAAGTCAAGTCCCCACTGTTGAAATGGGGCTTCAACAGTAATATGATGCAGAGATAGGGGTAGCAGTTTTCTTTTGCCTTCAAAAATTTGACATTTATGGCAGGATATGATCATCTTACGCACATCATGGAAAAGAGTAGGCCAATAGAAACCAGCTCTCAAGATCTTGTTGGCTGTTCTCTTCTAGTACAAATGGCCTCCACACTCTCCTTCATGGAACTGGTATTTAACCTTTTCTGCATCAAACTCAGGCAACCATTTAAGCAATACACCACTTGCATTTTTCCAGTAAAGACATCTATCAATAATGCAATAGTTTGCAGCTTTCAATTTTAGGAATCTTGCCTTTGTTTTTGTCAAACCAGGAGGTGTATTCAATTTAAGAAAAACATAAATAATATCAGCATACCAAGGAGAATTCATAAAATGATTTTCAACAATAGGAGTTGAGAATTCTTCTTGGTCATCCAAAGCATCAATCATATTAATATCAAGAACTTCAAAATTTGATTCAGCCATTGATCTAGCTAGACCTTGGCCTTTGATGAGTTTAGTGGGTTTTATCTCTAAATCATAATCAAGGATAATAGCAATCCACTTAACTCTCTTACCATCTGGGTCCTGTGTTAGAATGTCTTTAACAACTGAGTTTGGGACAAAGGCAATGATGTGTGAGTGAAGGATGTACACTCTGAAGTCTTTCAAAGCTTTAACCAAAGCAAAAGCTTGCTTTTCCATAATGTTATACTTCAAAGGGGCATCCCTCAATGCCTTTCTAAAGAATGCAATAGGCTGCTCTTGTCCTTGTGGATTTTTCTGTAAAAGGACAACAACTATGGTATGTTCTGATGCAAATGAAAAAATATAAAAATCCTTTGAAAAATCAGGACTTATAAGAACCGGTGTTTTGTTTAACGCTTGTTTCACCAGTTCAAAAGACTTCTTTGCTTCCAAGGTTCATTTCACCCCTTGCTCCTTCTTTAACATGTTTGTGATATTCCTAAGGAGCTCAACCAAGTTGGGGATGAATCTTCTCAAAAAGTTAATCTTTCCAATGAAATATTGCAACTCTTTGATGTTCCGAGGATGGGCGATTTGCAATATGGCCTCAATCCTCTTTGGATCTATCTTAATACCCTCTTCTGAAATAATGTGCCCAAGAAGCTTACCTTCTTGGAGACCAAATAGTGTCTTCTTAGGGTTTAAAGATATCCCAAACTTTCTGCACTTCTCGAAAACTTTTATCAGATGTTCTAAGTGCTCTTCATCTATTTTTGAAAACACAGTGACATCATCAAGGTATATAATGATGAAGAAACCTAGTTCCTCCGAGAAAGCTATGTCCATGGCTCTTTGAAAAGTTTCTCCAGCATTCATTAGACCAAAGGGAATTTTTACATACATGAAAGTGCCCCATGGTGTAGTAAAGGTTGTCTTTAATTGATCAGTAGGGTGAACTAAGATCTGATTGTACCCTGAATAGCCATCCAGAAAAGAAATTATTTTAGACCCTACCACCCTTTGTAAAATATGGTCCATCTTAGGTAAAGGGTAGTTGTCTTTGAATGAAGCTTTGTTCAAGTCTCTAAAGTCTATACAAACCCTGATTTCTCCAGTTTTCTTCCTAATAGACACCAGATTAGATACCCAATCAGAATATCTAATAGGGACAATAATACTAGCTTCATACATTTTCATGATCTCATTCTGAACCAAAGGCAACTGAACAGGGTTTATTCTGCGCAGTTTCTAGTTGAATGGTTTTTGGTTTTCTTTGAGGGGAATTTTGTGCTATATTATTTCAGTGTCATAGGATTTAAGATCTTCGTAACTCCATGCAAAATCATCATAAAAATCTTTAAACAGCTCTATGTATTTAAGTTTAATGTGAGATGGTAAAGTTTTAGACAATTTAATCATTATAGGTTTAAGTTCACTGCCTATATTGCACTCCTCCACTTCAGTCTCTACAGGTTCCAGTTTTGGTTTATTTGCCACATCGTGAAAATAGAACAACTCTTATAAAGGGGCCAGACCCTTAGGAAAACTTTCATCTTTAGCGCGTAGAGTTTCTAACTCCTCTGTTTCTAACTCTGCATTCAATTCTGTTTTATTTATAAGCTTTCTAGATAACAAGTTTATATTAGTAGGCTCAGGAGATGGTTCTTCTTCACCAGGAAAATTTTCTTCACTGCAGTGTGTATCATAATCTGAGTCCGAACTGTGTAGTTCAAATTCATTTCTGAATTGCATGAAGTCTTCTATTTGTTTATCATTGTCAAACACCTGCCAATACTTTTCATTATCAGGCACAGCTGGTCTAAATTTTATCTCAGTGGTGCAGTCTTTGGTTTCATATGGCGTTAAGCATGTTCTAGCTGCAAAGGTTAAATTGTGGGCCGCAATATTTCTTTTTCTTGGGACAAAAAATAGTTTGGACCCCTCAAAGGTTTTCAAAAGGTCCATGACATCGTTTCGGTAGGCTCTAAGTCTGGGATGATTTGCGTTATACACCCGATTGACTTGCCTAATAACTAACTCTGAATCTCCATACACATTGATTCTTCTGGCTCCTAACTTTTTCAATAGGTGTAAGCCTAGGAGAAGGGATTCATATTCTGCTATGTTATTGGAACACTGAAAGTTTAGTTTGCAAGAAATGCTGTCTATGCGGTTATTTTCAGTGTTAGTAATCCAAACACTTGCACCAGCATTGTTCTTAGTGCAGGATCGATCAAAATACATACTCCACAGAGGACTAGTTTTAATTTCATCTGTTTGGTGAATGTCCTCTTCAACTACTGTGCTTTCTGATTGTTGTGGAAACTTAGCACTTAGTTGTATTTATTTCAATTCCCCAAGATTTGCGTTTGTTTGAGGGTTGTTTTCTTGATTGTGAATGTTTAAAAGCAAAGGACATCTGTCCTGTAGCTCAAGACCTTTGTTTAGTTTGCTAACGTCTTCAAATGCAGCAAACTGTTTTGACACTTCTGCGTTGTGTTCCTTTTCCTCCCTGTCGGCCATTAATCCTGTTAAAGTGACTTGTTCACCAAGTGTTTCATCATTAAACATAATAAAAGAATCAAGCTTGTGTTTACAGAATACAGGGGAGAGTTTTGTGGTTTGTCTTGACTTGTAACTATGTATTTCATATGGGACTCCCTATAAATTCTTCTAGTTTGATTGAAAACAGGGATAGTCGCATAGGTCATGTCTATTTGCATAGTCCCTTGTAACTTAGCCCCCCAATATCTTGATAATAACATTCCATACTTTGGGGGCACATCAGCCAGAACAATATCCATGACTAAACATTTGGCTGGAATTTGGGCTAAGTTAACACAGAGGTCTTTGATTAGTCCTAAACATTTTACTTTGCTGGAATCAAAGGAGTAAAGGTCTTTGTAAGTTCTGGTGATTTCTAAACCCAGGCTCTCCATTACAACTTTTGGCATTAAATTATGAGAAGCCCCGGAATCATGCATAGCGTTGTGAAAAATTTTGTCATGAGCGTTTAAACTTACATAAAAGGGGGGAACAGGTCCCTCTTGATATCTACCTTCAATCTTAGGACCAAAAATTAGCTCTGGTTGGTCATCATTAAGATTGATTGTGTCCTCATTTTCTTCAATTTTCAAAGCCTTCAAAATTTGGGTTCTATATACATGTTGGGCAGCTAACTCAGTGAGGGGAACAGAGATTTTGATCTTTGAAATTTCCTGCTCCAGGCTGAAAGGAATTTGACCCTTTAAAGTGCTAGTTTCAGCGTTATTAGATGTCACTCTATCAGCAATATCAACTTGCTAATTTGTTTTATTTACACTTGAAAAAATTGTTTTCACAGGAGTACTAGCTGAAGTGTTAGTACTACTAAGGTCTGCACTCTGTTTTTCATTGTTTTGAGTGCCTTTCCCTTTATCATTACCAGAATTTACAGCCACTATTTTTTCCTTTTGTTTGGAAACTTTAGGTTTGGTTGCAATGTTGTTTTGTGAAGATTTTTCAAAGGTTTTATTGTTGGGGGTTTGTTGACTGGTTTTGCTTCTGAGGTCATATTATTTTTTAGGTTCTATGATGACATTTTCCATGTCTTGATAATTATTCTCATCATCATCTCTTCTGTCATCATAAGGTGTGTATAGACCTTGTTTTCTATCATAATGAATCTCAAAGTCATCATTGTATATCCCCAACATGTTGATATCATCCTCCTCTGCTATTTCATCTGTTTCCTCAACCTCACTTACATAGTTTTGCTGAAAGGGAGGAGTGATCTGCTGATCATCTTCTCTAGGTCTGTTTGGAGGTTGGTTTCTTCTAAAATTCTGGTTTTGGTTCTGGTTTCTATTTTGAGGAGCATTTTGGTTTTGGCTTGCTTGTGCTCTCTTAATTATGCTCATTTCTTTCATCATTTCTTCCATCATTTTCTCCATCTTTGAGTTTGAAGTAGAAGGTGTGGATTGCTCTCTAAAAGATACTCTCTTCTCATTTTTCATTCTTGCTCTCTTCTCCATTAAGTTGACTTCCACAGAAAGAGCACCTTTTTGCATATCTTCAAGAGTTGCAAAATTTCTCTCTCTCAGCTGATAGGTCATGTCAGAGTCAAACCCTTTAGGAAACTTGTTTAAAGCTGAGCCCTGTGGAGGTTTTAGTTCTGGGGAAAGTGCATTATACACACTATTGAATCTAGTGCAATAAGCTTGCACACTTTCCCCAGTGTTTCTATGGAGGTTCTTGTAATCAGAACGGACTTGGACAAGATTATTCTTTACTTCCCATTTGTTTAAGAATGTTTGATGGAAGGCTTGGGGATCATTAATACTATGGGGGGTTAAACCTTTAAACCATTTTCTTACTTCTCCCCCTAAGCTCTGAGAAAATAACCTAATCTTGATAGAATCATCATCTATCTCATTTCTGTCAAAGTATTCATTCATCTTATCCACATGTTGTGATGCAGTTGTAGCATTGCTAGCATCATATAATGGAATTTTGCACTGATAGTCTTGTGGAAGATTGAATAATGGTGCATGAAGATTAAGCTCGGTGGGAGTTTTTGTTGACCTTTGAGGCTCTGTGTGGCGTCGAAGTAACTCTGCAAATGTTTGTCATTAATTTCCTTGGCAGAGTTTCCTCTTTGGCTGCGTTCTGAGACAAATATCTGATCCTGATCAATAAATTCGGCCTCTGATTGAATACTTTGAGGCACAGGTGACGTCGTGGTAGCTAGAGGGATCAATTTGCCTCAATTTGTGGTGGTGGAGGGTTTCTTGTCGATAAAACACTTCAAATTTTCTTTAAACTGTGTTTTAAATCGGGGATTAGGCTTTTGATAAACATTCTTAGCCGTAATCCCCACAAAATCTGTCTTTAATCCTCTGTTCTGATAAATTTGGTCTTCGTCATTGATACTCTCTAACTGTGCCCGATTCATGGTTTTTTGTTGGTATGCAGGGCTGCGCAGGGTTATGTGGCATCAATACTTCATGAATGATTGATGAAAATGTGGATTTAACCCCTGTGATGGTTTTCTTTGGTGAATCGAAGGCAGGAAGATCGTCATGCTCTGCCCTCGAATTTTCTTCAAAAAATGGCAAGAAAACCATTTAAACGTTGCAAAATACAAACAAATATTTAAAAATCCTACATATATAGGTTTATTGCTGCAGAGGACACGTGGAGGAAGCGTGGCCGTTGGATGGCATCATCCAATGGTCGAGATTGATCGAGAGAAAACAAAAGGAAGGCGGAAGAAATGTTTAAATCTGAGCCGTCGATTACACAGAGATCGACGGTCGGGAGCGGGAAATGGAAAGTCAAAATGGAAAACGTTGACTGGGTGATCAAAACAGGGCGATGAAATATGGACTGTCGATCTGCATATCAAATCGATGGCGGAGATTGATTGAATGACGCGCCGTAGCCCAGTTAACTGTCAGGCAACTTCGGTGAGCGATAGCCGTCGGATGGGCGGCCTCAGATCGGACGGTACGCATCAATATCGCGCCGTATCCACATCCGAACATTAACGCGCAATGGATGGTGGTTTTATGAACAGTGCGCAGGACACGTGTCAACCGATGAGTGGAATCGTTGGCGATCTCGAAAAAACTGCCTTCGCCCAAAGGCGGTGCGATGAATACCGCGCGGTTTTTGGAAAGGGTTAGTGGAATGTGGGTACCACCGGGAGACAGAATCTGCACCGTCTGATCTTCAGATTAGATCGACGGTGTGGAACGATTAAAAACTTGTACCAGCGGAAATCTAATAAAATAACTACAAACCCAAGGTTTGGAAAATATTATAAGGTTTTTAATATTTTCGGGGCGGGATAAGTATTATCTGGCTAGGCGCCCGTCTGCAGGGCCATGGGTTACATGGAGGAAGGGGTTTAAGACTTAGCCCGAGGGGGCTTAAGTCCACAATGTATGAAAAATGTGATTTTTATGGATTTCCAATGGTTTTCAAGGAAAATGGAGGGTTCCGATATAGTTTAAAAATGAGTTTTAAACTATGTAAAGAGGATTTTCATGAAAGGGAGAAAAGGAATCATGAAAATAGAGGAGTTTTACGGAGAAAAGGGGAGCAAATGAAAGTTAGTTTCGGGAGAAGGGGAAAGAGGGAAATGGTGTTTGCAGCAGTATTCTGTCTTGGAAATCAACAAGATTTCTAAGTGTAAAATGGGAATAGCAGTGAAGTTTTGGACAGAGGACAGGCATGAGGCCTTCAAGAGTCTTTAAGAGCCAACAATTTTTAGCAATGAAATTTGTTCCTTGAAGGCTCAGAAAAGTTTTTTGCCAGCATTTGGTATAACAAATTTTATAGTTGGCTAGCAGAATGCTTTAATGATCTTCAGATAGGAAAACAGTGGTCGAATATTCCTTTGGGACAAGAAATTAACAAACAGGGGCTTAGGGCTCTTTACACAGTCGGGCAACATTTTCTTTTAACAGTCGAGAGCAAAAATAACAGTGGAAAATAATGAAACAAAGGTTTAAAATTATGATACAAACTTTTATTACTCACCATAAATGCGAGTCATATTATCAGCGGGAATGGGTTTTGATTTTTTGAATGCGAAAAACCATTAGTGGGTTTCGTGTTGGCATAGAATGGTAAGTTGTTTTGTGCAAAATGGATGTGACACAATCAAAAGGTGCCACGTCGTATGGGGTGGTTTCATTAAAACTGCTTTTATCGCGTGAATTTGGAAAAACATCGAGCGATCACTTTTGGAGCGCAAAAGTGAACGCGCACTGTTGGATTTTCTTTGATCAAGCGAATGGTTGGATGGATTTAAAAGCTGCGGTGTAAACAAATGTGGGGCCAGGCGATTTCATATACATGGTTGGTTAATATAATTTAAACCTTTCAAAATATATCAACTAGGTAAAGGTCTAAAATCATATATGGGCGGGGTTATATGGTTTCAAAAGGAAATATGGGCAGTAACATATATCAAACCTTTGTGACAGTGTTTATATATATATATATATATATATATATATATATGAGGGGTATATGTATCAAAGGTTTAGATACAAAGTAAAATGCACATGAGGCGTGGTGAAATAACGGTTAACCAGGGTTAATTTTAATATAAAACTTGAGGTTTTATACAACGGGAAAAAGGGGAAATGTCATGTTAGGCTAGGGTTAAGTCTCATGCGGGAAAATAATGATGTATTTACAAAGGTTTTGGGGTTCTAGATTTTAGCTTAGATTAAACTTTAGACAAAGCTTGGGGAATATATTTTTGGATTTTAAACATATATAAAACATGTTTAAAGTTTGCTGTATTTTATTTTTATTATATGGTAATAGACTGATGTAAATGTCTATTTACTATAGGGGCGGAAATATTTATATAGTGCTAGTTTAGCCAAAGGGGGTTTATTGTGGGCGTTTATTTAAAACATGTGGGTAATATTCTTTGGTCAAAAAATCTTATAATAGTGGATTTAGGGGATAATTAGATAAAAGGAGTTATAATAATAGGATGAGGTTATGTTTATAAGGAATTAATAAAATAAGTTAGAGGTTAATATGACTTAGGGACAATGTAATACATCAAAATACAATTATATAACTAAGTAAAGTGAAAACTTAAAGCAAAGCTTTATTATCATAATTCTATCACTTTAACTTAGGATATAATGTCCTTTTGAGGGTTTTTATGCTTTATGAGATGTAGGCAGTTAATCAAATGGGGGAATTTTGTATCGTTAAGTAAAAATGGAGTATTTACTTATGAAATTTCATGGTGATGAATGCGTGAATGGTAGATGGTGAAAATTTTGGGATTAACATAGAAATTTAACACTTTCAACTAGCTAGTCATTGAGCCTTGGGTCCGGTCCCAACAGAAGTTAGAGAAATGCTCTGAGCCTCTTTGACTGAAAGTTTAGAATGTCAAATAGCTATAGGGGAGGGGAAATTAGTGATTTTTGCCCGGTGACAAATATTTACAATGATTTTCCCACCTCTTCTACCTACCCAACATAACTCTAACATTTTTTCTTCCTTTTTTGTAGATGCATTTGAGCTAGCAACCTTAAAACATTTTATTCTTTTGAAAACAATAAAACCATCTAATTGTACCTTATTTCATCCAAGGGCCAAATTAAACTGTTGGGTTCCTTTTTACTCTATACCTATCTACTGAATTGTCAAGATTAAACTGTCTGACAACTCTTTATTTTCTATCTAAAACAAGTAAATTGAAACATGACAATTCAAGATTAAGCAGTTCAACTCATCATGGATTATGGCATTTATTGACACTCTGCCATAATCAGCTGCAAAAAGTAAAAAGTAGTGGCATTTAGACTTGCACATTTTCATGTTTTATTCATCTTTTTCCTTTTGGGGTATATCGTTTTTTCTAAGTCCTTTGATTTTTCTTTTAGGACTTTTACCGTCTTTTTTATTTTTTCAAAATATGGGAAAACAACTCTCATAAAGAAAAGTATGTACATATTTACAAGAATATCATAAGTCAATTCCAAATTATGAATCCTATATTTATAGGACCCTAACATGTCCTTCGGAGAAATCCAACCTAGTACATTTTACGAGCCCTAGGAAGGAGAAACTCGAGTAACGTCATTACGACGGAGTCTAATGTCATTAGTTTTTAACGAGTCTGACAAAGGATGAACTCGGTGTCTTTTCATGTTTAGAGAGTTTGAAAAGACAGCGGAAAAGAAAACTCCAGCAGTCCCTTTTCGTAGATAGTCCCATAGATCCGAAAAGGTAGAAAACTGTGTTTGGGAGAACCTCCTAGTTGCGATAGGCTAGGGTATTCCTTTTTCATAAATAATCCATCCCAGCCTGAAAAAGGGGTAAACGTATACTGGGTAGATGTCGCTTCACAGCCAATTTAACGAGCTCAAAATGAAAAGCGACTTGACAATATTTTCAGTTTTAGAGAGTCAGAAAAGAGCTGAAAGTTGACTCCTCCTGGAGGAACAAGTGGTATAAAGGGTAGCTACTGGTTCCGGTGATGGTGGAACTGCTCAGAACAAGTAAAGGTTAAGAGGCTGGCTAACAAGACCACTCATCGCAGTAGTTCCTCAGGAACGGGTAAAACAAACAAGTGAAGGCATATGATCGACCAAGCAGATAGTGACGACAAGCTGATAAAATGGAAATCATAAGAGGTAAAATGGGAATGGTTTCATTTTTACACAAGCTTGAAATCACGAAACTCTATTGAAGTTGGCTTCATTTTTACACAAGCTTGAAACAAAGATAAACTATGCTTGAAACCGGTTTCATTTTTACACAAGCTTGAAACGGAAACAAAATATGCTTGAAAATTTTTACATGCCCCCAGCATGGTGACTCAATTGAGGTACATGCCCTGCAAGCTTCAATCCATATGAAAGGCAGATGGAGTGAAGGTTCAAGTTATGAGATCAAGAGAAAGACTCGACTAGGATTTTACGAGATCTTATCAAAGAATCGAATTGATCAAAAGTGTTTCATTGTTTTAACAAGGTTGACATGTTAAAATAACTATCCTCAGATGACCTTGTTTCATTTTTTAACGAGGTTGATACAGAAGACAAACTATCCTTCGAACACATTGTTTCATTTTTTAACGAGCTTGACACAAGAAAACGAACTATGCTCTGGACACCTTGTTTCATTTTTTAACGAGATTGACACAAGAAAACGAACTCTGCTTCGACAGACCTCATCATAATGAATAAGAAGTCATAGCTTCCAAGGGTTGCCCGCCCAATGGAAGGAAAACATCTTAGAAGTCTGGACCTAGTGCCCCCAGCACTCGATGTACAATGGAACTATCACTAAATATGGGCATAGGACAGGTAGCCACATAATTGACATGCAGCGGGGATGATACAATCAGCGGATAAATATCCGGCAGGGATGATGGTGGACTAGCTGCCATATTAGGACCAAATAACGCAAGTTGATCGATGGTCACAATCCGACCTTGGTGCGGAAAACACATCACACAAAAGAGGGAGGAGACAAGCGCTCCCATGGCATAAGTATAATCGTGGCCCAAGAGTAAATTAAAGTCCAAGGGGCCAGGAACAACCATCACGTACATATGGATAGTTTTCCCTCCCAAAGTAACAGGCAACTTCGGAAGGATCCCTAACGGTTGACTAGTTCCTCTGTTAAACGCCAACAGATTCTAGGAAACAGGGACAAGCGGAGGCGAACCAAATGCTTGCCAAGTAGTTGAAGACAAAATACTGATAGAAGCGCCTTCATCTATAATGGTGCTGGGTACGACCAGATAGAAGGCCTATACCGTGATCTTAAAGGACACATAAGAAGGAAGACGATAACCTGTGAATCGACCCTAATCGAAGGAAGCAACCAAAATACTCGGAGGGGCTACCATCGAACTGAGATGGTTTTCCCTTGGTGTTACGGGAGAAGAAGGAGCATCCTCCGCCACCTCCATCATGGAGGAAAAATGAGTATCCTCCGGGACCTCCATCATGGGAGGTGGGGGGGAATAGCTTCCTGAGATATAGGGACAGGAGAATCTTTCTCCAAGTCCAAGGAATCTGAAGAAACAAGAAGAACCCGAGGGATGTGAGATCCACTCTTAACGGAAAATACCTGGTGCACCATAGATGGGGCCAGCTCAACCGATCCCACGACCAATGGTTGGTCAGGGATGGATTCATGATGGTGAATTTTTGGGGGAGTGGGATCAAGCAAGGATGACTCTTGACTGATCATTGAATCAACTGCTGAAGGACTCAAAGAAAGTTGTTTGTAACCAGCCGGAAGGCACAGTGTAGAAACAGTCGAGTTGTCCAAAACTCTCTTGGCTTCATCCATATATAGATAAAGGTGAATGAAATGGTTCCCTCCACACAACTTACAGGGATTGGAAAGCTTACCCTGCTTCTTAGGAGCTTTATCAGCAATATCTGAAGACGTGCCCCCAACCTGACTCCCGGAAGCCAAAGGCAATGACGGATGACCATTGGACCATACTTCGAGCACCTTGGGAATGCTAGGGAAACCTCGAAGAAGATGGTTTCCCTGGCACAACATGCAAGGGAACTTAACTTTCTGTGGAGGGTTGGAAGGTTCATCAAGAGCAGGTGTTTTAGAAGCAACAACTGCAGAATTAGCCTCTCGCTTATCTGACTTCTTCTTCTTAGTCTTCTTCTTCTTCTTCTTAGCCACCTAGGTACTAGAATCCAAACTTTCACTAGGCGAAGTAGAAGATGAGGATGAAGAAACAAGCGAAGAAGGGGAGAGGTCCACCTTCGAATCACCATGGCGTTGCTCAAGCGGAGGATTGGATGGTACGGTAGCCAGAACACTTGAGACCACAAAGGTTGAAAACAACCAAACATGCAACCCAACAATTAACCCAGGAAAGGACAATGTTGCCATATAAGGAGCACCAACATTCCCAAAAGTAGGAAAAGGACCAGAACTCCCTTCGGAGGGGATTCCTTGGTTGGTAAACTCCGGAAAGGTTGCCATCAGAAACAACGTTAAAACAGAATGCTAAGGAAACTAACTTTAACCAGAAATCTTTCGTGGACAGTTAATTTTGAGACACTGAAACTAAACTCTACTGTTTCATCTTTTAAGAGTCGAGAAACAGGCAAAAGGTGACTCTATCACTTTCAAGTTGAAATGAGCATGAAAGGACAAGTGCTTGATGATATTTTCAAATTTATGGAGTCAGTGAAGATCGAAAATCACTGCACAAGTAATCTAGGAAAAAGAGTGTACCAGGTTCCCGTGAACTGCCATATACACCTTGGTAATCAAATGAAAGAAGAATTGACCAAGGACTTGACGTACGTGCAGGTATTATCCCCGAATGCTGTGTTCAGTGTCTCACGGTTACAAGGCCGCAGACTCAGCTTCCTATGGATAAAAGGATTGCAACCTAGAGGGGTCTCCCTTTATAGACTCGACGGTACGGGCAGCACAAGTCCGTACTAGCACTGTCTAAAGCCAGATGGTGAACGAAAGCTACTAGGTTTAACGATGCCGGAACACATCACTAGCCTAGACCTCTAAAATGCGAGCGTTAAGTTTCAATGCTTCCTTAGGTTGATCGAATAAAATTTATGGTTGATCTTCAATTATGTCTCAGTTTCAAGGCCCTACCGCATGTTGGATCTCATAAAACCTCTAGATGCAAACTACATGCCACAAAATATCATTTCGTTCAATGAAGAGATATCTATAGGAGAGTTGAGAGCTTTCAAATGACAGCAAAATGAACACACAAAAACATCCACTACTATTTTCAATGCAAGCTAATGAAACTAGAAAACTTTTCTATGGAATTATATAATGCTAGTAATGTGAATAAATTTCCAATTTTCACTATGCCAATCAAAATGAAAAAGATTTTGTTTTTGGTATTTTTCAATATATTAGAGCAAATGCACTAAATAAATTAAAAAAAATAATGAAAACATCAATTTGAGAATGATAAAGAGAGAGCTGAAGCAAAGCAAATTCACTCAACTCAAACAAGCACAATCAAGACTCAAACCGATGACAAAATCCCTCAAAGCGAAGAAGAATTTCAAAAGAGACTCAAACAAACCGTGTGATCTAAGCTTGGAGCAACACAAAGAGAAATTGAACGAAAGAGAAAATAGTCACTCAATAAATGCAATGATTCAATGGGATCCATTAATATGAATGCAAAGAAGAAAAAACAAAGTTGACCGGGAAAGCAAAGACCCAAAACTCCCATGGGAGGCCCATCACACTGAAGCACCTAGAAACCTTAGGGCTAAAATGAAAAACTAACAGAAAAGGGAAAACAACCAGAGGACAAGGGCTAAAAACAGTCAACAATGACTTCAAAGCACTCAATCAATCAGAAAAAATGAACCAGGACCAAAATTCAAGCTCAGAGAGCCCAAGAATAAGCAAACCCTAAAACCAAGCAAGGTTGGCGCGCCTGTTTGGCTGTAATCTGCGCCAAATAGGGGATGGCGTGGGTGCCTAATGAGCAACAAGCGCCAGTTGGTGCGACTGTTAGGGGAAAACCATGCAAATTGAGTTTACCCTAGAAAAATGATGAAAATGGAGAAACAAAGACTAGATCTAGTCTTCTGGGGGCTGAACAGGGGTTTAACACCAAGGAAGGTGAACCAGAAAAGCATAATAACCAAACGAAAAGCCAAAAACAAACCAATGGATGAAGGACCAACTCCCACTGATCCCCAGTGGAGTCGCCAATTTGTTGGAGAGGTAAATCCCTCTGCGGATAGAGGCGATCCCACTAGCCCAAGAGTGGGTCTAGCAACAAACAAAACAAGCTACGATATCGATTCCTAGTTACAAAAGATAAAGCTACGATGGATAGCCTACCTCAAGTCCTACACTGCAATCGTCGAAGAAGAAGCACTGCTCCCCGTTCCTAGCTTGACAGATCACAATCCTTTAGCTCACCGTGTTAGGACACCTGTACACATGCAGAGAAGAAACAATGGCATACAACGTAATAATTCAAACATGTAACTATCAATCAGTTGGAAAGGATTGAACTAAATTTCATTACACAGATAAGCAATACAACAGTGGAACCAATAACGTAGTCAATAATATATTAAAATGTGAAAGAAATATTACAACCGAGTTTCGACGTCGCACTCTTCCTTTGGCAGGGCTTCCAGCGGAGCGTGTCTCACAAATCTTGTCAGGAATTTGGACAAGGCTCTCTCTCTTGTGGGGCTCTGCTTGGCTCTGCTTTCAATAGTCGCTCAGCTATAGTTTTCTTCCCATATGTTCAGCTAGCTAGCAAATGGAGAGGGCAGGCTTTTATAGAGGTAGGAAGAGAATTTGGGATCCCTATAATCATGGGATGGATTCCTATCTCATGGGAAGGTTCCATAAGAGGTGGAAAACCACTTCCTAAACAAGGAGATCCGGAGCCAAACAACGCAACTTCTTTCTGATGATTCATTCTGAAGTTGTTAGAACCAAATTTCTGCCATTTATTTTAAAAAAACATTCCCAAATAGGCTTGGCGCGGGCAATACATAGGGACAGAGCGCTAGCTGGCACGCCCACTAGTGTGCATTTTCCCCATTGGCGCAAGGGATGAACTGGCTACCCACGCCAATGCCAAAACATAGGTTTTTAGGGTTTTCTAGAGGAAATGTTCTTCAGGAGAATTCTTTCCCTTATGCAGAAGGATACCATCAAGGTATTTTCAGGACATTTTACTGTTCACAGGTCACTATAATAGTCCTCCAATGTATGGGAGGACGGATTGCAAATATGGTGACAAAATGTTGCGTAACAGATACATAGCAGGAACTAGAGATTGTAGAATAATGAATTTAAGTATAGAAAATAAATATTTGATTGGGTACACAAATAGTGATTTTGCAGGCAGTTTGGATGATAGGAAGAGCACTTCTGGTTATGTGTTCCATATTGGTTCAGGTGTGATTTCATGGATATCTAAGAAACAACCTATTGTGACACTATCATCAGCAGAAGTAGAATATGTAGCAGCAACACCAACAACATGTCAACCAGTGTGGTTAATAAGAGTAATGGATGGACTCAAGAAAAAACAATGAGGATCAACAACAATATATTGTGACAATACCTCAATGATTTCACTATCCAAGAATAGTGTGTTTCATAAAACGAGCAAGCATATTGATACTAGATATCATTTTATTAGAGAACTTGCGATCAATGGATAAGTTCACTTGAAGCCTTGTAAATCTAGTGATCAACTTGTTGATATATTTACTAAGTCATTAGCAAAATATGTGTTTGAGTTTCAAAAAAGAAACTTGGGTGTTGTAAGCCTAGATGTTACATAAACCAATAGGCATGTTTGAGTTGTCATGTGTCATGTCCTAGTTTAGCGGTCATAATTAAGGGGGAGTGTTAAAACAACTAAATAACTCCCGCATGAAGAAGTTGGTTAAAATTATAGAGTCATTTAACTGTGTATTGAGTCAAGTCGAGTTAAGTGATAATCAAATTTAGTGTGTGGTTGCATGTCAAGTTATATTAGGCGAGTTGTTAGTTGGAAAAGGATAAATACCCTTCATTGGGTTCATCGTAATAAATCAATTTTGTGTGATATATATAACATCCACAGCTCGTGTGTTTTGTGTGTGAAATTTTTGTTTCATCTCCTTTTCCTTTTTAACAGAACAAGGCATAGACCAACGTTTCTACTGCACCATGGGACCTCAACACTAACTAATACCTTTCCCTCTTTGAATTCATTCAAAGTTGATGGCCCTCTAATGATTAATCTTATATTAGCTTAATTGAATTTCCAAAATTAAGTTTTAGCATTGTCTTAGGTGTAAACACATGTGACCACAAATTATATCCACAGGCTCAGATCTCGGTCTCGATTCTTTTTCTAATGGAGCGACTTTGAAACCTTCACAAACTCCTGAGACTGAGATCCTGAGATGGATGGAATTTAAAATCAACTAATGATTATTATTCTACTTTTGCCTCCATCAAATAACATATCAACCCATTTTTAAAGCCTTGTGATGGGCTTCCAACTCACTGCGATTTTTGAAAAAAAATTCTCTCTCTTAGTCGTCAAGTGGTATACCACCCTTGGTTAAAATTATTGGCCTTACTACTTCGTTCTTCTACGTTTCTCAACCTGATGTTCCGAAAAATAAAATTTTTCCTCCAATTGGCGATATCAACTCTCGTTCTTTGGCTGAAAATCTCGACCCTTAATTAAGAATATTTTTTCAAGCCTCTAGGCTGATATGGCGGCAAATAATAAATATGCCAACTCTGCAAATTAATGTAACCTGCTAAAATGTTATTGATTGGCGCTGCTTAAGTGGTTCATACTTTCGCTATGCCTCTAATCCTCTTCCTCACTCCATTATTATTCCGCCCACTATTTCGATCTAAACATGACGAAATTTTGGTTGTTGATATACGATGATCAAAGATCAGGTTTCCTCCATAGCAAATGAATTCACCTCCACATAAATTTGGACCTGCAACACTTGATCATTAACCATACATGTAAATGTGCATGGTTTATAGACACAATACACCCACATTGATTCAATAACAAACATAATATACAAAGTTTATTATAGTGAGGCTCGATTACAAATACACGCCCCTCAATGTCTGGCCTAGCTCTTACATTGTGTTGGCTCCACTCTCTAAGCACACATAAATACAATTTAAATGACATAATATGATATGGATTAGATCATTGAAAGGATCTAATCAAATCCTTAAAATCACTCATGATCCATAGAAATTGGAATATTTCTAACAAACCATTAACAAACCCAATCGAATCCAAGGAAATTTCATCCTCTTGGGCACGTATTTTGATATATGCACCTTCCAGAAACTCATTTTTTATGAATCTTGGAAGATCGATTTATGCTCCTACATCACATAACATGGTAGCCACTAGATTAAAGGGAGTCTCCAATAGGCTAGTAATATATTCCTTGTTTTTCCTACACCTAAAGGTTCCTTTGTTGGTCCACCACGTCTTCAAAATATCTTTGGGAAATATATTGAAATCCAACAAAAAATCCTCATCCAAGGCTAAATCCTCCTTGTGGAGCTTGTAATGCATATAAATGCCAAAGGCATTGAATGATACAATATGTTTGTCATGGCTATCCCCGATCATGGCTTCCTTAGGGTCAACATGCTTGACCATTCACTCAACTTCCTCTACACATGAGAAGAAAAGGGGGATGAGAAAGCACTTTTTGTAACAAAGACCTCCTAATAAGGCTATATATCTCTGAGTTAGAGTCATCTCAAGGTGTCTTTTTTTCTCTGAAATAAATGATACACTTTTGGCCATGAATATATTCTATATTTTTCGATGACGCATGGACTATCCTTGAAATTATGACCAAGTGATTTTTTAGGTTTCTTGTCTTCTCAAGTATCAACAAATGGAGTTTTGTGGCCCTTTCTTGACCCATACATATTTCACCTACAGTGCAAAATACATTCAAACATAATACCCATTATGTAGATTGGCTTACAATATTGAGTCCAAGAAACTCATAGGTTTGGGCTCAAAAATAACTATGCATGTGAATTGGTTTATTTTCTATTGTTTAAACTCATCTAAAGGTAATAGGGTCTTAGAGTCTAAGTGGTGAAGTAAAAAGTGAAGGTTGGTAAAGAGTGGCCAAGACATGGTTATTCATGAAATCACAATTTTGACCATGATGGCTCCAAAAAGATGCTTCTTTGTGCTACATAAGCTACCAAGGCTAGGGTTTCTAGAAGAGGAAAACATGTAATCTTTCTCTAAAGGGGAAAGACCATAAAGCTAGTGAATGAGCTTAGACCCAAACTTTATTGATTAAGTTGGGAAAGTGGTTGTAGAGAGTGTGCCATGAGTATGAAGCCTAAGATATTTGGTGAGGTCAACGCTAGGAAACAAAGAGAAGAAAAGTGAAGCATTGCTAGGCATGGATAAGGGAAAAACCAAGGGATTAACGATCATAGCCAATCAATAAAGAGAATACAAATCCTTCTTGTGGCTACTATGGCACAATTTTTGGGTTAAATCGAGCAAGAGATGAGTGAGATGAACTAGTTGGCGGTGTGCATCTCCTTTATACTCAATGAGGGAATTATTTTGGGTTGAATTGAGGCATTTATGGAATTTTCTAAGTGCGTGGGGATTGGGATGAGATAGGTATGTATGGGAAAGATTCATAGCATGACCTTTGAGATTGAAAAATCAAGTTTTATTTCCCACTTGGTATGAAAAAGGGTAAAACTAGTTGATATAGCATGAGGAAAAGATGGGTCGACAATAGAGATGGGTGTATTTATTCATACAATAAAAAAATAAAAAATAAAAACTAATAGTTAAAATAGGTAGATTTGATCATACCTAAGATAATATGGTTGACACCTAATGTTGAAGAGAAGTGAGGAAGTGCTCTCTCCAATCAACACTTTCAAACTCACAAGAGGAAGATGAAAATTAGTAATGTAAGGAAAGAGAGCAATTTGGGGTCCTTTTAAAGATTTTTCATGAGGATGGGTGCATTAATTTCCTTTAAAAGGCATTTTCACTTTAATTCCACTAATTACTTAGCCAATCATATACTAGAAAAGGATAAATCTTAGTGTGTCATGGAAAAAGAGTTCAAATAGATTTTTATATTGTTGGACTGAGCTTCATTGGGGGTATATAATACTGGGAGAATGCCCAATGCGGTGACATAGTGTTGTGTAGGGAAATAATGGAGTCATGCATTGAGGCAGAGTAAAAATATGATTCAAAAGAAAAAAAAAATGTGTGTATCAATGGTTTGGACCTCATTTGGTAATTGTATTTTTGGCTCATCCACCATTAGGGTGATATAATGGGCAAAAGATGCTTATGAGTGAGTTTAAAGCCAAAATTCTAAGGGTGTATCATTGGAAAAGTCATTAGTGGGGCATAATGTTAGTGGTAAAATGGCCAGTAGGGTGATGCAAGCCATAAACAAGGAGATTTTAGAGATTATTAAGTCAAGTTGAGATCCTTTGTAGAGATGTATAATTGGAAAGGGCCTCAGTGCAGCGATACAATGCCCGAAAAAGAAAATATGGGGGAGAAAGACTACATTTAGTTATATCTTGTGTGTGACATTACTAGATTGATGAGAATCATAAAGTTGTATCATTGGTTAAGTCATCATCATGGTGATACAAGGCTTGAAAAAGAAAGTTTGGAAATCCAAAACTAAGTTAAATTCCCTTCACTAGGTGTTATTTCACTAGGAAATCAACTACAAGGGCCTTGTATTGTTGGGTTGATCCAATTTTAGAATTGTTAAAATTGTATCGAAATTACTCAGCCGACCAAGATGGTTATTCGACATTTGGTAATTGTCGATTATGTAATAATTTAGGTATTGATCAAGATGATCATTAAATTTGTGAAGTTCAAATGTGCGACATTGATCGACATCCACTTCAGATGCTACTCCAGAAAATGTTACAAAGCGCCAATCAAAGGCATCTTCAAATCGACCTGCGACAGAAACAACTAGTTTGTTATAAGACTTATGTAATAAAACTTGTTCTAAGCCTTTTTTTAAAGGTCAAAAATGTCTATAGTGCACTTTTGTAAACCTTAATGGAAAAAACAGATCCTAAGGTAAAAAAGGACTTAATCGAAATCCTAAGTCCTAGGCTTAAATCCTAAAGTCTAAGTGTTGAAGAAAAATACACTTTATAAAAGCCTAAATATACTCCTAGGGAAAATTGTCAAACTAAAGTCCTATTCCTAAATTTTCTAAACTTATGGACTTAAAGTCCCTAGCACAAAACTTATGTGGTGTAAAACCCTTAGGTTCAAAAACTCCTAGCATAATCATTACCATAAGCCTTTAAGGTTTGGATTATGGGTAGGAAACCCATAGTATAAGGTTTTATATTAAAGTTTAAACTTATGACAAAAACCTTTTTAAAGTAAGGTTTGATGTAATGGTGTTAAAAACCTTTAGGCGCAAAAGGTTGTATATTAAAACTTCGAAACCTACCAAAAACCTTATTGTAAGGTTCGGAGGTCATGTTATAAAACACATTATGTAATGGGTTCGAAAGTTCGAATGTCAATTTTTCCATAAACCTTAATGCAAGGTTCGAAGGATGGAAGTTGGGTTTTTGTAAAAGGTTTGATAAACCCATATTGCAAGGTTTGAATGATTTGCGCATTGTAAAGTTTCGAACTGTGTTATAAAGTTCGAATATCAATGTTGATAAACCTTATTCAAAGGTCGGACTTAGGGCATATACGAAGGCTCGAGTTTGTTTTTAAAACCATGCAAATAAAACTCCACAGAGTTATCAAACTGTGTCAGAAGTCGCGACAATGTGACCAGAACAGTGGAAGATTGCAGTGTTACGTTCCTAACTACTAGGGGTTAAGAAACTGCGTCGGAAGTTGGGCGATCATGTGAACAGAGACCGTGAACACGTGAACAGTTTTGAAGACTGCAGAACCGCGTAAAGTCATGTGATAGATGTTAAACTGCGTCGGGATAAGACCTTAACCGTCGGAGCTACCATTGGATAGAAAGCCACTGGACTATTCACATGCAGGTGCCGGAGATCACTAACTCCGTGCGGTTAGCCTAACCATTGGGCAGAGATTTATATTATAAAGTCTAAAGTGGGTTTTTTCATTTATATTGGAGCTAAAGTAATGCAACTAAATCCTATGTATGGAATGTGATGTTGGGATTTGAATCCCTCATCACCAAAATTGTCTGCAACAAATTTCTAAAGGAGGAAAACAGTAGTTCGAAGATCAAGCCGACATAATGTGAAATGATTTCCATGTGGGCTTTCGAAGTGAATTAAGCATGAAGCTTAAGAACCTAATTAAGAAGGTTCATGAATTAAGATTAAATTCAAAGACCTTGTAATATTAACCAAAAGCTTAATTTGGTTTATTGAAGATTGAGGAAGCATTATTTGCCATAAATTTATGAGCTCCTATTGTATAAAAGAAAGTATTTTTCTTTGTAGAAAGGAGAGGGCACTTTTTGAAGAGATGTTGAGACTTTATGAAGAGGAGAGTGTTGAGAGTGAGATCTCAAGAGAGGAGAGTTTTCCCTACTTCAGGAGGAAGAGGGCCCTCTTAAGAAGACAGATGAAGTAATTGGTGGAGAGTTTGTCATTGCAGGTTTATTGAAGGAGAAAATCATCCTACTTGCATAAAGACAACATCGAAGTATGTTGATGATGATGAGTTCAACTTCGAAATTCTAAAACTCTTTCAGCCACCAAGCTGTCGAAGGTCCATAAAGCTTTAGTCCTCAGTTTTTTTTAGTGTGTGAATCATCCATGTCTTTTATTATGTGTTGAAAGAAAAGAGTTGTATCAGTTAGCCTGTTCAAGGGAAGGTCCATATCTGCAACATCAGTAGTGAAACTGATGATTCCTTGTAGCATATTTCTCTCAGCTTAAAGAATACAACAGACGCACAATTCTGAGGCGAACCCGAAGACGTAGTCCAGGTGGGACGAACTCCGTCACAAACTTCTTGGTCTTATGGTATGACTTGTGTGATTGATGTGAAATTGTTCAATCTAAACATACATAGATTATTTCATGCCTAAACATTTAATGCACATAATAACTGTTCAGTAATACTGCCAATCACATGTTGTACAAGGACTAAAAATGATCTTGGTTAAAATTCCGCATTTTAATAACCTGAGTGTTAATTTCTATAAATTTCTATAGACAGAGTCTGTAGAGGGCCAGGTAGCCTCTGGATCTCATCCTTTCTTTAAGGGTGACATATCTAGTAAACACCCCTACAGTCAATCTCTGAAATAGAGCTAAGTAACTCAGGTTTTTTTGAGATCAAGTGGTATCAGAGCAGCTAGTTCTTTGCAGGTACAAGATGGGCAAGAACCCTCGCCAACTGTCAACTTGTCAAAATTGAAAATTATCAGGGCATGATTAAGACAATTGTCCAATGCTTCCAAAGGAAACAATACAGAAACCAGCAGCCCGGGAAGAACCCAAGTCACCTGTTGAAGATCAAACAAGTACTAAATGGAATTGGGCCAACTTCGTGCCTTGTGCTTGAATGATTTTGTAATATCTAGATCTAGTAAGATTGTAACTAGGTTCTAGAATTGAATTCTTTTTTCAAAAGCATTGTAAAAAAAAATTTTGGAGAACCAAAAGTTCTTTTAGTTGGGAGGTATGATCCAATTTTAGAATTGTTAAACTTGTATCGAAATTACTCAGTTGACCAAGATGGTTATTCGGCATTTGGTAATTTTCGATTATGTAATAATTCAGGTATTGATCAAGATGATCATTAAATTTGTGAAGTTCAAATGTGCGACATCGATCGACATCAACTTCAGATGCGACTCCAGCAAATTTTACAAAGCGCCAATCAAAGACATATTCAAATTGACCTGCGACAGAAACAACCAGTTTGTTATAAGACTTATGTAATAAAACTTGTTCTAAGTCTTTTTATAAAGGTCAAAAATGTCTATAGTCCGCTTTTGTAAACCTTAATGGACAAAACAAATCCTAAGGTAAAAAAGGACTTAATCAAAATCCTAAGTCCTAGGCTTACATCCTAAAGTCTAAGTGTTGAAGAAAAATACACTTTGTAAAAGCCTAAATCGACTCCTAGGGCAAATTGTCAAACTAAAGTCCTATTCCTAAGTTTTCTAAACTTATGGACTTAAAGTCCCTAGCACAAAACTTATGTGGTGTAAAACCCTTAGGTTCAAAAACTCCTAGCACAATCATTACCATAAGCCTTTAAGGTTTGGATTATGGGTAGGAAACCCATAGTATAAGGTTTTATATTAAAGTTTAAACTTATGACAAAAACCTTTTTAAAGTAAGGTTCGATGTAATGGTGTTAAAAACCTTTAGGCGCAAAAGGTTGTATATTAAAACTTCGAAACCTACCAAAAGCCTTATTGTAAGGTTCAAAGGTCATGTTATAAAACACATTATGTAATGGGTTCGAAAGTTTGAATGTCAGTTTTTCCATAAACCTTAATGCAAGGTTTGGAGGATGGAAGTCGGGTTTTTGTAAAAGGTTTGATAAACCCATATTGCAAGGTTTGAATGATTCACACATTGTAAAGTTTCGAACTGTGTTATAAAGTTCGAATATCAATGTTGATAAACCTTATTCAAAGGTCGGACTTCAGGCATATACGAAGGCTCGGGTTTGTTTTTAAAACCATGCAAATAAAATTCCACAAAGTTATCAAACTGCGTCAGAAGTCACAACAATGTGACTAGAACAATGCAATATTGCAGCATTACGTTCCTAACTGCCAGGGGTTAAGAAACTGCGTCGGAAGTCGGGCATTCATGTGAACAGAGACCGTGAACACGTGAACAGTTTTGAAGACTGCAGAACCACGCCAAATCATGTGATAGATTTCAAACTTCATCGAGATAAGACCTTAACCCTCGGAGCTACCGCCGGATAGAAAGCCGTTGGACTGTTCACATGCAGGTGCCGGAGATCACTAACTCCATGCGGTTAGCCTAACCGTCGGGCGAAGATTTATATTATAAAGTCTAAATTGGGTTTTTGTATTTATATTGGAGCTAAATTAATGCAACTAAATCCTATGTATGGAATGTGATGTTGGGATTCGAATCCCTCATCACCAAAATTGTCTCTAACAAATTTCTAAAGGAAGAAAACAACAGTTCGAAGATCAAGCCAACATAATGTGAAATGATTTACATGTGGAATTTCGAAGTGAATTAAGCATGAAGCTTAAGAACCTAATTAACAAGGTTCATGAATTAAGATTAAATTCAAAGACCATCTTAACCAAAAGCTTAATTTGGTTTATTGAATATTGAGGTGGCATTATTTTCCATAAATTTATGAGCTCCTATTGTATAAAAGAAAGTATTTTTATTTGTAGAAAGGAGAGGGCACTTTTTGAAGAGAGTGTTGAGACTTTCTGAAGAGGAGAGTTTTGAGAGTGAGATCTCAAGAGAGGAGAGTTTTTCCTACTTCAGGAGGAAGTAGGCCCTCTTAAGTAGACAGATGAAGTAATTGGTGGAGAGTTTGTCATTGCAGGTTTATTGAAGGAGCAAAGCATCCTACTTTCATAAAGACAACATCGAAGTACGTTGATGATGACGAGTTCAACTTCGACATTCTAAAACTCTTTCAGCCACCAAGCTGTCGAAGGTCCATAAAGCTTTAGTTCTCAGTTTGTTTTAGTGTGTGAATCATCCATGTCTTTTATTATGTGTTGAAAGAAAGGATTTGTATCAGTTAACCTGTTCAAGGGAAGGTCCATATCTGCAACATCAGTAGGGAAATTGATGATTCCTTGTAGCATATTTCTCTCGGCTTAAAGCATACAAAAGATGCACAATTCTGAGGCAGACCCGGAGACGTAGTCCAGATGGGACGAACTCCGTCACAAAATTCTTTGTATTATGGTATGATTTGTGTGATTGATGTGAAATTGTTCAATCTAAACATACATAGATTATTTCATGCTTAAATAGTTAATGCACATAATAACTGTTTAGTAATACTGCCAATCACATGTTGTACAAGGACTAGAAACGATATTGGTTAAAATTCTGCATTTTAATAGCCTGAGTTTTAATTGCTATAAACTTCTATACACAGAGTCTGTAGAGGGCCAGGTAGCCTTTGGATCTTATCCTTTCTTTAAGGGTGACATATCCAGTAAACTCCCCTACAATCAATCTCTGAAATAGAGCTAAGTAACTCAGGTTGTTTTTAGATGAAGTGATATCAGAGCAGCTAGTTCTTTTCAGGTACAAGATGGGCAAGAACCCTCGCCAGCTGTCAACTTGTCAAAATTGCAAATTGTTAAGGCATGTTCAAGACAATTTTCCAATGCTTCCAAAGGAAACAGTACCGACACCAGCAGCCCGGGAAGAACCCAAGTCACCTGCTGAAGATCAAACAAGTACTGAATGGAATTGAGCCAACTTCATGCCTTATGCTTGAATGATTTTGTAATATCTAGATCTAGTAAAATTGTAACTAGGTTCTAGACTTGAATTCGTTTTTCAAAAGCATTGTAAAAAAAACCTTTTGGAGAACCAAAAGTTCTTTTAGTTGGGAGGTATGATCCAATTTTAGAATTGTTAAAATTGTATCGAAATTACTTAGTTGACCAAGATGGTTATTCGGCATTTGGTAATTGTTGATTATGTAATAATTCATGTATTGATCAATATGATCATTAAATTTGTGAAGTTCAAATGTGCGACATCGATCGACATCAACTTCAGATGCGACTCCAGCAAATGTTACAAAGCGCCAATCAAAGACATCTTCAAATCGACCTGCGACAGAAACAACCAGTTTGTTATAAGACTTATGTAATAAAACTTGTTCTAAGTCTTTTTTTAAAGGTCAAAAATGTCTATAGTCCGCTTTTGTAAACCTTAATGGACAAAACAAAACCTAAGGTAAAAAAGGACTTAATTGAAATCCTAAGTCCTAGGTTTAAATCCTAAAGTATAAGTGTCGAAGAAAAATAAACTTTGTAAAAGCCTAAATCTACTCCTAGGGAAAATTGTCAAACTAAAGTCCTATTCCTAAGTTTTCTAAACTTATGGACTTAAAGTCCCTAGCACAAAACTTATGTGGTGTAAAACCCTTAGGTTCAAAAACTCCTAGCACAATCATTACCATAAGCCTTTAAGGTTTGGATTATGGGTAGGAAACCCATATTATAAGTGTAATGTTCCAAATTTTGCAATAAGGTAATTGGAACATTAATTTTGCTTTTATGATAATAAAAGGAATAAAATGGGTAAGGAAGCCCATGTAGCAATCTAATAAACACTCCTAAGGTGAAAAAAGTCACTTAAGTGGCTTAAGTTAGCAGCCCCAATGTGAAAAGGGCCAAAAGAAAGTGAGCTAGACCATGGTTGACCCAAGTCAACAACGTACCCTAGAGAGAAAGCTTGCACAAGAAGATTGCATAGTTGGATGGAGGGAAATTCGAAATGAGAGAAACCCTAATGTGAGTGGGGTCCATGGCAAGGAAGCATGCCTTGCATAAAATATGGAGGAGAGCCATTGTTGAGGATCATCTTTGGAGAAATAATTTCGAAGTTGAAGCTCTCTTCAACTAAGGAAGCTTGTGCTGCTTAGCACAAGAGGGATTCCTGTTTAGGAATGCCCTTCTCTTCCATGGGAGGCCATGGAGAGATTGTTCTTCATCTTCCTCACATCTTGGATTGAGGCCAAAGCATTCATTTTTAGCTACTGCATTATTCTTGTAGCAAGAGAACGCTGGAGTTGCAGTGAGGGACCTTCATCATCTCATTTCCAAATCTTGTTTTGTAGAGGAGGAGCCATCTCTTTCTCTAGGAGATCAGCAAAGGAAACCCCGCGTTGATATTTCATATTTTGGCATTGGGCCATATGTTTCTTCTCATTCCCAGTGTAGTCTCCTTCCCTTACAGCGTTATCTTCAGAGGTGGCTTGCACAAATGGTTTATTTTGTGCACTAGTGAGTGCAATCTTCAGTAAGGGGATCAACCCTTTCACTTTGTAGATCATTGGAGGAGGTATCATTGTTTATTGCAGCATCTACTTCCTTCTCCTCTGTTGTATTATATTTGAGTTGCAGCAGCTACACTGCAACTCCGACATTTTCCTGTTTTATGCATTTTAGCCAATCCCTTGGAGGATTGTTGTAATAATGTTTTCTGAGGTTGAGATCTTGCTCCCCCATCTTTATTTGAGCACATATTGTTATATCATCTCATATATATCATTTTGTAGTCATTTTCCCTCACAAACTGTGCAGCGACAGAGTTATTGCACTAGAAAATATGGTGGAAATTCCGACGGCCAATTCGTCACTATTCCGACACATAGTCGTCGCAAGAGCGACAGTTCGAGGGCGGAAAAAATGTGGTTTGTCATGCCGTCGCAATTCCGACGCACGTAAAAAGTGTCGCACTATCGAAACTTCTTCCGTCGCTTTCGAACAAGCGTCACTCTTTCGACGTCTCACAAACCGTCGCGCCTCCGACGTTTGTACACTGTCGCACTTCCGACGCAATGTGGTTCGACGTTTTGAACGTCGCTCTTCCGACGTTTTTAAATAGTCGCAATTCCAACGCAACGTGGTCTGACGTTTTGGACGTCGCTCTTTCGACGTCTGTAAGATGTCGCAATTCCAACGAAATGTGGTCCGACGTTTGGAACATCGTTCTTCCGACGTTTGTAAGCTGTCGTAATTCCGACAAAATGTGGTCCGACGTTTTTATACTGTCTCTCTTCCGACGTTTCTGGGTTGTCGCAGTCCCGACGTCTACAAGGCGTCGGTAGACCGACGGAGGGTTCAATTTAAAAAAAAAAATGAAACTTTAAAAGACGAGAAACGTTGTTTTGAATATATTATATGAAGTAAAACAGTCCATGAAGTCATTACATTTTCACATCTGAAGATTGGAACCCAAATATCCATCCAGAAAAGTGGAAGTCCCACCCCAAACAATGATAGAAAAATACCCCATGTCACCTACAGGGACATGATATAAAACCCAGTAACGGTCCACATGGAGATTATCTACAAATCTGAGAAAGCATCCAAATATGCCTGAGGCATCTATAAGAAAGTGAAATAGCAGTATGTAGAATAGTAAAGCAACAGATAGAGTACCGACGTCCATTGTTCCAAATACAAATTAAAGTACCCAAAATCCTTGAACAGAGAAAAACGCTAATCATGTGAGGAGTGTGATATGTCCAAAATATAAAAGACCATCAGACCATATCAATAAACCAGCAACATAGACCAGCATCGCTAGTTTTGAAGGCAGAGTGATAAACATTAATCATTTTTTTTTCACAAGAGAAAAAACGTTGTTTTAAATATATTATATGAAGTAAAACAGTCCATGAAGTCATTACATTTTCACATCTGAAGATTGGAACCCAAATATCCATCCAGAAATGTGGAAGTCCCACCCCAGATAGTGATAGAAAAATACCCCATGTCACATATAGGGACTTGATATAAAACCCGGTAACGGTCCACATGGAGATTATCGACAATCTGAGAAAGCATCCAAATATGCGTGAGGCATCTATAAGAAAGTGAAATAGCAGTATGTAGAATAGTAAAGCAACAGATAGAGTACCGACGTCCATTGTTCCAAATACAAATTAAAGTACCCAAAATCCTGCAACAGAGAAAAACACTAATCATGTGAGGAGTGTGATATGTCCAAAATATAAAAAGACCATAAGACCATATCAATAAACCAGCAACATAGACCAGCATCGCTAGTTTTGAAGGCAGAGTGATAAACATTAATCATTTTTTTTTTCACAAGAGAAAAAAACGTTGTTTTGAATATATTATATGAAGTAAAACAGTCCATGAAGTCATTACATTTTCACATCTGAAGATTGGAACCCAAATATCCATCCAGGAAAGTGGAAGTCCCACCCCAGACAATGATAGAAAAATACCCCATGTCACATACAGCGACTTGATATAAAACCCAGTAACGGTCCACATGGAGATTATCGAGAATCTGAGAAAGCATCCAAATATGCCCGAGGCATCTATAAGAAAGTGAAATAGCAGTATGTAGAATAGTAAAGCAACAGATAGAGTACCGACGTCCATTGTTCCAAATACAAATTAAAGTACCCAAAATCCTTGAACGGAGAAAAACGCTAATCATGTGAGGAGTGTGATATGTCCAAAATATAAAAAGACCATCAGACCATATCAATAAACCAGCAACATAGACCAGCATCACTAGTTTTGAAGGCAGAGTGATAAACATTAATCATTTTTTTTTTTCACAAGAGAAAAAACGTTGTTTTGAATATATTATATGAAGTAAAACAATCCATGAAGTTATTACATTTTCACATCTGAAGATTGGAACCCAAATATCCATCCAGAAAAGTGGAAGTCCCACCCTAGACAGTGATAGAAAAATACCCCATGTCACATACAAGGACTTGATATAAAACCCAGTAACGGTCCACATGAAGATTATCGACAATCTGAGAAAGCATCCAAATATGCACGAGGCATCTATAAGAAAGTGAAATAGCAGTATGTAGAATAGTAAAGCAACAGATAGAGTACCGACGTCCATTTTTCCAAATACAAATTAAAGTACCCAAAATCCTGCAACAGAGAAAAACGCTAATCATGTGAGGAGTGTGATATGTCCAAAATATAAAAATACCATCAGACCATATCAATAAACCAGCAACATAGACCAACATTGCTAGTTTTGAAGGAAGAGTGATAAACATTAATCATTTTTTTTTTTCACAAGAGAAAAAACATTGTTTTGAATATATTATATGAAGTAAAACAATCCATGAAGTCATTACATTTTCACATCTGAAGATTGGAACCCAAATATCCATCCAGAAAAGTGGAAGTCCCACCCCAGACAGTGATAGAAAAATACCCCATGTCACATACAGGGACTTGATATAAAACCCATTAACGGTCCACATGGAGATTATCGACAATCTGAGAAAGCATCCAAATATGCCCGAGGCATCTATAAGAAAGTGAAATAGCAGTATGTAGAATAGTAAAGCAACAGATAGAGTACGTACCGACGTCCATTGTTCCAAATACAAATTAAAGTACCCAAAATCCTTGAACATAGAAAAATGCTAATCATGTGAGGGGTGTGATATGTCCAAAATATAAAAAGACCATCAGGCCATATCAATAAACCAGCAACATAGACCAACATCGCTAGTTTTGAAGGCATAATGATGAACATTAATCATTTTTTTCAGAAGAGAAAAAACGTTGTTTTGAATATATTATATGAAGTAAAATAGTCCATGAAGTCATTACATTTTCACATCTGAAGATTGGAACCCAAATATCCATCCAGAAAAGTGGAAGTCCCACCCCAGACAATGATAGAAAAATACCCCAGGTCACATACAGGGACATGATATAAAATCCAGTAACGGTCCACATGGAGATTATCGACAATCTGAGAAAGCATTCAAATATGCCCGAGGCATCTATAAGAAAGTGAAATAGTAGTATGTAGAACAATAAAGCAACAGATAGAGTACCGACGTCCATTGTTCCAAATACAAATTAAAGTACCCAAAATCCTTGAACAGATCAAGAAAAACGCTAATCATGTGAGAATTCTAAGTAAAGTTAATCTATTAACATTGCGAATAAAATTACACCGAAGTCAAAAACATTGCCTGGCCATACACATGGCAAATTTTTCATCAAAAAATAAAAATATTAAGAAGACTGCCCTCATATGGGGAAACCAGTCTTGAACGTTTAATTTACAGAATTCAAAAATATTACAAAGGTCCAGCACAGTAAAATAATCTAAAAGTAGCCCAATTAAGTGGGTCTGCTAAGCAAGAAAAACAAATTAACCAAACTACTCCTCCGGTGGTTCCTCCACGATTCGGCACCATCCTTCGGAAGGTCCAGGATCGCTAGGTGCTACCTCCACATGCATGCCACGGCTCCCCTCCTGAAGGCCCGAATGCTGGATGGCTTTTTTCGAGCTCAGACCCGCCGGATGGGTGCATTCTTCCTCCGTTTGGGCCTCCTCGCGGAAGACCACAGTGACTAAAGCCGTGATTCGCGGGCGGTTGAGAGAGAAATTAAAGGAAAACTGTGTAGTGTGCATCTTGGGAGAAGGTGAACTAGCGGTGGGGAAGCGAGGAGCAGGGGAATCCATACGGTGGCCAGATCCTACAAGCCGACCCCGCCCACTCCTAGTATTTAGATATCTACTTGCGTAATAATCACTAGACTGGCCGGAAGTCGACTCTGTTGAGGGGCTGGAGGGAGCGCGCAGGGGTTGACCTCTAGTGCTCCCCCTGCGGCAACGCATCCTATGACGCACGCGAGGCATGTGTGCAATCTCAGGCGCAGTGGGCACAAGAGGAGACGGAGAAGCAGAATTCCAATTAACAGAGGAAGACAGACAAAGACAGAACCGAGAGAAATGCAAATATGCAGCAAGGTCTAGGCAGCATTTCAGCTGGCCACTTCTCCTTATCGCCACAGTTAGCAGGCAGTGTAATCCAACAACCGGCTTGTCTGAAAAACCATGGCTAAATGCCATTTTGTCGACCCGACTGCAATGCAATAAAAGGACGCCCGTCATAATTAATCTCTGATCATTAATAACGAGAGCCGAAGGCCGAATCAAATTGGATCGTGCGGAATCGCTAAGAGGAGTGGAGGTCCGATCTTGAACAGTGTTAAAAATTAATTAATGCGGATTTGATGTGAAAACTTAATTGAACAGCATTAAATGTTAATACGATTGATATGAAATCGCCATATCCATGTCCCATCGCCTTAAACGCCATCGAATGCACCCACAGCTGGGAGCAGGGAAATTTTTTATTAAGGACACGTGGCAGAAATTGATTGGAGTGGATCTTTGTTTGGGCCACTCACGCAGTGGAAATCTGGACCCGAAAAATATTACGGCAAATTTGATAAGAAATTCGCGTCACAACTTCCCTCCGTACGCCAGCCCAACTTCGGACCCGAAAAATATTAGGGCGGAATTCATTTGGTTTTCGCGTCACAAAATTGGCCGACGTCAGCAGGCTATTTTGGAACGCAAATTTGGTTTGAATTATGGTTTATCGCTGTTTGAAGTCCGGCGGGCTCGACTTAAGAACAATTTTGTTTGATCCCATCTTATAAAATTTGTGTTGGTTTTCTTTGATAATACACATATTTATAATAAATCATGGGAATACCACACTAAACATGTGGAAAAGTTATATAAATAATTATCGAGAACAATCATTTTTATGTAAAAATATCCAAGGCGAGGTCTGTGTAGAGAACCGGGGTCGTGAAAACTGTTCAAATATAAAAATCCCGCTTAATAAAGAGACAAAATTGTTGTGCTTTCGGAACCTGACCCGAGGATTGGACACGAGTTAACAAACAAAAGGATAGCGGAACCAGACTTGCACCCGTGGTCAAGCCCTCTACCAAAACCACGAGCGGAATCACAAAAGCGGGTTGCCCATATCGCACCGCTTTTGCGGAGTAGGCGGTATTTCCTATTCGCGAGAGATTCCATAGGGAATGCGACACGTGGCGAAGTGACCCCGGCAAACAACCGTTTAACCCACGCCATCGCACGTTAAAGCCCGATGTTGGAAGCCGAGCGAAATTGCCAAGAGTCGTTGATTTGGAGAAGGGCCATCGGACGGTGGTCGCACGTTGAACTTGCCCGGAGGTTAACTAAGGTGTGCGGAGGATAGCCAGGTACGATACGAGTGTTTGATTGGTTATTGATATATATAGGTGGGGCCGGAGTATAATTAAATTTTTTAATTAAACGATTGGCGGATAATTAGCATAAGTCTGGAGCGTGATTGTTGTAAGGTTGGGTGGTGAAATATAGAGCCGAAAGTTCATTACAAGTTATTTATTTAAAAAGAAACGTGAGTATAAATACAAAGTGTTGAAAGTTAAACATTGGTTATAAGGCTTGGAGATAATATAAAGTCGGGAATATAAATTAAAGTCCAACCATTGTGGATAGTATTTATTTATCAAATTCTACGAATTTGATAAATAAACCCGAAGAAAGAAGAAGTCAATTAAGACTCCTGCCAGAGGAAAAGAACTGCAAAAACCAACGGAAAATTATTAGAGCTTACTGTACACACCACCTTCCTTAGGTCCACTGCCATGTGGCCACACGATGATCTCTCTTCTCTGGCATTTACTTGTATTGAAGATCACTATTCTAGGAATAAGGAGTTATTTTCTCCAAAATAACCCTAGCCAAACATTGACAATGCATCAAGGATATCTTTCTATGCTTCATAAGTACATATGTTCTACTTCTAAATCATGTCTTGGAAGTGGTTGTTTTGCTGGAAATTATTCACTGGTTGGTTTCATACCAAAGTCTTTTTCACATTTTCAACATCCAATACATGAAAAAGATAATGGTTTAAAACAACATAAATATTTGAAATTTTGCAAGAATTGTCTGGCACACTTTGAATATGAATTTTGAATTCAAGTGCATGATGCTGTATAGGATCAAGTGTCATTTTGAATACCAAATGTTTCACAAGAAACTTCTCAACATGCTACCATGCAGTAAGGATTAAATGACAATATTGCATCAACTATTTCCATAATAAAAGTGCACCTCGGCCATAAGACTAAACAACTACAAATGTTGTAGATATAACAAGACCACACAATCAAATGTATTCCACAAGGCCAATACTGTATGAAAAATGAAAATGAGTTTGCAACCAAAAATACCTTAGGCAACTAATTCAATTAGATACACCAAACCATCAGCAAAAAGGAAAACCAGCCTACTCAAAAGGCAAGCGTTTACCTCCTTTGACAAAATTTTGAGTTCCGAAACAAGGGCCTTTATTGTCTTTTCAATGCCCCTAGTAATTTGAATGGGGTTTGCACCTGCTGCAACAACCTAAACAAAAAGGTTTCATTTCAAATTATTTCCACAAATTTAAGATACAACCATTGTCAGTTTTGTATTTCCTAACAAGCTCATAAATTTTGACAAAAGAACCAAAATTTTTTAATACATGATAGCAATTTTTTCACTCAAAAACTATCTTAGACTCAATAAGCCCAACCCAAAACTAAAAAACCAAACACCATAAGACCCTACAAAAATGAATAGATGATCTTAATCCAGTACTATCGACAAAAATTTACCTTTACACCCTCACTTATTAAACCCTGTGCTGTTGAATTTTAACTTCAACTGCTGCAGCAGAAGGACAGATGCAACAGCAACATTTTTTTTGGAGGTTGCTTGCATGCCATCCAAAAATTTAATTCAGCATTTAAAATTCCTGCAAGTTTTTTTTTGTAGACGGTCGTAGCCATATTTTTGTACAGGATTGTATTTAAACACAACAACCAGCATTAACGCAATTCACCAACCAGAAATTTATCCGACAGTTTTGTAAATTCAAAAGGAGGACACGTGGAGCATTAATATTGGATCGCATGAAATTGAAGGGAATCTGAAAACCTAAAAACCGGACCCGAATTTTTTATAAGGCACATTGGATTGAGAATTCGCGTTACAAATTAGGCAGACGTCAGCATCCCATTTTGGAACGCGAATTTGGTTTGAAATTCAATCTATTCAGACTTTTGAAGTCCGACAGAAAGGGTTCTTTAATGTTTTGATAGTTTAATATATACATATGTTTGAAACATATGTTATATATATATCATATGCGAAATGAAAGGTGGGCCATAGAATTTAGTTTTAATTTTATTTTTTTTAAAAGAGTGTTTATTATAATATGTTTTATATGTTACGGCATATAAAAATAAAAAGGACAAAAAAGCTTGGTAGTTTTTTTTATAGACAGTGCGTAAATTTTTTATTACACAGCAGTGTGTAAAAAGTGAAAGATTGAGTGTAACTTTTTAAGTGTGTATGCACAGCAGTGCGAAAGTGAAAAACACAGCAGAGTGTTTTAGAGACAGAGTATGTTTGTTTTGAACAGACAGTGAGTTGGTTTTATGCACTGCGTTTTGTAGCAGTCATAATTTTGTAATCCCTCTTAGTGAGGAAGAAGTGTAATAGTTTTTTTGAGTTATTGAAGGGAATAGAAGTTTGTTTTCAAAGTATTGAAACTCTGTCTCCTGTCAAAGAAATTTTTATTTTCTCTGTGTTAGAGGAAGGGAGATTTATTCTCCATTCATTGTTCTGGAATTTTTCAATATTCCAACATGTGCAAGAACAACAGATGTTGTGGTTCCATCCCAGCTAAATCATTTGTCTTTGCCGCAGCTTGCCTTACCAACTTGGCCCCAATATTTTCAACTGGGTCCTCTAATTCAACCAATAAAAAGGCCAAAACCATAGCATTGAGATACATTTCATTACACTGTCAATAACAATAAAATTTGACTCAGCCATAACCATTTCCTTTTATTGTTGTGAAAAGATTTATGCATTAATCTAATGTGGTTAGTCCATAGGCTAAGTAGACCACTGGGTAACAAATATGTTTCCTTTCACCTTTGAGTTTTCAAATTATGCCTACCAAATCTAAGACATTTAAGAGGGGGAACTAATACAACGTTAAAAAGAAAACCAGAGCACACATCTACAAATTACCTCCTTAGCTACTGTCACACCATCATTAACTATTTCGGAGAACCATGCTTGCTCTCCAAGACAACATTTTTCCCTTCGCCCCAAGGGTGACTCCAACAAGATCAACAAGTTTGTTCACACCGCCTGCAAGACAAATTGACAATGCTTTCAGTAAGTGTGCAATTGAATTTCAGACCATATGCCAAAACAAACCTCCGTGAAAAAATAAAATAACACATTAAAATCAAATATAAGTGGACAAGGAAAGATCCACCTGACCTGACCTGCAATTTTTTCTCTGACCTGCAATTTTTTTGTCACTGAGCCATCCTTGTTGAAGTAAAACTCCTTTTCCATAGCTCTTGTATTAACTACCTTCTCTCTGTCGCGTAATCTCAGAGTCCCTCTTCTGCTTGAGCGATTAAAGGAAATGGGTGAAAAAGCTGAAAGAGAAGACAATTGTCTGCCATAATTATCAAACATTGCACCCAACTTCTTCCCCTTTCCATTGTTACCCAATGAGGTAGATGTGGAAATTGTTGTCATACTGCCCAAAGCAGAGGCCATCTTCTCTTATGCTGAATATAGATTTACAAGATCTTCATATTAGTATGAACCTTAAAAAATATGACTCCCATTGCTAAAAACCACTTTTAAGTTGTAACAGGCAAACTAAACGACTATCGCAACTTTTGGCAACTTCTGGAGAATTAAGAGAGAAACAACCAAAGAGAAATACAACCACAATCCTCATTTTAATGAGACCGGACTATATATTTGCATTAAGATAATAGAAAGAAATCACGACTATATTAAGGCCGGCACAAAACAATCTTTAACCAGTGTCTCTCGCGGCCTTCAGGTTGCCATGCTAGAGGTTGCATATTTTTAATTTAAATTCTTGACCTCTCGTGCCCATCTATGAATGCATCCAATGGGATATCTACATCAAATGCTCCTTTATATCCCCAAAAGCAAATTCCCTACTACAAGAGCACCAGTATTGATGGATCACCCCACACCATCCCACCCACTAGAAACGGTGAAAAAGGAAACCCGAGAAACCTTCTGAAATATCTCAAGATGACTATATGGGTGGTTCTTATGAATCAACCAGCCATTCAGAACATGCTCATCAATCCAAACCATGAGTATTATGTGACAATATTCAAGCAGGCACTGAATCGGATTTCTGAAGCTATGTTAGAGAAACCCTAAACTCTCATTGAAAATAGGTGAAATGTGGCACCACTCAGGGATTGACATGTGCCAATTGGTACAAGTGGTAGACAATTGGCATGCTCAAACAATGAGGTGATGCAGGAATGACATGAGGGAGAAAATATCAGAAAAGCCCCAAATCTGGAGAACTAAAGCTCATCACCAACCTGAGATTGACAACTTTACATGATGTAACCTATGAAATCGTAAATTGAGAAATCATAGTAACAATAAAGTAACCTATGTAACAATAAAGTCAGATTCATCCTGGGAGTGGTAATGGGAGAAATCATAGTGAACAATAGGAAACATGCAGAGTTGCTTACAATTAAATAGATGAAAAAACACATACAAAAAACCTAGATAATAATCATGAACAAGCTTAATATTGAATTATGAACTGTAAAGGAACTTACAAAATGTGACATTACGAACTTGGTCAAGCGCACAAGCAAAAATATCTTGGACATGACCCTGGTTGAGAAGTTGTATTGCTCATGATGCAAGAGGATTTGTACCTGCACTACCAAGTCAATCAAAATCCATCATTATCTATACAATAAATACAAGTAATTGATGTAGTATTTTTACTCTAAGATGCATTCTTATGATAATGTTAGAACATATGTTTAAAATGTCAAAACATACCTGAATAAGCTCCTCTTCGTTTCAAGAACAATTTATTGGAGTCGCATGAACTTGGAACAAGCCTCCCACGATCTGAAAGAGTAGCAACTAAGTCAACAGTGAATTTTTTGTTGCTACATTGGATCGAGGGAGGTTTGCTCCAAGATTAAATCGCTCCAATAAATTATTCTCTACTAAACAGGGCCAACCACGTGAAGGTGGAAGCTCTTATGGCCCCTCTCCCCCCCCCCCGCACATCACTCTCAATTCCCCAATACCCAATCTATATTTCATTTTTTACTTTCATGAGCATAAAAAAATATATTCAATAACTAATAAAAAAACAATTCAACAAAAAGTACGCAAGGAAACATTGCAATTAATGCTTGACATAAAAATAGTATGATAAATGAGTTTTCTATATAACGCAAAAAACGTTCCAAGTATGGTAACGTTTGTCTTATAATAATACAATATTTTACATTGTCAAATTTTCTTTTTCTTCTTCCTATTTTTAAAGCTCCTAAGTACATCATCAATATCATCGTGCTCTGCTCCTGTTTCGTGCCTTTCAACCCGCATTGCTGACCTAGTTGCGTATTCACGATGTCTGGGCTCATCCAGTGACGGGGCATCGCCTACAAAAACAGATAATATTAAATTTTAATTGTCAGTTTTTAAATATCATTTAACTAGTTCGGTAATATTAATAAAAAAAATTGCAATGAGATTATTTACCTGGTGCACCAGTTGTCGCCGCTGACCTAGTTGCATAGTCACGATGTCTGGTCTCATCCAGTGATGGGGCATCGCCTACAAAAACAGATAATATTAAATTTTAATTGTCGGTTTTTAAATATCATTGAACTAGTTCGGTAATATTAATAAAAAAATTGCAATGAGATTATTTACCTGGTGCACCAGTTGTCGCCGCTGACCTAGTTGCGTAGTCACGATGTGTGGTCTCATCCAGTGACGGGGCATCGCCTACAAAAACAGATAATATTAAATTTTAATTGTCAGTTTTTAAATATCATTGAACTAGTTCGGTAATATTAATAATAATAAAAAATTGCAATGAGATTATTTACCTGGTGCACCAGTTGTCGCCGCTGACCTAGTTGCGTAGTCACGATGTCTGGTCTCATCCAGTGACGGGGCATCGCCTACAAAAACAGATAATATTAAATTTTAATTGTCAGTTTTTAAATATCATTGAACCAGTTCGGTAATATTAATAAAAAAAATTGCAATGAGATTATTTACCTAGTGCACCAGTTGTCGCCGTTGGGACTGTTGCCCTGTCTTCCTCTCTGGTGGTAAGATCCTCAAGGGAAAAATTCTCTGTCATTTAAACAAAAAAAATTATAAGGACAACCATCAAGGTATAATTAGAAAAAAATATAAGTGGAAATTAATTACCGTCACGACCCTCACTGATAGTAGCATTGTCGGCCTGGTCCCCACTACAATGATCAGGTTGCATGTGAGGATCATCTACATCTGGCTCTAAAACTGGGTTATTTGCCTCGTCGGTAGTGCTGCTCCCCTGATTTAAACAAAGTTATTAGACATTAAATTTATGGACGAAAACAAAAATATTGAAAGGTTAATGTTTTACCTTATCAGGCATTCTGGATCTTGGGACCTGCCCCAAGCTTCTGCGACGTTCAACTACAGCTTGATAGCCGAAACGGAAAGTGATATTTTTATCTTCCTCTGTAGTTTCTGTTCCGAAGTCATCACCCTACATTACATATGATTGTGTATTTTTAATCATATTTGATAGGATTACAAAAACGTTGGAAGGCGATACAATTAATTATAAGATGTTTAGCTACTTAATTACAATTCTTGTAGCTAATTTCAAGTAGCCGCCCTGGCCTAGCTTGTGATGGCCCTTTTTTTCAATCCTAGCTTTGGTTGCCTTTGAGGTGTCAGGAAACCTAGCATCAAAAGATTGAAGTCAGATATGACGTAGCACACTTTTATTTTAGACATAGAAAAAATTAAAGCTATTGAATTAAAGTTGTAATTTACCTTGCGGGTCCAGTTGGCATTTTTCCTTCTTTCTTTGCCCTTTTCTCTTTTCCGTCATGGATGAGTGCTCTCCAATCACTCTCTGAAACTGCGAGAGGATGCTGATATCTAGGGTTAAATTGCAATTACGTCCTATAGGTGTCCCTGGTATATTTCAAATATTTGCCGGCTACCCGAGCCACCGCTGTTCTGTCAAATGTGCCGACCCCAAAAAGGGCTTCTAGATAATCTAGAAGTTATTTTTTCAGGTTGGAATTCTGGGAATTCCACCCTGTGCGTATGGTCGGGCCAAAAATTACCAACGCATGGCTCTCCAAAATCCTGTAGAACTCATTGTTTCCTACACAGAATAAAACCAAAAAAAAAAAAAAGAATATATTATCATTAATTTAAAAATAAAAATCATGATAAATATGTTTTAGATGAAGTACATGAAATAGTTAAAATATTAAAATTTACCTGGGAGTTGTACATGCTTTATAGGGACACCCTCATCGTTCACCAACAACGTTCCATTAATGGTCCTTGTGGAGCTGACACATGTAGCTCCAGGAAACGCAATAATGTAGTTGGCCATATCAGCCTCATCATTGCCAACACATTTAGCGGTTGGCTGGGTGTCTGCTTGGGCACGGTGTGTTTCTTGGCTGGCACCTAAAGGCGTAGAAGGTGTACGAGAGGGTTGTTGGGCAATCTCTTGCCCTTGTGTCCCACTACCACCAACACCAGGTTCAGCAAATTCCAGAAAACGCTACATACAAAAGAACTTTTTGTTAGTTTAGTCAATGTAAAAATTAACAATCAAACTATCACAATTCATCTCATGCAGAACAAAAAAAAAATATCCTTTTGACTTTTTATTATTACCTGATATCTCTCTAGCTGCCTCATAAGATGTTGTATCCTCTCTTCTGTTTCAGGTGTTTGAGGCGCGTCTATCAAAGTATTAAATTCCAACCTTGCATCTCGTGCCTTTTTTTGCAACAAGAACACTGGAGATAGGGATGAAGAAAGCGTACCATGGCTAGGTGTCTGCATATTTGAACAAAATTAATATTATTTCAATTATGTAAATAACTAAAATACCTGAAGATATAGAAATGCTGGCACTTTACATGTTCTTCCACTGGCCTCTTTCCGCGATCATCCCGTCTCGGGGTTGTTCCCGCACTGCTCTGATCAGTCTGCCACATTGCAATAAAATTATAAATGTAAAAACTTGAAAACAATATCCAACTTGAAAACACAAAATGAAAACTGAAATAATTTCTAATAAGACATCGGAAGACAGAGTTAGAGTTTCAAATATGCCTTGCATTGAATTCAGTCCTGGAAACATGTCATTGCACATTAAGGCACCCAAACATTCAATCCACGAATGATATATTTAAGTAGGCTTCTCCTATTCCGGGAAAACACCATACCTATAATGCATTCACTTGCATGTATAAAGGGAAAGGAAAACATGTTTTCATACAACGGTGACAAAGGCATCTTGGGGAAAGGTATCCTCACTTTTTATTTATGTTGTTCACCCACACCACTCGTGTTTTCACTAATCCTGTTTTGTCATTTTTGGATTCAAATTAAGTTAAGGCCTTAAGTATTTTTTGACCTTTCGGTGTAGTTTTTATAAGTGGCATGTACGGATTTTCCATTAATTCTGCACTTTTTCTCTTCATGCGCATGTTTCCCTGGAAATCAAATGCATGATTTAGTCCCATACATTTAACAAGTTGTTGGATCAACTCCATTGGAAATATCATGTTTCCTATTCAATCAAAATTTATCTCAGTTAGGGTAGGTAGGAAGGTTTTCCCTTTGTATTAATAGGGCACTTCTAGCTTGCATTTTTATTATATCTTTCAAATTTAGTGTCGTTTCAATTAGGGCATGAATTTTTGCAACTTTGAAGGTGAGAATGAACAAAGAAATTTTTTTGTGATGGATGACTATATATGACTCCATGGCCAGAGGAAAAGGCACTAATCTACTTCTTCAAATATCTATAGTTCTCATTCACCTCATACGGAGATGGTCCATGATTTTGAGCCAAATGTTGCAGCAAAAAGTTCCCCCCCTCCATAATTTGATATTCAATGGAAATTTCTTAAATTGATGATGGGGCATGATTATGGAACATTGGCACATACATGTGTAATGGAATTCCAAGATCATGATATATGTTTGCATATGTTTATGGAGGTGGTGGAGCAAAAAAGAGCTCAAATAGAGCTAAAATTTTCACATAAAAAGGACTGTGGGCTTGACTAATGGTTCCATTTAAAAAATGATATCTAGACAGAGAATAAGTGTAGCATGAAAACATGCATTGAAAATCCATCTGAGTTTGCATTGTATTACTTATGATGGATTCAAATTTGGGTTTCAAAATGCCAGGTTATGGCATGATTTTGTCGAAAAACCCTTAGTTGGATTCTCATGTTGGTTTAATTTATATTTTAAGTTTGTTTTGCGGTCTTTGGGTGATAGTAACTCATGAACTAGGTTACCAATGTGTAACAATCATATTTCAAGAATAAAGTTGTGATTTTTTTATATTATTATTATTATCTATTAGCTACGAGTATTGACACCTAATGCCTGGAATTTTGACATCTTAATAGCATGGATAATTTCGAAAATGTTTCTAGTAATGTTAACATAATAGCTATCATTACATGTCTTCACTTTTTTCACCATAATAGACCTGTGATATGGACTCATCACACAACTTCATATGCTATGTCCCAACAAGTTCAAACTGGTTGAACCTACCTCATAGTGTGGTTATTAAAAACAAGTTGCTTGATATATAACTCGATAGCATAGACCACGTTGCAGTTCTAAAAAGAATCCTCAAGTGTCAAAAAAACTTCACAATATGTTCTACTATAAAGCCTTTTGGGATACCTGAAATAATATATGTATCATTGATGAATTTTAAAGTATGAAAAGATCCAGAGGGAAAGGAAATCAATGGAAGAGTGATCCACCAATGAGAACCTAGAATTTAGTATCAGATGAGTTAGAGTCTAGGAAATTGAAACCCTATAATTTTAATTAGTGATGAAGGACATCACATAGGTAATTATATTTTCATGTAGAATAATCTGTTAATTCAAATTTAAACTACATAATATGAAAGGCATACCATAAATTTTTCCACGTAAGTCCAAACAACCTATAAAAGGGAAAACCTTCTTTTTCCATGGGAAATAATTTACCTTTCCTTTTTCAAGATAATCTAAATCACAAAAAATATGAACTATACTGCACACATTCTTGGATAATGTGAAAGTGGAAAAAGAATACCCTACACAAGTGATGCACACATGTACATTTGAACACTAATAGATTTTTGTAGTTGAAATGCAATGCTTGTTTTCATTTAAATGTAGGGTTTTTAAAGCAGGGAGAAATAATGGCTGCCAAATTAATAAGCGTTTATTTGGGAAAAAATTAAATCTTGTATTGGGTGATGAAGATAATAGAGGGTATTGAATCTTGATTCTTGACATCTAGAGAGAACCCTACAGCCTAACACAATCCAATGGAATTGACCAAAAAAACCCAAATAGAGTCAACCCTACTATAGGAGGAAGGCCCTGCAGTAAGAACTTACCATTTTGCAAGAGCTGAGGGCGAATGCTATTCTGCAAGAGCTGAGGGCGAACGCTAAGGGAGAATGCTGAGGGAAAATTCTGTTCTGCAAGAGCTGAGGTCGAATGCAGGGCGAATGCTGTTCTGCAAGAGCTGAGGGCGAATGTAGGGCGAATGTTGTTCTGCAAGAGCTCAGGGCGAATGCTGTTCTGCAAGAGCTCAGGGCGAATGCTGAGGGCGAATGTTGTTCTGCAAGAGTTGAGGGGAATGCTGAGGGCGAATGCTGTTCTGAAAGAGCGGAGGGCGAATGCGCGCGTGATATCAGACGTTAATGTAGCACACATGTACATTTGAACACTAATAAATTTTTGTAGTTGAAATGCAATGTTTGTTTTCATTTAAATGTAGGGTTTTTAAAGCAGGGAGAAATAATGGCTGCCAAATTAATAAGCATTTCTTTGGGAAAAATTTAAATCTTGTATTGGGTGATGAAGATAATAGAGGGTATTGAATCTTGATTCTTGACATCTAGAGAGAACCCTACAGCCTAACATAATCCAATGGAATTGACCAAAAACACCCAAATAGAGTCAACCCTACTATAGGAGGAAGGGCCTGCAGTAAGAACTTACCATTTTGCAAGAGCTGAGGGAAAATGTTGTTCTGCAAGAGCTGAGGGCGAACTTTGAGGGCGAATGCTGTTCTGTAAGAGCTGAGGGAGAATGCTGAGGGCGTATGCTGAGGGAAAATGCTGTTCTGCAAGAGCTGAGGGTGAATGATGTTCTGCAAGAGTGGAGGGTGAATGCGCACGTGATATCAGACGTTAATGTAGCTATTGCGATGAATACGAAACAATAAAATCATTTTTATGTAGCGCGCATATAAGTTTCGAATTTTTATGTAGCACGCATACAAGTTTCGTATTTTTATGTAGCGCGCATATAAGTGTCGTTATACCGACGGCGGAAAAGGCGTCGCTATTACGACGGGTGCCTCCAAACGTCACAATGGCGACACCTAGACATTGTGTCGCAGTTGCGACGTTTGGAGTCGTCTCAATAGCAACGCTTTGGGCCATGGTGTTGCAATTGCGACGTCTTACTCCAAACGTCGCAATTGCGACATGTTTTTAAGTGTCGGTATTGCGACACTTTTCTATAGACGTCGGTATAGCGACGGTTTCGGGCGGGATGGAAAAAATTTGGGAAAATTTCCGACATTTGGTCAAAAGCGTCGGAACCAAGTGTCAGAATTTCCGCCAAATGTAGTAGTGTTGGGTTATGTAGCAGTGTATTCTCTTGTTTTATGTACATTTCCCCTTGAGGCTGATTTAAGCTTACCTTGAGAGGAATTTTCCTCAAGGAATCTATATTATATTTGCTGCTATAGATTATGTATCAGATTTGTACTCTTCTTTCATTACATGATGCATTATTTCACTGCTGTTACATATTGAAGTTTTAATACTGCTGAAGATTCTCTCATTAAGCATTATTTCGGTATACTTGTTGGTGGGAGATCTGAATAACCCCCTTAGGGTTATTTATTTGGGATTATATTCTGCAGGAAGCTTGTATCGGATATATTCTAAGGCATCCCAACACTGGATTGCCTTATTTTCGTATGGGATTCCTTATACAGCGTCCTCATGGACCCTGGTGCAGAAATTCCTTGAAGGGAAATATTAGCTTTTGACAAGTTCTATTGGCAGAGTCTGCTAGTGGACCAGGTAGCCTCTGGATCTCATCCTTCCTTGTGAAGGTGATATTTCCAGTAAATGCCCCTACAGTCAATCTCTGAGATAGTTCAGTGTTGATTGTTAATACTCCTGGAGTTGGAATCTTGGAATATCTTAAGATATTCTCGATGGAGAAGAAAATTCCAGATTTGGAATATTACAGTGGTATCAGAGCTTCGAACTTGGCTCAGCCTATGAAGTTAAAATTTTAGATAAGAAGAGGTCAAGATGATGTAGAGGATGAGATTGATCTCATCAGTTTTAGGTCAAGCAAGAACCTCTCCAAGGAGTTTGACGAAATAGAAGAAGGAGAAGAGGAAGGACCATGCACTTCCTATTCTCACAGAGAAATAGAGCAGAAGCATGCAGAGGCACATACCAGCGCTGTCTTTATCATGAAGGAGTAGCCTTCATCTCCATCAGTTGAGGCAACCAGCACATTTGGGGAAGAGACTCTTGCATGCACACAAGACCCTTCTAAACTTTACCAAGGTATGCATGAGTTTTCATTTCATGTTGGTTAAATACATGCCATGAGGGATTGCATACCATGGCAAGCTGTTCGTGTAGAATAGGAGACTTTCACTGTGTTGTGCCATTTTGAGGAAAGAAATCCTCATCATCCTCATGCACTATTGATGAGCCATGCATTACATGTGAGGGTGGGGTTCAGAAATTTTGTCATGAAGGAGATTGCATTTCAATGTTCCATGAAATGAAAAAGGAGAAATATGTATTGGGACAATGGTAGCTCTTGTGAAAGAGTTACCAAGTGGCAGGATACTTACACCAAAGAGCAGAGCCTTATGGATGAAGTGTGCCCAACGGAAATGTGGAGGATCCATAACCCACAGGTCCCAGTATCATTTCACAATTATTGCTCTTGATGGACAAAGAGGAGAGCATGGGTGCATCATGATGGGATGTCGTTTCTCTTACCAATCATTATGTTCCCATTTCAGATTGAGTATGGTGGAAGTATGGAGGAGAAGCAAGCATTCTTGTTGCTCAGATTTTGTTTGGATTTTGCAGGAGCAAGAGGAGGCACTAGCATGGTGCAAGAGGATTTCTCTTTGATCTTGGATGCCCAAGCAACACCTTCTTCATGGGAGGGGCTCTACATTTGCAGCAACATGATGGGAGGAGTCTTTGGCAAGATTTATGTCAAAGAGGGGAGCTTTGAGTTGACAGTGGCCCTACTCCAAAGGCCAACAACGCTGTCACTTGAAGGCTTGAATCACTTGTTGGAGTGTTATCAAAGCCACTTCACAAGTGATGTACTTTGGAGGCATGTAGGTGATGAGAATGAAGGAGGAATGGAGGAGAGCACTCCTTACTAAATTTTGACTTTCTTGGCTTGGTTGCACAAGCACAAGAAGAGGGATCTACATGCAATATTTATGGGTTCTTCTTTCATGCATTCTCATTCATACTATTTACTGATGGAGGAGTCCACTTGGGAGGGCTCTCTAATGGATGTATATCAGAATTTGGCTAGATGCATAGCCTAAGAGATGATGATATGGTTGGAATAACCACTCCCCTACTATGTTGCAGTAAGGGGGAATTTTCACTTGAGCCATTTCAGCTCAAAGGCCAAAGTACATGATAAGGGAGGTAATCATTTGCTCTATGTTTGGCACTCTCTTATTTTTATGAGCAGCATATTATATCAAGGAGGATATTTCCTTCTTGCACACTATGTTTGGGTATGCTCATGGTCTATTACAGCAAAGATGATGGTTGTTCTAACAGTGGATTGTGGGGGAAAGCCACAAGGATTTTGGTGTGCACCTTTGGCACCAAAGTATGTTTTCATGATCACATCTTGTAGGATGAATGTGGCAGAAAACAAGTGGCTGCAAAGACACTTGTTACTTTCTATGTTGAGGCAAGCCAATGATTCCCTGCGTTGGTTCCATGCATAGAACTATATTTCACCTCCTTACTCTCATGAGTTTATGCTTCCGTGTTTTGCTAGTGGAACGCTGTTCAGAGGAAGCACTATTTTGAAGGGGGGAAAATAAATTGAAGATGCCCATTAGGAGTGTGATTCTCCATATTTTTCATGTTGTATGTTTCAGGAGAAGCAATGGGCAGCCCATGATTTCCAAACTTCATCTCTTTCCTTCATGTGGGAGGAGCTATTTGGAGAGTTTGAATTTTTGGAGGCGACACTTCATGGTTTTTATGTTGATGGGGTGGCTTGGGTCTCTTTTGAAGACCATTTCATTTCAGCCATATATCGGCAGCAGCCCCATATGTATCATGAGGAGGGAGAGCCTCATTGGGTGGATGTGCCCTTGGGAGAGGAGACCTTCATTCTTTTTGTAGCACATGCTCCAAGGGGAGTATGAGAGATGATATGGTCACCATGTTCAGCCATGTGTTCTTCCATAAGGTGAACCATATGATTGTCTAGATGCCATATGATGATGAATTCCAGCTCATCACATATGAGATGATTTGGGCCAGCTTGATTTGCAGTGTTGGAAGAGAGATCCTTGGGGATCTAGACTTCATCTTGCCTCTTGAAGGCAACACTATTGCAGCCCAAGTTCAACTTTCACTCCACACTTATCATAAGTGGAGAAGAGGACAGCATGGGGTAGGCTATGAAGCTTACCATGTTCAGCATTTCAGCCCACCTTTTCTACATGAGCACAAGGTGGAGGAGTATTTTCAGGAGGTGCCTAGTTAGGGGGTGATTCATTTTTCTTGGTCGATTGCTTGGGAATGGAGGATCTACATGAGGATATTTCAGACTCCATGCCTTAAGTGGAGGTTATTTTTCAGTTCATCCTTTCTCTTGCTTGAGGACAAGCAAGTTTTGGGAGGGGAGGACTGTAATGTTCCAAATTTTGCAATAAGTTAATTGGAACATTGATTTCCTTTTATGATAATAAAAGGAATAAAATGGGTAAGGGAGCCCATGTAGCAATATAATAAACACTCCTAAGGTGCAAAAAATCACTTAAGTGGCTTAAGTTAGCAGCCCCAATGTGAAAAGGGCCAAAAGCAAGTGAGCTAGACCATGGTTGACCTAAGTCAACAATGTACCCTAGAGAGGAAGCTTACACAAGAAGATTGCATAGTTGGATGGAGGGAAATTCGAAATGACAGAAACCCTAATGTGAGTGGGGTCCATGGCAAGGAAGCATGCCTTGCATAAAAGATGGAGGAGAGCCATTGTTCAGGATCATCTTTGGAGAAATAATTTCGAAGTTGAAGCTCTCTTTAACTGAGGAAGCTTGTGTTGCTTAGCACAAGAGGGATTCCTGTTTGGGAATGCCCTTCTATTCCATGGGAGGCCATGGAGAGATTTTTATTCATCTTTCTCACATCTTGGCTTGAGGACAAAGCATTCATTTGCAGCTACTACGTTATTCTTGCATCAAGAGAACGTTGGAGTTGCTGGTGTTGCAGTGAGGGACCTTCATCATCTCATTTCCGGAGCTTGTTTTGTAGAGGAGAAGCCATCTCTTTCTCTAGGAGATCATCAAAGGAAACCCCAGAGCCGATATTTTATATTTTGGCATTGGGCCATATGTTTATTCTCATGCCCAACGAAGTCTCCTTCCCTTATAGCGTTATCTTCAGAGGTGGCTTGCACAAATGGTTTATTTTGTGCACTAGTGAGTGAAATCTTCAGTAAGGGGATCGACCCCTTCACTTTGGAGATCACTGGAGGAGGTATCATTTTTTATTGTAGAATCTACTTCCTTCTCCTATGTTGTATTATATTTGAGTTGCAGCAGCTACACTGCAACTCCGACATTTTCCTGTTTTATGCATTTTAGCCAATCCCTTGGAGGATTGTTGTAATAATGTTTTCTGGGGTTGAGATCTTACTCCCCCATATTTATTTGAGCACATATTGTTATATCATCTCATATATATTAGTTTTTAGTCATTTTCCCTCACAGACTGTGCAGTGACAGAGTTATTGGGTTATGTAGCAGTGTATTCTCTTGTTTTATGTACATTTCCCCTTGAGGCTGTTTTAATCTCACCTTGAGAGGCATTTTCCTCAAGGAATTCGTATTATATTTGCTGCTACAGATTACGCATCAGATTTGTACTCTTCTTGCATTACATGAGGAAATATTTCACAGCTGTTACATATTGAAGTTTTAATACTGCTGAATATTCTCTCATTAAGCATTATTTCGGTATACTTGTTGGTGGGAGATCTGAATAAACCCCTTAGGGTTATTTATTTGGGCTATATTCTGCAGGGAGTTTGTATCAGATATATTCTAAGGAATCCCAACACTGGATTGCCTTATTTTCACATGGGCTTCCTTATACAGCATCCTCATGGACCCTGGTGCAGAAATTCTTTGAAGGGAAATATTAGCTTTTGACAAGTTCTATTGGCAGACTCTGCTAGTGGGCCAGGTAGCCTCTGGATCACATCCTTCCTTGTGAAGGTGATATGTCCAGTAAATTACCCTATAGTCAATCTTTGAGATAGTTCAGTGTTGATTGTTAATACTCCTGGAGTTGGAATCTTGGAATATCCTAAGATATTCTTGATGGGGCAGAAAATTCCAGATTTGGAATATTACAATAAGGTTTTATATTAAAGTTTAAACTTATGAAAAAAAACTTTTTAAAGTAAGGTTCAATGTAATGGTGTTAAAAACCTTTAGGCACAAAAGGTTGTATATTAAAACTTCGAAACCTACCAAAAACCTTATTGTAAGGTTCAAAGGTCATGTTATAAAACACATTATGTAATGGGTTTGAAAGTTTGAATGTCAATTTTTCCATAAACCTCAATGCAAGGTTCGGAGGATGGAAGTTGGGTTTTTGTAAAAGGTTTGATAAACCCATATTGCAAGGTTTGAATTATTCGTGCATTGTAAAGTTTCGAACTGTGTTATAAAGTTTGAATATCAATGTTGATAAACCTTATTCAAAGGTCGGACTTCGGGCATATACGAAGGCCTGGGTTTGTTTTTAAAACCATGCAAATAAAAATCCACAGAGTTATCAAACTGCGTCGGAAGTCGCAACAATGTGACAAGAACAGTGGAAGATTACAGCGTTACGTTCCTAATTGCCAGGGGTTAAGAAACCGTGTCGGAAGTCGGGCAGTCATGTGAACACATGAACAGTTTTGAAGACCGCATAACCACGTCAAGTCATGTGACAGATGTCAAACTACGTCGGGATAAGACCTTAACCGTCGGAGCTACCGCTGGATAGAAAGCCGCTAGACTGTTCACATGTAGGTGCCGGAGATCAGTAACTCCAAGCGGTTAGCCTAACTTCGGGCGGAGATTTATATTATAAAGTCTAAAGTGGGTTTTTGCATTTATATTGGAGCTAAAGTAATGCAACTAAAACCTATGTATGGAATGTGATGTTGGGATTCGAATCCCTCATCACCAAAATTGTCTCCAACAAATTTCTAAAGGAGGAAAACAACAGTTTGAAGATCAAGCCAACATAATGTGAAATGATTTCCATGTGGGCTTTCGAAGTGAATTAAGCATGAAGCTTAAGAACCTAATTAAGAAGGTTCATGAATTAATATTAAATTCAAAGACCTTGTGATCTTAACCAAAAGCTTAATTTGGTTTATTGAAGATTGAGGCAGCATTATTTGCCATAAATTTATGAGCTCCTATTGTATAAAAGAAAGTATTTTTCTTTGTAGAAAGGAGAGGGCACTTTTTTAAGAGAGTGTTGAGACTTTCTGAAGAGGAGAGTGTTGAGAGTGAGATCTCAAGAGAGGAGAGTTTTCCCTACTTCAGGAGGAAATAGGCCCTCTTAAGAAGACAGATGAATTAATTGGTGGAGAGTTTGTCATTGCAGGTTTATTGAAGGAGCAAAGCATCCTACTTGCATAAAGACAACATCGAAGTACGTTGATGATGGCGAGTTCAACTTTGACATTCTAAAACTCTTTCAGCCACTAAGCTATCGAAGGTCCATAAAGCTTCAGTCCTCAGTTTTTTTTAGTGTGCGAATCATCCATGTCTTATTATGTGTTGAAAGAAAAGAGTTGTATCAGTTAGCCTGTTCAAGGGAAGGTCCATATCTACAACATCAGTAGTGAAACTGATGATTCCTTGTAGCATATTTCTCTCGGCTTAAAGAATACAATGGATGCAAAATTCTGAGGCGGACCCGGAGACGTAGTCCAGGTGGGACGAACTCCATCACCAACTTCTTGGTCTTATGGTATGACTTTTGTGATTGATGTGAAATTTTTCAATCTAAAAATACATATATTATTTCATGCCTAAACAGTTAATGCACATAATAAATGTTCAGTAATACTGCCAATCACATGTTGTACAAGAAATAGAAACGATCTTTGTTAAAATTCCTCATTTTAATAACCTGAATGTTAATTGCTATAGACTTCAATAGACAGAGTCTGTATAGGGCATGGTAGCCTCTGGATCTCATCCTTTCTTTAAGGGTGACATATCCAGTAAACGCCCCTACAGTCAATCTCTGAAATAGAGCTAAGTAACTTAGTTTGTTTTCAGATCAAGTGGTATCAAAGCAACTAGTTCTTTGTAGGTACAAGATGGGCAAGAACCCTTGCCAGCTGTCAACTTGTCAAAATTGCAAATTGTCAGGGCATGTTCAAGACAATTGTCCAATGCTTCCAAAGGAAACAGTACCGACACCAACAGCCCGGGAAGAACCCAAGTCACCTGTTGAAAATCAAACAAGTACTGAATGGAATTGGGCCAACTTCATGCCTTATGCTTGAATGATTTTGTAATATCTAGATCTAGTAAAATTGTAGCTAGGTTCTAGAATTGAATTCGTTTTTAAAAAGCATTGTAAAAAAAAACTTTTGGAGAACCAAAAGTTCTTTTAGTTGGGAGGTATGATCCAATTTTAGAATTGTTAAAATTGTATCGAAATTACTCAGTCGACCAAGATGGTTATTCGACATTTGGTAATTGTTGATTATGTAATAATTCAGGTATTGATCAAGATGATCATTAAATTTTTGAAGTTAAAATGTGCGACATCGATCGACATCAACTTCAGATGCGACTCCAGCAAATGTTACAAAGTGCCAATCAAAGACATCTTCAAATCGACCTGCGACAAAAACAACTACTTTGTTATAAGACTTATGTAATAAAACTTGTTCTAAGTATTTTTGTAAAGGTCAAAAATGTCTATAGTCCGCTTTTGTAAACCTTAATGGAAAAAACAGATCCTAAGGTAAAAAAGGACTTAATCGAAATCCTAAGTCCTAGGCTTAAATCCTAAAGTCTAAGTGTCGAAGAAAAATAAACTTTGTAAAAGCCTAAATTTGCTCCTAGGGCAAATTGTCAAACTAAAGTCCTATTCCTAAGTTTTCTAAACTTATGGACTTAAAGTCCCTAGCACAAAACTTATGTAGTGTAAAACCCTTAAGTTCAAAAAATCCTAGCACAATCATTACTATAAGCCTTTAAGGTTTGGATTATGGGTAGGAAACCCATAGTATAAGGTTTTATATTAAAGTTTAAACTTATGACAAAAACCTTTTTAAAGTAAGGTTCAATGTAATAGTGTTAAAAACCTTTAGGCGCAAAAGGTTGTATATTAAAACTTTGAAACCTACCAAAAACCTTATTGTAAGGTTCAGAGGTCATGTTATAAAACACATTATGTAATGGGTTCGAAAGTTCGAATGTCAATTTTTCCATAAACCTTAATGCAAGGTTTGGAGGATGGAAGTCAGGTTTTTGTAAAACGTTTGATAAACCCATATTGCAAGGTTTGAATGATTCGTGCATTGTAAAGTTTCGAACTGTGTTATAAATTTCGAATATCAATGTTGATAAACCTTATTCAAAGGTGAGACTTCAAGCATATACGAAGGCTCAGGTTTGTTTTTAAAACCATGCAAATAAAACTCCACAGAGTTATCAAACCGCGTCGGAAGTCGCAACAATGTGACCAGAACAGTGGAAGATTGCAGCGTTACGTTCCTAACTACCAGGGGTTAAGAAACTGCGTCGGAAGTCGAGCGATCATGTGAACAGAGACCGTGAACACGTGAACAGTTTTGAAGACAGCAGAACTGCGTCAAGTCATGTGAGAGATGTCAAACTGTGTCGGGATAAGACCTTAACCGTCGGAGCTACCGCCGGATAGAAAGCCGCTGGACTGTTCACATGCAGGTGCCGGAGATCACTAACTCCGCGCGGCTAGCCTAACCGTCGGGCATAGATTTATATTATAAATTCTAAAGTGGGTTTTTGCATTTATATTGGAGCTAAAGTAATGCAACTAAATCCTATGTATGGAATGTGATGTTGGGATTCGAATCCCTCATCACCAAAATTGTCTCCAACAAATTTCTAAAGGAGGAAAACAGCAGTTCGAAGATCAAGCCAACATAATGTGAAATGATTTCCATGTGGGATTTCGAAGTGAATTAAGAATGAATCTTAAGAACCTAATTAAGAAGGTTCATGAATTAAGATTAAATTCAAAGACCTTGTAATCTTAACCAAAAGCTTAATTTGGTTTATTGAAGATTGAGGCAGCATTATTTGACATAAATTTATGAGCTCTTATTGTATAAAAGAAAGTATTTTTCTTTGTAAAAAGGAGAGGGCACTTTTTGAAGAGAGTGTTAAGACTTTCTGAAGAGGAGAGTGTTGAGAGTGAGATCTCAAGAGAGGAGAGTTTTCCCTACTTCAGGAGGAAGTAGGCCCTCTTAAGAAGACAAATGAAGTAATTGGTGGAGAGTTTGTCATTGCAGGTTTATTCAAGAACCAAAGCATCCTACTTTCATAAAGAAAGCATCGAAGTACGTTGATGATGACGAGTTCAACTTCGAAATTCTAAAACTCTTTCAGCCACCAAGCTGTCGAAGGTCCATAAAGCTTCAGTCCTCAGTTTGTTTTAGTGTGTGAATCATCCATGTCTTTTATTATGTGTTGAAAGAGTTGTATCAGTTAGCCTGTTCGAGGGAAGGTCCATATCTGCAACATCAGTAGTGAAACTGATGATTCCTTGTAGCATATTTCTTTCGACTTAAAGAATACAAAGGATGCACAACTCTGAGGCGGACCTAGAGACATAGTCCAGGTGGGACGAATTCCGTCACAAATTTCTTGGTCTTATGGTATTACTTGTGTGATTGATGTGAAATTTTTCAATATAAACATACATAAATTATTTCATGCCTAAACAGTTAATGCACATAATAACTATTAAGTAACACTACCAATCACATGTTGTACAAGGACTAGAAATGATCTTGGTTAAAATTCAGTATTTTAATAACCTGAGTGTTAATTGCTATAAACTTCTATAGACAGAGTCTGTGGAGGGCCAGGTAGCCTCTGGATCTCATCCTTTCTTTAAGGGTGACATATCCAGTAAACGCCCCTACTGTCAATCTCTAAAATAGAGCTAAGTAACTCAGGTTGTTTTCAGATCATGGGTTGACCAATTTCCTAGCATAGTATAACTAAACTAGTAATTAATGTATCCATGTATAGTAAACATCTAGCCCTTGTATTGTTGGACTAAACAACATCTCAAAATTAGGCTTAAAACTTATCTCAAGGGGTGGTAGGGCCAATGGAAAAGTAATGTAAGATGACAAGTTACTCAAGCTTACGAGGTGTATGATGAGTCTCTTTAGAAAGAGTGGCCCTAATTTTCCTCTCGATGGGATGGGTGCATAGAGGAAATGTGGGGAAATATTGTAGCTACGACAATAGGTTCCAAAGTTCAAATCAATATCCAAGAGGTGTGATATCATCATACAAGTTTCTAATAATCATCAAAAGTGTGACATCTCATCTCCAATGAGTGGTAAGATGTTCATCAAGTATTCCAAGTCATCATAAGGTCCAATTCCCTTAAGTTTCTCTTTGTTAACCACTTTTGTTGAATTCGTCTAATATAGTTGTTATGTGTCCTTGTATTTAACCTTGTCTAGCTCTCTCTTTACACTCACATAAGCTTCATATGTCCTTGAATATGAGTGGAGTGTCCACTCGAAATGTCGGATGTTTCATTTGCATTCCACACTTTTTCCAAAAGAATCAATATATAATAGATTAACGCAACTTAAATTCAACATAAATTTGAAAATAAATAAATAAATAATATTTACAATCTGAACTTAATAGCTCAATATTCAAAATTCATACCAAAAGATAACAAATTAGATGCTCCAATAATATATTTTTTCTTTGGATGTTATTATTTATAGTTGATAGTTATTGTTGGGGGATTCTATTAAACTTATATATATATATATATATATATATATATATAGAGAGAGAGAGAGAGAGAGAGAGAGAGAGAGAGAGAGAGAGAGGATAAGTGAGATTGTTATTATGCTTTTGAGCCTTAATGCAATTGCCCACAAGCCTCATTATATAGGTAAACCAATTTTCAAACTTGGGTGGGCCCCAAGTTTGAACCTAGGTGGATTCTCTATATTGATTGACAAATGCCTTCCATTGCAAGACATGCACCCTTCAACCTAGCCCAATAAACTTCCTTACCCATATACTTGAGCCTTGAAATTGATTGTTTCTGTGAGACTTAGTCCTCATCAAATTATATTATAGATAAAGGTATCGAACCCCACCTAATGAAAACATCCTTAATTAAGTAAAAAATTATTCCATCCAAACTATAATTAACATAACTTAAATTCAATCTAAATCTAAAAATAAACAAATAAATACAAAATAATTATAATCTCAACTTATTAATGCAATATTCAAAACAAAAGCTGCCAAATTAGATGCTCCAATAGAATATTTTCCCATGGAATGACATTATTTATGGTGGCAAGTTATTGCTCGTGGAGTTTAGTATCCTTACCCATATACTTGAGCCTTGACATTGTCTAGCCCAATTTTTAAACCATAAGCTGCCAAATTAGATGTTGCACTTTCAAGCCATAAGCAACTTTCAAACCATAAACTGCCAAATTAGATGTTGCACTTTCAACCCATCAGCAACCAAGTTAAATGCTCCAATATATATTTTTTCTTCGAGTGCCATTGTTAAATGCTCCAATAGATATTTTTTCTCCGAGTGCCATTATTTATAGTGGCTAGTTATTTTTGGCCAACTGTCAATCTTGCTATCCCACCTACTGTGTTAGAAGCCTAGTGAAACAATGAGACATCATTATATTCTTTCACAATATTGTAATGAATGTTAAATCCAATCTCAAAACATAACCAACTCACATGGAATACAAATACAAAGTTACATTCCTTCATTTCAAGACATACTGGCATTCTCCAAATGCTTGATCCTTTCCTCATAATGGAAGTTGTTGCAGCTATACTCCTCATCATTCTTCTTCTGGTTGTTTTTCTTGGGGTACCCTTTCTTTGGAAATTGTCCCCATGTCTAGAAAATCTGGTTGGGAAGCATGTTCTAATAACAGGAGGATCCAGCGGTATTGGCCTTGCATCTGCCAAGGAAGCTCTATCTCAGGGAGCCTTTGTTACTCTGATAGCCAGAAACTCTGCTAAACCGCAGAACGCATTAGACAAGTTGGTGGATAGTAAAAATATCAGTGCTGATAGAATATACACAAAATTACATGTATATGTTTTTCTGGTTATATATATATATATATATATATATATGAAAGAATGACAGAAGAAGAAACACATACAAAAGATTGCTGGAGAGCAGAAGCTGTGAATTATTTTATTATGAGCAAGCTATATATATAGGCATATAAACAGTTACATAGAAATAGTTTGAACCAACTAAAAACTAATTTCTAAACTAACACTTAACGGAAATATTAAATCTTTTAACACTCCCTCTTAATCTTGAGGGTTACATTGTTTTATGCCTAACTTTTGACATTGAAATTCAAAATTAACTTTTCCTAGCGGTTTGGTGAAGATATCTGCTAACTGTTCCTTGGATTCACAAAATTTGAGAACAATATCACCATTTTTGACGAGTTCACGAATGAAGTGAAAACGAGTGTCGATATGTTTACTCTTTTGATGAAAGACATTGTTCTTCGACAAGGAAATAGCGGAAGTGTTATGACAAAGGATTGAAATAGGTTCATTTTTTGTATATCCGAATCCAGAGGGAAGTCTCTTTAGCCACACTGCTTGACATGATGCTAAATTTGCTGCAATGTACTCAGCCTCTATTCAAGATAGCACAACTATTGGTTGCTTTTTGGATGACCGCAAGATCAAGTTTCTACCAAATAGAAAAGCATAGCCAAAAGTGCTTTTCTGATTGTTGGGCCGTGAATACGACCACTTTTTAACACTTATTTCATCCATTTTTACTCTTCTTTATCATGTAATTTATTATAATTTATCATATAAATCCATTTTATAATGATTTATGCTCTTATGGATGAATATTATTTCTTCTCCTTTATTTTTAATAAATTGATGATTATTATGCATAATTTTATCAATGATAGTTTATTAATATATTTTGTAACAACACTCACCATTTTAGCCTCCAAGATATTTTCCAGATTGCAGATTTGATCTCCAAATCATCACCAAATATTACAACTCAAAAATTCGCTGGAATAAGAAGTGACAGTTTTGCGGTTGAGATTCTAGGCAAATGGAGAAGAATCTTGAAAATCCGGAACATAGATTTTGTCCAAAACAGACCGAATTAACTTTAGTAAAGAACGGTTTGCCCAAATTCGGCCTGTATTGAGAGAAATGCAAGGTTCTTTGAGCACGATTTTCTCAGATTTATTGTTGTGACCGTCCTCCAAATTATCTCAGTTGCAAATCCAAATTCGACTTGCTCTTATTGAAAAATGGATGGAAATATATTTTCTTGTTGATCAAGTAGTTGGGAACAATTCAATTTTGTTATGATTTAATTTCTCCTCTCTTTGGTTATAAAATGAGACGTTTGTAAAAGAGAGGGGATCGTTGTTGCTTTTGTGAATTGTAAACTTAATCAAAAGCTGTGTTAGAAAAACACGATTCCATTGTAATGCTACTCCAGTTTAATGATTAGTTGAAGTTTTTGTTCCAATTGCATCATCTGAAGTAGCTTGAGTAGTTCTTGCTGGTGGTTAAGGTTCGGACCCCTGGCAGCATGAACTGCTCCTTTGTGTTATATGTCCGATTCTTGCAGCGTGTGATCGATTTGATACATGCATGTTACTGTGAGTTCATTTCATTATTTGTTTATCATCTTATTGTCTTTATGTATTACGCGTTTTGTTTATGAGTTATTTCATTATCGTGTGATCTGAATCTTATTTCTTACAGCGTGGGTTAATTGAGACATCATATTGCCTTACTTAGATCATCCTTGGATTTGCGGAAGTGATATTGGTTCTATCTTAACTAATTCATAATTCCATGCTTAATAGTTTACCATTTTATTATAATGGATTGCGTTGTTGTTCCTTCCCAATTTAACAGGAATCTTAATCCTCGAATTACTTATCTTGTTATGCTTCATTGTTCGACATTTGATGTTCCATTCCATTTGCTATTTTGTTTGACTGTTGTTCATTTTAGAATGCAGACACAAAGCTTCGCTATTCAGTTTGTTGTTCAATATGATTTTTCGTTTAATAGAGTTTTGTTGTTCAATCCCATTAGTTAGGATTTGTTGTTCAATTCTTTTAAGTTACAATTTGCTACCCATTTACATTGTCGTTAAATTCCAGTGTGCTGTTCATTTCCAATTCATTAGTTTACAGATTGCAAGAGTTTACTTTTAAAGATTTTTCCTAGTTTACTTTCAATAGCAGCTTTAGTTAAATTTCTATTTCCTTTTAATTGCTTTAAAGCGGGACTGTCAACTGTAGAGAACATTGGTTATTGCTTCCTCGTTCCCAGATTGATTGTCTTGTTCTAGTTTGATTTCAATTGCATCAATTTCTAGAGAAATGAGTTATTGCTACTGTATCCTCGATTGATGTTTGCTGAGTGAATAGTTGGATTTCGAACGAGTTTGTATTGTTATGAGGTTAGGAAAAATTTCCAAGCATCCATTTACTCTTGCATTTAGAACACTGTACTACATCTCTCATAGCATTACTCTTAGCTCAATTGCTACCTCAGACTGAGTACACTCCTGAAATAAAAAGTCGTTCCTGGATTGATAATTAATGTGAGATAAATAGGTGTTAAAAAGATACCTTTTATACCTCAACATTTTGGTGCCGTTCTTGGGGAAGTGTATGCCATTTAGAAAGAGTGATGCATATTTAATTTTTTGCTCGCGAGGTGGGTATTAAAGATGGAAGGTAAGAACACACGCATTGAGCAAGGGACATACTTTTCACGACCCGCTTCACGGCATAATTGAGAGTGAAAGCTTGAGGTAGGAATGAATGCTTTTGTTTTCTCGAATTTTAGAGGTAGAATTTTTGAAAAAAAATCTTGTAATTCCACTCGAGTGGTGATGTAAGCACCACCCATTTCACTAACCAATTGACAGGAAAATTGGAAGGAGGATCCTTAAAGAAACACATGAAGAACATCTTCTATTATGGTAAGAAATGGCTCACATTGCAACTTTCAAATTCCCTATCAAGGATCTAGGAGGAGTGACACAAATGCACATAATTCCCCCATTGTCTCTACCAAATTTTCATGGTTTGAAAAATAAAGATCCAGATATATTCTTATTTGAGTTTGAAATACTTTGTAGAGGATATGATTATTGTACTAATGATCAAAGATTGAAAGTGTTTCCTCTTACTCTAAAAGGAGAAACGCTCTGATGATTCATGAGCCTAGGTGGAAACTGCATCCAAACATGGGAGGACATGAAGAACATATTCTTGAAAAAGTACCAAGACTACTGCAAATCCAATGAAGATATTTTCGGTATGATACAAGGGGAAGATGAAAGCTTGGAGGACTATGTAGAGCGATTTCAATATAACCTTCAAAAATCAAAGCATAAGCATTTGGAGAAAGACATATTGAAAACACTCTTTCTTAAATGAATCAAAGATGAATTTTTATAACTCTTAAATCTGATAGGAAATGGTGATGTTTTTCAGTTATCATATGATGATGTTTGTGAGTTGTGCAGAAGGTATTCAAGAGGAATTTCTAAGGCTGGTAAGAATTCTAGAGAAGTTTCTTCTTTCTTTTCCAAATTTACTACAAGAACAAGAGACATAAGAGATGAAATCAAAGTTTTATTTGAAAATTTTAAATATGATCTTATTAGCTCTCTAAATTCACAATTGAATGTTTTGCAGGTTCAGAAAAATCGAAAATTTGATGAAGTGTTTTGCCCTCATAACTGAAAGGAGCATCTCATAGATAGTTGTTCTTCCTTATATAGGATGGAAGTAGCATATCAAAGAGACGGGGAAGCTACAACAAGGTCAAAACCATGGAAATCATGGCCTACAGGTATGGTTCAAAACATTTCCTCTCCATTCTCTTACTTGCATAATTCGTTATGGAATACTCATATGTTAGGGCAGCCATGTCAATCTCAATACAACCACTACCAATCTTGTCTACAAGTTTGGCATGGTTCATATTATGATTGTATGACTACTCTCCCTCATCTTGTAGCACAAACACATATTCCAGCTCTTCCACAACATCTTGCTTGCCCATCAAAATCATCCACTCAACACAATCAACTACATCATCAAGAGGCTCCATACCCTACACAATCTCCTGCTCAACTCATTCCACACCCTCACCATAATAAACTAGTACAACATGCTTACAATGTTAAACTGCAAAATTTATACACCCTTCCCACCCATTCTATCTCACATGCACTATTGGAGAAAACTTACACTGAGACTGAGAATGTATCAAATCCAAAAATTGTAGAAGTTATGAAAGAAAATGAGGTTTCTTCTAGTTTGCACCAACAAACCATTTTAAAAGCTCAAGAACTTCATGATACGATGGTTAAGGGAAATCAAGGAAGTAAATAATATGTTGAAGATTGGTTTCACTCCATCATTTGTTTGCAACATCACTCTATGCTTCAACAATTTTTGGCACCATTTTTTCAAGGGAAGTTGGCTTCTCATACCCTAATTTTTATCAACATGCATTTTTCAAATTTGGGTATGTACATACTAGAGGCCTCATTTCTAAAATGGTTCCACTGGAAATACTCTTATACATAAAAATATTCTATTCTCAAATAAGAGTAGGATAGTGGAGAAAATAAAATAAATAAGGAAATAAAACAAACACATTTTTTATTTTATTTTTGTAAAAATAGTTGTTTCTTTATTGCAACACGTTGTGGAAATCAACATTGATGATAAATATTTTAATTTATTTGTGTATGTAGATGAATTATATTGAAAATAACAATTATACAAACACTTATATTCATTTTTATCATCAATATGGAAAAATTGCTTGAATGTCATTTTTTTGGCTTGCGGGCTTGATGAAATTTCTGAAAACAAATTTGGGACAGTCATGTTTTGAGGGACCAAAATTGAATATTTTTAAAACCTGTTTCTATCCTAAGTATATTTTGATGTATACTTTCCAACCCAATTTGAATCACTCCATTTGGATTTGAAACGAAAAAGTTAGAACCAAAACATTGATAGGGTGTCTAGTAGGCAGTTCAAGAATAGAGATGGGACAGTCAGTTTTTGGAGACTTAAATGACTATATTTTTAAAACTTGATTCTATGGTAGATTCCTCTATGAATCTAGTTTACAACACAATTTTAATCACTCAATTTCGATATTGTATGAGGAATTTATGACTAGAATACTGACTGCCTATCATAAATCAGCGCTCTTGAAACTCTGTTTTATCGACTGTTCACTAGCGTATTTGACCCATAAATTCTTCTTGTCTTCAAAAATTGTTTCTATTGGAGATCAATAAATGAATATACTTTAATCTCCAATTTTAATCGGTTCAATCTGCCATTAAACGAAAAATTTATGCTTGAAATATCAACTGTTGGTCTAAGCTGGAAAATTGAAAATGACTCTATTATGCAGGTTGTTCTAAGCAAATTTAAAATACCATTACATGGAATTTTTAAAACTTGTTTCTATTGGAGACATATCTCTGAATTAAATTTCATTTGGATTTGGAATCACTCAAATCGGACGAAAAACAAAGAATTTATAATTGAAGCACTGCTGGTTAGCATGATTGGCCACTGCTCTCCCGCAGGTAATAAATTAATTTTACTTTGTCTATGGATTTGTTCTACAAAGTAACTAATTGTTAGTTTTTTGCATAATTCTTGGATTATGGGAGCCCAATCACCTCTCTTTATCCATTATTTAATGTTTTATTGCAGGTAGACACTCGTTTTTTGCAGGTCTTAGGAGAACAAAGAAGGTCAATTTATGGACGAACGATTCTTGAAAGAAATTTTAGTGAAACAAGGGAATTTCATCCAGTTTATTACGTAACAGATTCATAACAAGAAGAAATGAAGAATTGGTTTCCATTTGAAGATTCATGCCACTACTGTCAAAACATTTTTCAAAAATATCATTTTTTTCCATTAACAGATTGATATTCCCTTAGGAAATAACATCATAGCTGTTGTAACTTAATAAAGTGTTGTTTCTTTTCTGATTTCTTTTATGTTTTTGTGTTTCAGGTGTTGATCCTTCCAAATTATAGTTTACTCTCCATTTGAAATTAAACAATAAGGACCCCACCATGCAAGTTTCAGTTACAAAAGGCAATTCTTCGGCAGCACCAATTCTGTAAAAAAAAAAAAAAAAAAAAAAATTATTATTACTTTTTCTTGAAACATGTACATAAATTTTTTTTCTTTTACTTTTCTTGTTATTTTGTATAGAATTTTATTTCTTGAACCGTTGTTACTTTGCTTGCTGCGAATTTTTGCTGTTCCTTTTCAAAGGAACAACACTTTTGTTGTTCCTTTTCAAAGGAACAACACTTTTGTTGTTCCTTTCGAAAGGAACAACAATATTGTTGTGAGTGATTTTGTTGTTCCTTTCGAAAGGAACAGCAATATTGTTGCGAGCGTTTTTGTTGTTCCTTTCCAAAGGAACAACAATTTTCACCGTTTATTTTTGCTGTTCCTTTCCAAAGGAACATCATTTCCGCTAAAAAAAAATTTTTTGTTCCTTTTGAAAGGAACAACAGTTTGGCCAATTGTTTTTGTTGTTCTTTTCGAAAGGAACAACATTTTCGCAGATTATTTTTGTTGTTCCTTTCCAAAGGAACAACACTTTTTGAATGCATTTTTTTTTTCAACAACATTTCTAGGACTTTTTGTGAATATTTCATGACTCTTTGAAAGGCAAACATACAATTTATGCAAGGATACACAAATTAGAGGTTACTAGAATCAACTCATCAAGAGAAATTGTCATTTTTAATAAATTGTTTTGTAGTGATAAGAAAAAGGAAATGACACAACCATCTATATCCCTTTGTTGTCTTTATTTTCACTAAAATTAATATGATTGATTATCTTTATCATGTTGGTTCTTCCCTAAATTCTCATAACTCTCTTTGATTTTTATTTCATTGAATAAGAATGAGGGCATATTTTCTCTATTGAGATGTTCAGACTTTTTCCACCATCTCTACTCTTAAGGAGTGTTGAGCCACCCTTTATATATAAATAGGGAAGTGCTATATGTAAAAGAAAAGAAGAAAAAATATCTACATGATTACTAACAATTCTATGATATGGTAGATGGAGGATAGGGGGTCTCATCAAGAGCCAGCCTACCATGATCATAAGGGAGCAGTGAAGTGACATTCCCATTATGGCCACCATACCAGAGATATGATCCAATGGAAAACTCAGAAAAATAAAAAGTCCTTGGAACAGGAGGTTTCATCACGAGCCAGTCTGCCCACCTTTCACTCCTTCCTGGTGAATGGAATTGTGATTCATCTAGTTCCCAAGCCAACACAGTGGCCTCCAACATGACATCACACAGCACTTCCCTAGGCATAAATAAAGGATAATAGTTCCAAGGGTGAGAAAGCAACTTTGTCAAGGTTATAGACACATGTCGGCAACAGAGCTCTGTTGATGGTATTGGAGTCATATTTTTCACAAATCAATAGTAATGATAAACCCTTTTCTTATATCTTTATCTAATATCAAATGAGAGTATGCCCCGAAACCCTTTTTTCGGAACCGCTTATGCATGAAATTTATTTATAAATCGATCATAATGGTTTATGTGGATAATGACAGCATAAGTATTTTTTTTCACATCAGCTGTCCTTTTCCCTTATTTTCAAATTATTACATAAACATTTCCATATCTACTCATGATTTCAAAATATGCATTGATTTCAGTAATGCGATAATTTTTCGATCATATCATAAGTATGTATGCCTTTCTATGTTGTACAATTGTTGTGCAGTACGCTACTATTCTATTTGCCACAATATTCATACTGCATTTCTAAAGAAGTTTTTCTGCTTAAAATTTTTGCATGCATCTGTTGCCATTCAAAACTAAAACTGTGGATTCAAGAGAATTGCATACAGAATCGTGATTTGCTTATAGGAGAACAACAAATATTGGGGGGAAATTCTATCCGCAACACAACCACACTATTGCAACTAACAGCAAAGGCTTGCGAACGCGCACAATTCTTCAGACATGATGTGTTTCCCTGGCTTCCACCTTTTGCATCTCTGTCAGTATCTGCTCAGCCTACATCAGCTTCAACAAAGGCCAGTTCGTACACGTCATTCCACATTTTTCGGAGGTAACATTTGAGGTAAAATAGCATAATTTTATGATTTATTATGAATTTAGGAAAATTTCATGAAAATCCATTGAGCATTATTTATCATCATTCATTCCACATATTTACTACTTCCCATTTTTTTAAGACACGTCTCATCTTTCAGTTTGGGGGAGTGTTGATTTCCTTCATTTCTTTCTTACGACCATGTCAGTGATATTCTTTATCATCCATTGATATTCTTATTCATTCTCAACACCTCCTTTATTCCATGTTGTTTTATACCAAGCATCGATTTCAACAGATTGTAGCAACCACCTTTCTTTGTTTTCTAGCATCACATGAGGACATGCTAATTCTTCAGTTTGGGGGGGGGGGAATTGCTACATGTGATAGATGTTTTCTACTATCTTTCTTGCTTAAGGCATACAATTTCATTTTTATACAGTGCAAAAATTGATTTGCATATATCTTTAAAACTATGAACTGAATTCTTGTGATTTCTGGATAACAAGGAGGTATCATTAAAATACACAAACCCATATAATTTCACGCTAAATTAGTTCATAAAATTTCGAAAATTATGCACTATCACCTACAACCATTTTTTTTATATCTCATGATCCGTGCATCAAAACGATCTGATTTTTGAGAAAATGGTTAATGAAGGTTGTTGTTACTTATGTCACATTTTTCTGCAACTTCATATACATATAGTTGAACGTCAACTGTAAAAATTGTTATGCTTTTATCAAGATTGCTAAAATTGAATATTCATTATTTGAGGAAAAATTCATTTGTTCCATCCATTTCATGAGTTGGGATGAACAATTTTCTTTGCTTGGTTAACACATGGGTTTTGTTTTTGGGTTGCATGAGGACATGCAATATATTCAATTCTGGGTTGCATGAGGACATGCAATATATTCAGTTTGGGGGTATGTTGGACCGCGAATACGACCACTTTTTAACACTTATTTCATCCATTTTTACTCTTCTTTATCATGTAATTTATTATAATTTATCATATAAATCCATTTTATAATGATTTATGCTCTTATGGATGAATATTATTTCTTCTCCTTTATTTTTAATAAATTGATGATTATTATGCATAATTTTATCAATGATAGTTTATTAATATATTTTGTAACAACACTCACCATTTTAGCCTCCAAGATATTTTCCAGATTGCAGATTTGATCTCCAAATCATCACCAAATATTACAACTCAAAAATTCGCTGGAATAAGAAGTGACAGTTTTGCGGTTGAGATTCTAGGCAAATGGAGAAGAATCTTGAAAATCCGGAACATAGATTTTGTCCAAAACAGACCGAATTAACTTTAGTAAAGAACGGTTTGCCCAAATTCGGCCTGTATTGAGAGAAATGCAAGGTTCTTTGAGCACGATTTTCTCAGATTTATTGTTGTGACCGTCCTCCAAATTATCTCAGTTGCAAATCCAAATTCGACTTGCTCTTATTGAAAAATGGATGGAAATATATTTTCTTGTTGATCAAGTAGTTGGGAACAATTCAATTTTGTTATGATTTAATTTCTCCTCTCTTTGGTTATAAAATGAGACGTTTGTAAAAGAGAGGGGATCGTTGTTGCTTTTGTGAATTGTAAACTTAATCAAAAGCTGTGTTAGAAAAACACGATTCCATTGTAATGCTACTCCAGTTTAATGATTAGTTGAAGTTTTTGTTCCAATTGCATCATCTGAAGTAGCTTGAGTAGTTCTTGCTGGTGGTTAAGGTTCGGACCCCTGGCAGCATGAACTGCTCCTTTGTGTTATATGTCCGATTCTTGCAGCGTGTGATCGATTTGATACATGCATGTTACTGTGAGTTCATTTCATTATTTGTTTATCATCTTATTGTCTTTATGTATTACGCGTTTTGTTTATGAGTTATTTCATTATCGTGTGATCTGAATCTTATTTCTTACAGCGTGGGTTAATTGAGACATCATATTGCCTTACTTAGATCATCCTTGGATTTGCGGAAGTGATATTGGTTCTATCTTAACTAATTCATAATTCCATGCTTAATAGTTTACCATTTTATTATAATGGATTGCGTTGTTGTTCCTTCCCAATTTAACAGGAATCTTAATCCTCGAATTACTTATCTTGTTATGCTTCATTGTTCGACATTTGATGTTCCATTCCATTTGCTATTTTGTTTGACTGTTGTTCATTTTAGAATGCAGACACAAAGCTTCGCTATTCAGTTTGTTGTTCAATATGATTTTTCGTTTAATAGAGTTTTGTTGTTCAATCCCATTAGTTAGGATTTGTTGTTCAATTCTTTTAAGTTACAATTTGCTACCCATTTACATTGTCGTTAAATTCCAGTGTGCTGTTCATTTCCAATTCATTAGTTTACAGATTGCAAGAGTTTACTTTTAAAGATTTTTCCTAGTTTACTTTCAATAGCAGCTTTAGTTAAATTTCTATTTCCTTTTAATTGCTTTAAAGCGGGACTGTCAACTGTAGAGAACATTGGTTATTGCTTCCTCGTTCCCAGATTGATTGTCTTGTTCTAGTTTGATTTCAATTGCATCAATTTCTAGAGAAATGAGTTATTGCTACTGTATCCTCGATTGATGTTTGCTGAGTGAATAGTTGGATTTCAGATAATTTGAGTTTATGTTGTTGTAGTTAGATTTCTTTTCCAAGCATTCATTTACTCTTGCATTTAGAACAATGTACTACATCTCTCACAGCGTTACTCTTAGCTCAATTGCTGCCTCAGACTGAGTACACTCTTGAAATAAAAAGTCGTTCCTGGATTGATAATTAATGTGAGATAAATAGGTGTTAAAAATATACCTTTTATACCTCAACACCGATCATTAATACATCCTGCATAATCAGTATCTGTATAACCAACAAGCTGAATATCTGCAGAGGCTACATACGATAAACCATAAGTAGGTGTACCTACAATGTATCTTAACACCCTTTTTCCAGCTTTCCAATGACAGTCTTTAGGAGATTCCATAAACTTGGAAATATAACTAGCTGCAAATGCTATATCAGGTCTAGTAGTAGTAAGATACATAATACTACCAACAAGTTTCTTATACAAAGTTGCATTATCAATAGTACCTACATCATCTTTACTTAACTTTGTACCAACTTCAATAGGAGTATCTATCGGTTTACACCTGTCCATCTTAAAAAAATTCAAAATGTCAGTATCATACTTCTGTTGAATCATAAACATAACATCGTGTGTTTGTTTCACTTCAATACCTAAGAAGTATCTCATTAATCCAAGATCTGTCATTTCAATTTCATTTTTCATTGCAGTTTTAAATTCATCTAACTGCATGTTACCTGTATAAATTATGTCATCAACATAAAGACACAGTATCAAAATATTACCTTGATGATCATTATTGATATACAAAGTGGGCTCATGGTCGCTCCTTCTAAAACCATTATTCAACAAGTAATGGTCTATTTGGTTGTACTAAGCTCTTTGATCTTGTTTCAAGTCATATAATGCTTTCTTCAACCTGTACACCTTATGGTTTTGATTCTTGATTTCGAAACTAGGTGGTTGATCAACATACACTTCTTCATTCAATACACCATTCAAAAAAGAAAACTTTACATCCAATTGGTAAATCAATCACTTGTTTTGTGTTGCAATAGCTAATACAAATTGAACAGTGTCAATTCTTGCTACAGGTGCAAATGTTTCACCATAATCTATGCCAGGTTGCTTTGAAAAACCTTTGGCAACTAATCTTTCTTTGTGCTTATTAAATTCACCTCTCTCATTTAACTTAAATTTAAAAATCCATTTGACACCTATAGAGTTTTTATCATCAGGTAGATCAACCAAATCCAAAGTTTGATTTCTTTCAATAGCATCGATTTCATTATTTATTGCATCTACTCGTTCTTTGTCTTTTATAGCCTCTTCAAAAAAAGTAGGTTGAAATGAAAGAAATGCAAAATTTACAATATCATCAACATCATATTGTGCATAAATATCACTTAAGTTTCTCATTTTAGGATTATTAGAATTAGACTCAAAAGATTATGAACTTCTACTACTTGATGAACTACTACTGGTTTTGTCTTGAACATGTAATCTTGGAGTGCATGTTGCAGGTGCTTGATGTTCGTCTAACAAAATAAAAGGATTAGGACAAGTATTGTCCTCCATTTCATTCCAAGACTTTTCTTCCAAAAATTTCACATATCGACTTACAACAAACTTTTTAGTTATGGGATTAAACAATCTGTATGCCTTAGATTGATTACTAATCCTATTAAAATATACTTTTCGCTCCTATCATCAAGATTTTTTCTAAATTTTTCTGGAACATGAGCGAAAGAAATACAACCAAATACGCGAAAGTGTGAAACAATTACCTTTTGTCCACTCCATAATTCTTCTGGTACAAAACTTTGAACACTGGAAGTTGGCGATCTATTCAAAATATATACCGAACATGCAACTGCTTCAGCCCATAAATCTTTAGACAAATTTCATGTTTTGAGCAAACTTCGAGCCATGTTCATAATTGTTCGATTCTTTCTTTCTGCAACTCCATTCCGCTGTAGAGTATAACTGGTTGTCGTTTTTTTTTAATACCATGTTGTTTGCAAAAATCAATGAATTCGTTAGATTCATACTCACCTTCTTTATCAGACCTCAGAACTTTAATAAACTTGCCACTCTGTTTTTCAGCCTTAGCTTTGAACTCCTTAAACTTGGAAAATGTTTTAAATTTGTATTTGATGAAATACACCCAAATTTTCCTTCTAAAATCATCAATGAAAGTAAGAAAATAGAGACTGCCAACAACTGATTTGTCTTGCATTGGACCGCACAAATCTGTATGCACTAACTCTAATTGTTCTTTGGCTCTATTAGAGGTTGAAGCAAAACTATCTCGCTTATGTTTACCCATTATACAACTTGTACATGAAGAGATATGATCAAACAAAGTAGGAAAACCTTTTACCATAGACTGTCTTTGCAACAAACTCATACTTTTGATAGGTAAATGACCATATCGCAAATGCCATAGATCAAAGTGAGTTGGTGTTGAAACATTATGTATATACAACTTCTCACTTTTCAATTGTAATTGATACAATCTGTTCTTTGTCATAGGAATATTTGCAACAAGAGACTTATGTTTATCAACAATTCTGCAAGTAGTGTTGTGAAAGCTAACATCATAACCATGTGCATCTAACTGACCAACACTCAAAAAAATTATGCTTGAAATTGGGTACATAATAAACATCATAGATATTATTCATGACATTTTGTTTGGTTAAGACAAGTACAACACCTTTTCCTGAAGCTTTAACTTGGTGATCATCACCCAAACCAATAGAAGAACTGAAAGATGTATTAAGATGTAAAAACAAATCACTATGACTAGTCATATAATTACTACATCCACTGCCTATCAACCAAACATCTTTATTAGGTACTTGCACAGTCACTTGGCATGCCAAAAATAAAGCATCTGATATTTCACATTCAGTGTTTGTTACATTGGCTTTGTTTTTACTTAAAACATACTGTAATTTTCGACATTCAGACTTATAATGGCCATATTTTTTGTAGTAGTGACATTGAATTTTTTATTTATCTATCAACCTACAACCATGATCATTTTGAGACTTCTCTGAATGTGCTTGAGTTACCTGTGATCTATCATCAGACTGAGACTGTCCTCCACCTTTTCCTCTCCTGCCACGAAAACCTCTGCCTCTACCTATATCCATAAAATCTTTAGATTTGAAAGCATGCTCTAAATTAATGACATCTAAATTAATTCTTGCTTCATGAGCCAACAAAGAACCAATTAATTCTTCCACAAATAATTTTTTTAATTCTCTCGATTCAAAAACAGTAACAATCATGTCAAATTTTTTAGGCAAACATCTAAGAACTTTTTCAACAATTCTTTGGTCTTCTATTTCTTCACCATTCATCCAAAGCTGATTCACAACACCCATAACTTTAGCCATAAACTGATCAATGGTTTCTAATTCATTCATTTTAAGTGTTTCAAATTGTGTTCTGAGAGTCTGTAATCTTACCATTTTTACTTTATCATTTCCTTGATAAGAAACCTTAAGTATATCCCATATTGATTTAGTAGTCTTAGCAGCAATGATTTTAGGAAAAATAGAATCATTTAAAGAATTTAAATGCACGACTTCGCTCTACCTTCTTTCTGTTTAAGTTCATCAAATTGTTTTCTTTGAGTAGCACTCATTCCAGCAATTGTATTGCGTCATGGTCTGTGAACCCCAACTCTACTGATTCCCAACAACCTAAGCCTTATAAGCATGCTTGCATTTTAAGGCTCCAAAAATCATAATTTTTTCCACTAAATAGAGGCATAGGGATTGCAAAATAACTTGTCGAGGCCATGTTTGAAGTAATCAAAAAACTGAAAACAACTCTGTTTAAAACACTTCCAAATAGATAGCACAAATAGACTTTCAATGAAGGTGATTAAAAACTATATTGTTTTTAACTCTTTTTAATTTCAACACCTTAATTTTATAAATCCCATAATTGGAGATTCACACCAACATCGAAGACATATTTCCTTTCCTTTCAACATCCTCATTCCCTTCCTTTCAACATACTCATTCCCTTTCTTTCAACAACTTCATTAATAGGCTAAAAAGCCAAACCAATCAACTAAAAACCATGGCAACCGATTACACAATTTTCTTTTTTAACTGTGAATAAAAAATGTGGAAGCCTTCCTCTAACGCTGATTAGACAAACTATTAAAACCAATCAAGTAAAACTCTTGTCAGCCTTTCTCTAATACTGATTACACAACTATTAAAACTATGAATCATGCACCTTCGAGGGCTGAACTCAATTCACGACTTACAAATTCCTTGTTGTAGGCTCCTTCATTCAATGACTTAGCAAATTCAAACAACAAAGACAAAACTGCAGTGAAAAAGCATGCAGCAAAGTAGGCAGCAACAACTTCTCTGCTTCAAAAAGCTTCAAACGATAGCTTCAAACAACTAGTGCAAGTCTTCAACAGCAATCTGCTTCAAAAGCTTCAAATCGTAGCTTCAAACAACAAGTGCAATTCTTCAGCAACAAATCTCTAGCAGTTCACCTTTGCTTAAGAAAAACCCCAATGCTCCGATACCATGGCAGAATGACAGAAGAAGAAACGAATAAAAAATATTTATGGAGAGCACAAGCTATGGATTATTTTATTATGAGCAATCTATATACACATGCATATAGACAGTTACATCGAAAAAGTTTGAACCAACTAAAAACTAATTTCTAAAACTGATTTCTAAACTAACACTTAACGGAAAGATTAAATCTTTTAACTATATATATAAATATAGATATATATATTATTTTTTTTTAAAATAAGATTCTAAAATATTCTCCAAATCAATCATCTAGTTCCACATTCAAATTGATAGTGGAACCTTTTTTTCATCACTGAAATTGGGTATTTGTGTATTTGCTGGACTAAAGTGGGCATTGTTTTTTTCCTCCCCAGATTACTAATGTGGGTGATTATGAAACTCTTTTTGATGCAATAATACAGTCGTTTCAATGGAGACCTATTGATGCGATTGTTTGCAATGCTGGGTGGATCAGAGTTGGAATATATATAGATGAAAGTCGCATTAGGGATTTGCATGAGACAATTAACACAAACTTATCAGGGATCATAAACACTATGTATGTTTCTCTTCGCTTGATGAAGCAATGCCAAGGCCAAGGCCAAGGCCATGCCCGACCGCCCATGTCTATTGTTCTCATCAGTTCTTTGGCAGCTCTAGTATGAATGAAGAAAATATTTTTGGATTGCATATGGTATAATTTCTCTGATCTGAATTATTAATTTTAGCACCCAATTCTACATAATGGATTTACCAGTGTATGTGTGTGTTTTGCAGTACGTGCAGTATGGTTCCTCTGTTTATACTGCAACCAAGTATGGCGTGAAAGGGCTTGCTGAGGCCCTTAGAATTGAACTGAAGCCTTATAATATTGGACTGAGCGTTATTTATCCTTCATATACGAAAACTCCCATGCTTGATGAGTGTAAGAACTTTAGACCTTCTAAGCCGTGATACATTTACAAAAAATTTCATTGACTATTTGTATAATTAGTAAGTCAATATACATTGATAAAAACATAATTTGTGAATCAGTATACATGGATAAAAACATAATTTGTGAGTTAGTATAAATTGACTGAAATTTTCAAAATTTCAGTTGCTTCAAGTTCACACATATTTATGCTTCTATAGAATGTGAAATGATAAATATGGTAATATGGTATAAAAAAAAAAAAAAAAAAAAAAATATATATATATATATATATATATATGTATATATATATATATATATATATATATATATATATATGAAAACCATACAAACAAATAATTCTTGTGGCTGATTTATTGGAAACTTGTTGAATCTATTTTTATTTTTTTTAGAAGTCAATGGGATATGTGCTTGTTATTTATTAATAAATTTAATTCAAATTTTTAATTATATAATATTTAAATTTATAGTAAAATTAGTAGATATATATTATTGTTTGATTTAAGATTTTTGTGATCCATAATGTAGATGAAAATGTTTTTCGGGTTAATCACGTCATTAGGATTTGGTCCTGAGGATGAACCACATTAGCTGGTTGATTAAACCTGTTCTTTATCCATCTACTGAAACTGATCTGAAAAAATTCTATCCCATCACTCTAACATTTTGTTCCATCACTATGCCATCTTTAAGTTGATCTAGAACCAATATATTTGGTCTTTTACAAGTGGGATGCCATTGAGGACAACTCATGCAATCTTAATGACAACAACAAGGAGTGAGTTTGATTTCTAGAATAATGGAGACTCTAAAAGGCACACATTGTAGTGCAGGAAAAGAATTCTAAGATACATAACAGGAACTAGAGATTGTGGAATAATGAATTTAAGTATAAAAAATAAATATTTGATTGGGTACACAAATAGTGATTTTACAGGCAGTTTGGATGATAGGAAGAGAACTTATAGTTATGTGTCCCATCTTGGTTTAGGTGTGATTTCATGGGCATATAAGAAGCAACTTATTATGACACTATCATCAGCAGAAGTAGAAAATGATCTTTGGATTGCAAATGGTGTAATTTCTCTAATTTGAATTATTAATTTATACATGAACCAAACGTCGATGCATGAGGATGTGGGGGCCCATTAAAAACATTCTCTTTGCTGGGTTTTGGATTATAGCAGATCAAGGAATGCAAAACACCGGGAAGAAGATAGAGGGTCAGCTGCGGGCTCTCGCAACAACAGTGTGTCCTCTGCACAGGTATGTATTTTGTTTTCTCCTTGGCATATCTACCTCTAAGATGAAGATAACTGTTGGTTTGTATGCTATGGTTCTTCAGTTATTTTTTGGAATGAATGTATACCAGTCTCCTCGTAAATATGGTTTGGATGAGAGGAATGAAATGAGGATTGGCAAGGTTGATAGGATTTCCATGCCTGATTTCTGGGTCTTAATTGATTTTCATAAGCTTGTCTTGGTTAATTTTCATGACTCTACTCTAGTTCTGCAATTGGCTGGTTGTTTCTTGTTTCACCTTCTAGGCATGGAAATGGCAGAGGAAGTGGTGGCGCATTTCCATGACCATGGTCAGTTTAATTACCCTCTTCACTTTTCATGTCAATATCACATTGATTTATATCCTTATGTAACCCTTGCATGCCATATTGAAGACATTGCATGTGTGTTTTGTATCCCTGATTTTCGTCCTCTTTGTTATGAAAGCCTATTTCATATCCCTCCTGAATATTTATGTACTCTGCATGTCCCTATTGACACTACGGTCGGTAAATTTCATACTTACTTCTGCAACAATTTTGATTTTATTTGCAAATTATGAGAAATTGATTGCATGTTGCATAATGACAAATTCGAGGTTAGAGGTTCGTTTAAGAATGGTAATACTGCTTCATGCAGCAAGAGTGTTAGAGGCTCGATCAATACCATTAGTGACATGAACGAGAGTAGAACCAGTAAAATAATTCTCGAGCTTGTTGGGGGTGTTATCTCTTCTTATGTATAGGTTTGCATGGGAGTCATTGCAAAGAGTATCGAGGTCATTTCTGGTCCTGTTTTAAACCTTATGGTCTGCATTAATATTGGGAAGGGTAAGCCTAATGATATTAGGGAAGTTGCGACCTGTCTGGGAGATAGGGGTCTCTAATTATGAAGCGAGAAATAACCTATGGCCATCTTGACAGAAAATTATTGGCTCCCAGTAAGTAGAACATCATTTTAAACCACCTTTTTTATCTCAATATTGTTATGTTGTCTTCGTCTGCACGTCTTCCTAGCAATTTTCACCCTTAGACCATTGCACGTTGGGTTAGTTCCCCGGTATGGAGTTGGGTGAATGCACATTTGCTTGGAGACTAGTTTCAAGTCAAAATGGTTAAAGCACAGTCAGGTAGAAAGGAAAGTAAGGATAAAGGGAAGGCTAAAGAGGGCACAAATAGAAGAGGAAGGAAGTATGGGAAATAAATCATGGAGAATCTATTTCAGGCTTATTCAGAAATAAAACCCAACCATGTTAAATCTCTGATTTATGGGTGGGAACAGGATGTCAGAACTAAGGTCAAGGAAGACATGGAACCAATTCTAACGAATCTTGGTCATACCAGAGGTAGAATGTCACTTTTTCAATAGTCTATTCATATTTAATGGACCCTTAAGTGTTTATTGGCTAAAACGATTGTAACTATGCAAGAGATTGGGGGGGATCCGTAGGCTGCCTCAATTCTAGTTGAAATACGCAAAGACATACAAGAGATTCATCTACAGTAGCATCATCAGAACATCAACCTTGGAAGAATTGATAGGAAACTCCAGAATCTGCACCAGGTTGACATGCTTGGGTCAAGTGTCAAGGACCCGGCACCTATTGAATCATCCGAAGATTGAATATTCTGAAAACCTTCTTTTTTGTTGTTATGCTTACTACAGATAGCACTTACTTTTCTTATATGTTTATATATGTTAAGGTAGACAATAGACCTCTTAAGATAGAAATATATCAGTTCAAACTCCTTAAGTTTTGGATAGCCTATAGCTCTCTAAGATGGCCAACATACCTAATTTCCTACCAGTAGATTGAGGTTAACAAAAATACATATTGATGTAACCTGTATTTTGTCAATTTTAATGAATAGCAAAGTACTACTAAGTTTACCAAGACAAAAACTTAGTATTCATAGATATATATCTTTGAATTCTTTAGCCAAATCTATTACAGAGAGTACATACTATCAACATAGAATATCAATATACATCAATATAGATGTGACTACAAAATACTTTTACCGAAAAAAAAATCATCAGTATTCATGAACACATTTGAAATATTTTAACCAAACCTATCCATTCAGCCTTCCTATGTACTATATATGTATGAATTCTTTAACCAAACCAATGATAGAGAGTACACACCATATCAACATAGATGTGACTGCAAAATATTTCTAGCCAACAAAATCCTGAAAAGAGTATACGCAATGAGTATAGATAAATATATTTGAATTGTTTAACCTACCCTATGACAAATATTACACACCATGTCAATACATTTGTATTTGTAAGTACTTGAAATGTTTAATGTAAACTATACATCACAGGTGGTCTAGAGGCTCACACAAAGATATTGAAGATGTCGAACCTGGTTGGAATGTACATACGCAGCCACGCAGAGACACCTGAAAAAGTTGCAAAGTATACATTGGAAGCAGCTAAGAATGGAACCTTTTTGGTTACATCTCAGATTACTGGTCACATGCTATTAACAGTATCACGTGGCTTTATACCTGCAGATTCAGTTGGAAGGGCTTTCATTGAGTTGGTTTTGTTTATACCTTTCAGGATTTTTAGCTGTGTGGTTGTCATTTACTTTAAAATTGTTCAATGTGTGCGTTGGAATATGTAATACCTACTTGTCTTTGGTTGTGAATTTTTATGTATGGAGTTTGTTCCTATTCCATAGGAGTTAGCTAAATCTAAGTTCCTAGTTTGGTGTGTGGTTGAGATATTCTCTCAACCAACTTATTGTGCATCCAAGATAGCTTCCCTATCTTGAGACAATACTTCATGTATATATGTAACTCTATTTGATTAATAGAATAGAGTGTGCATAGTGATATTTTATCCTGGTATCAGAGCCCATATGGGCCTGGACCTCCGCTCCTCCTGGGCTGAGGGAAATAAGAGACAAAGTATATTTTTTGGTTTAGTATTTTGTTTTTAATTTGTCCATTCGAGTTGAATGCCGCGAAAACTCGTTGTTCGTTGTGTGTGCAAAGGCACTGTTTGCGTGCTCGAATTCAGTGTCGGTGGAGCATAATTTTTGCTTGCTATGGGAATTTGGTGAGGCTGCATGCTTCATTTGGTTTGGAGGTTGTGTGCTGCGATTTGGAGCTTCGTAGGAGAAGGCAGCCTCTGGTGTTATTCATGCCTATGCGTGAGGGATAAGATGGCATCGATGGGCTCGTGAATCACTGCGAAATTGTTGGTGAATTGCTGCAGGAGAATCTGAAGGGGAAGAAGTCCGAGAAGCGGAGTCAAGTGCATTTGAGGAAGAAGAGTTTCAAGTCCGTCGTTGGAATTACGAATGATGTTTTGACATTTTCGAGGAATATTTCGATGCATCCGAAAACCTGGTTGTATTTTCCTCTATTTGATGATGAAGATGATACAGATAGTCATAGCCATCAGGGCCGACAGACTCCGATGCGTAGAGATGTTGTTTCAATCTTCTCTCATCAGCATGGAAGTGCCTGCTATTCACGAGACTGCTTTCAATTCAATCATGAGGTGTGATGTGGATATCCGAAAGGATCTATAGGGGAATATCGCCATGAGCTAGAGAGTGAACCTGCGTGGGTCGAGTTGACCTCTGCACTGAGTCGGCATGGTGTGGTGTGAAATTATATCGCTTGGTGCCCGTAGAACTGCTGAGGAGGTCATGGCATAGGAGCTAGTGAGCTCGTAGGCAGCGGAATCGTGGCCGACCAGCGATATATATTGAGCCTCCGATGTGTATGTCACAGTAACGTCCTGAGAAAAGGGGAGGCTTGGCATGTATTGTTGGAGATAGCAAGAATTTATGGGTATGTCGAGAGCTTGGAAATGCTCCTAAAGGTTCACCTATATACATCTTATCAATATGATGCCCTCGATCTCAATTCACTTCTTCACGAATCGATGGATGTTGCCACTACAAAGATCTATATTCTTGTGTCTTCTTTGAGGCTCGGTGGTGGAAGCAGGATGTGAGGTGCCGGATCTACATCTGTAGATGTCCATAACCTTTGTGGAGTTGCAGACATGTTGGTGAATCTAGCATCTACAATATAAATACGAGATCTATGATGGAGCGCGTAGGAAGGAGTTGAGAAGCCCTGGCTGTAAGGATAGGATGAAAGATTGAAGGCCCCTCTGGAGGTTTTCTCATTTTGGAATAACTATGTCGATGTTGTGAAGGCAGGTGTAGGTGAAGGACTGGTGGATATTCTAATGGAACTCCGCCACCGAAACCTCTAAGTAGCGAAGGGTTATTTCTCACGTTCATGGTGCCCAATTGGGTCGTTTTCTACAACAGGACCATGGCAGACATCTAAGTCATCACGGTGGAGCTTTGCGGGCTGACATGGAGAGCCTCTATGGCAAAGGTTTCCATTGCTGCATTTTAGGAAGAATCATCCCCAGATCGAGATCTATTTGTGTGTACGTCATTTGCTGCTAGAATTCATTATGTTGCGTCACAAATTGAATTGTTGTGGAATGTTGTGAGCTTGCTTTCAAGAAGTGCTCACGGTGGTATGTGTGAGTAGAAATTTCTCCCCGAGAGATCCTGCACCAACATAGTAGCGGTGTACCTGTTGGAACCTACGCACTTGAGACTGCCTCTCGCAGGTCTATCTGATGCTTTGAGTGATTTTGTTGATGGCAGGGCCAAAAATTTGAGTCGCACATGTGTTGGGAATTCATGTGGAGCTATTTCCGCTGGGAAGGCATAAGGGTGACCAAGTTGAATGTATACTGCTTGGTGCCAGTAGATCTATTGGTGAGTGTCGATAGAGGAACAATTCTAGTTCAGTGTGATTTTTCCTAGACCAATTTGTAATTACTGCTATTTGAGTGAGGCCGCTCAGAGAAGTCGAATGTCAACAAAAGCACTAGTGTAGATCAAAAGTAGTGATATGCGTAGCGGATTTTTGCTTGTGATAGGATCATTGATATGTTGAGTGCTCTGTTGTTGTATGGTGAGAGGGTGGACAAGGCCATTAAGAAGGGCTGAGATCTCGAATACTGGTTTCAATATGATGTCAGCACAAGTGTTAGAGTTTTGGATTCGCAAATATTTCCAGGAAAGGAGTCAATGGCGCTGGAGCCTGGTATTGGAGGTGAATTTGATGGCAGTGATGCCATTTCGAAGAAGGGAGTGTTTACTATGTGGTGCTAGTGAGCACAGATTTTGACCCCGGTTGAATGATTATGCAGTTAAGATATTGCAGTCGTGGTTGGTGCGCTTTCCTTAATGCATAAAAAGCACAGTAATATTTAGATTTTGGAATGTGCTTTTATTGTTATTTCATATTGCTATGAAGGGAATATGTCTTGGAAGTTTGTATACATATTGAGATTCACGACCTCAATATGAAGTCATTTTGTTAGAATTCGTGACTCTAACTAATGACAGGTAAAGCATGGATATTCAAGACCAGTATATCCAAAACTCAAAAGTACAAAATCTATGACAAAAATATTCAAGCAAGAAAGCACTGGTGGGTTCTAGCACATGAATGATATGGTGAGCGGCAAAGAATGATGGACAATGAAGTTTGTGTGAGTTTCTTCAAATAGACTCTTGATGATGAGTCACACATTTGAATGGTAAGCAAGTCTAGGATGGTTTTGTAGTGGTCATTGTATGTACCTAGTAACTCCAAGAGTTGGAGTGTGTAATGTTAGCCTTGTAAAGGCATGTGTATCCCCGTAAAGTTCGTGGTAATCTCAAAAACACTTTGTAATTACAGGTTTATGGTCAGCCAAAAACCATTTTGCAGTGTCGGTTTGTGGTCAGCCAGAAACCACATGTAATAGTGAAGTGACTGGAAATAGGTATGTGCCAGTGTTCACCCACTGATGAAGAAATCCAGTGAAAGGTCGTTGATGAATAGATCCGATGAAAGGTCGCTGATGAAGTGATTCGGTAAAATTTTGTCGATGAAGGGAGAGATCTAATACAAATCTACTATCGATGAGAGTTCACCAATGAAGGAAGAGCATGGTTGCGGGTCATCCGATAAAACCCACGTTGGAGCGGGATCTGTAGGTACAGGTACATGTATGTAGTGATAATGGTTGAAAGAACCATGTAAGAGAAGGACATCCTATGAGACTAGTGGTTGCAACGGTTGGTACCCATGCATTCCGGTGGATGGTTGCTCCTTTATATGGACGTTGACATATCCTTTGTTATGTTTGACCACAACTAGATTTTGTGAAGTGATATCGAGACAATTAGTCATTAAGGGGGTGTGTTGGAATATGTAATTCCTACTTGTCTTCGGTTGTGACTTTCTATGTATGGAGTTTGTTCCCATTCCATAGGAATTAGCTAAATCTAAGCTCCTAGTTTGGTGTGTGGTTGAGATATTCTCTCAACCAACTTATTGTGCATCCAAGATAGCTTCCCTATCTTGAGACAATACTTCATGTATATATGTAACTCTATTCGATTAATAGAATAAAACGTGCATAGTGATATTTTATCTGTGTCTTCAAATAAACGAATTTGCTAGCCAAAGTTCGTTTGTCATTCTGGAAATGATAGTAATGTTAGACCTAACAAGAGTAGTGTTAGAAATAGGAGTGATAAACATTTTTCTGCTAAAGGAGACTATGAGTATGAAATAATGGATGCAAAAGTTAATATCAATTTCTAAAGCTAGCAATTGTACACCAGTTTCCTTTTTCTTGCAACTACGCAGAAAACTCAACTTTTTCTTCCCTCTCTTTAATAACTATAAATTCTGTTTTTAATAAATATGAATTATCTTGTATTCATGATATTCATATTTTGATGTTAAATGTAGTTTCTTATTCTTATTTTAGTTAATATTGAACAAAATTAATTGTGAAATTTTTGTGTGAATTTTTTGCAAGGGATATAAATGAAGATAACAAAGTTAATTTAGTTGGTTCGAAACATCCACCAAATCCTAATGATGTGATTAATCTCAAAACACATTTTTCTAATCTTCATGATTATTATAATGTATTTTTTGTACCAGCACTGGTTCATATTATTTTCTATTGTAGTTGATTTTTTCAGAACCAGATTCTAATTATGGAACTCAATTTTTCTGTTAAGACATACTGTTTTGGGCTAGGACAATAGAATTCCTCTTGATTTTTAAGTATGAACATTTTTAATATTTTTTAGTAAAACATTAGGAGCTTTTTTTAATAGTTTCTAATAAAACTTGAAAAATCATTTTTTAATAGTTTCTAGTAAAACTTGAAAAATGTTTGAAGGTTTAAAAAGGAAAGGATGAAATAATTCAATCTCTTTTATAATTATTTTTCTGAAAGAAAAGTACAAAATCATTTTTTTTTAAAGAAAGATATAAAATCATTCTTGAGGTAGGTGAGATAGATGTTTTTTTTTTTTTTTTGTAAAATTGATTAGATAATGAGTGAAGGTTGTTAGGTCAAAGATGTTTGTTTTTAAAATATTGGTGGCTTGTGGTATTGAGTCCATGATATTACATGTAGTAAAATCTCTTTAAAAACTAGTGGATTCTCCATTTTAATATGCTAGAGTTGAGGGAAAACTTCACTTGATCATGTTAGTATTGGTTGGCCTGACTGCATTTAAGTTATGGATATTGGTTGTTTCCTGTAAGATAATAAATCTATTGCCATTGGTTTTCAGGATTATATGGGATAACTCATTTGTATTGTTACTATGTGTAGAGTTCAGTATTGTTGTTTTTAAGTCATAAGATAATAAATGCATTGTCGTTTGTTTTCCCTTTATTGATATTTTTCATAATAACTTATGTTTGTTGTTGTTATATATAGATTTTTGTAAATATCCTGCATTTTTAGTGGATACTCCATCCATCACTATAGACACATAAAGCTTGAATGAATGTGAAATAATAGAATAAATGTGAAATAGTGATTTTTTTTTTTTGGTTGTAAAATTTATATTAGTATCCTTTGATAAAGAATAAAATGCAAGATGAAAAAGATAAATTAAAAAAAAATTATAATTTGGAGAGAAATATTAAAAAATATTAATTTAAATTATTTAAAATTTTTAATTTAAAATAACAAATTTATTAATTAATTAACAACAATATTAATTAATTAAATAAATTTCTTTATAAATCTATCATAAAAGAATTCTATCATATTAAAACAAACAAAATTAGATTAATTAATATAAAACACAATACTTATTATACTATTCCTCAATGCATATGATTTATACCTTGCAGATGTGTGTCCTCGCAAATTTCCTTTGCCCTACTTGGTGGGAAACGATCCTCTTCAATTGGGTATAGCTAGTGCAATGGACATGCCACAACAACAGAGATATGACAAGGTGCAGGAGGAACCTATGAGACTGGCTCAGTGTCATCGCTTTGAGATAATTGTTCCCCCCAGAGAGAGAGGTAGTTCATCTTCCCAGGATGAGATGGATAGGATACGGGAGCATGCTGGGGCTACAAAGGATCACACAAAATATGTCGAGGATGCATGGGATCGTGCGAGTGCCTTACTTCATGGGATACCTGAGGAGGGTTGGGCGGGGATAGGGGAGGACACTTTGGATAGAGTTGTTGTTGGGGACAGAGCATGACATCTTGTCCTTCGTCGTCTTGCAGTGGCAGTGGTGAATGTTCATCCTATTATGGCTCCAGCAACGAATGAGGTTATAGGGCCTCATGCGAGCGGTGCAGGGGTTGTTGGACCTTGACCCTAGATGTATGTACTAGGGAAAGCACCCATTATCAGGATGTTCCTCTTTTTGATGACTTAATTTGTTGGCTCATGCCAACGAATGTGTACAAAAACTACATTCGTTAGCATAAGCCAGAAAATTAAGTCATCAAAAAGGGGAACATCCTCATAATGGGTGCTTTCCTTGGTACATACATTAAAAATACATCTAGGGTTAAGGCCCAACATCCCCTGCACCGCTCGCATGAGGCCCTATAACCTCATCCACTGCTGGAGCCAGAATAGGATGCATGGGATTGTGTGAGTGCCTTACTTCATGGGATACCCGAGGAGGGTTGGGCAGGGATATGGTATGACACTTTGGATAGAGTTATGGTTGGGGACAGAGCGTGGTGTCCTGTCCTTCATCTTCTTGTAGTGGCAGTGGTGAATGTTCGTCCTATTTAATGTACTTGTCCTCATATCTCCTCACAGGGTAATATTGTTTCTTGATTTTGTCTCGGAATGAATTCCAAGTGGGTGCAACCAAGAAAAGAGAGGGTTCCCTCTCATCCTTCTACTCACAGTAGGTTTCCAACTAGTCTTTGACATGGGGGGCAGCTTTGAGGAGTGAAAAAGTAATCTTTTCTTGGTCGGAGAAATCATGGACCGAGAAATAGCCATCCAAAAAATTTGACTGTCTATCTATGACGCCTACATCTATCTAGCCTTCAAATAAAGGAATGTCGAAGTTGACCCTTACCTTGAAAGGATAGGTGCCTCCAAAGTGGCTACTGGATGTAGATGTGTCATCAGTTGGAAGTCGTTGAAGGATCTAGGCAAATTTATCCATCATCACGTTCCTTTGTTTCTTGAGGGCCTCCTCGAGCATTAATTTGATAGGATATCCTAATCCATCTTCTTTATTTTCTTCTGCCATGGGATATCGTCGGGGTTTGCAAGGTTGATCTTGCAAAGGTTAAACCAGATTGAGCCCTAACTCCTTATACCCTGACCTTGTCGGGGACATGCAAAGAAAAACAAAGAAAGAGCAAACACACTTTGATACTGTTATCACGCTAGTAATTTATTAGGTTGTGGGATTTGAATTTTTAGTCCAAGAAAACTAGAGGTAACCACAAACCTACTTCAAATCCTAGGATCTAGCCTTCCTAGAATTCAGAGAGGGCTCTCTCTTTAAGTTTTATCTTTGTTTTTTATTTATGTTTTTAGGCTAGTTATGATAGAACAATTGGTTTTTTTTTTAAAGGTTTTGGTGAGAAAAAATCACTTAAGGGTAAACTAGAGAGAAATCTACTTGTCCATTGGGAAACGAAGTCTAAATCTAGATAGCAGTACTAGAATTCAAGGCCAAAAAGGTACAAATGTATTCAGGGCAAGATAGATAACCCTTAGAGATTTGGGAAAAGTGTTTTTGGTGAAATGGTATGATTAGGATAAAAGGCTATGAAGGCTCCTTTGATCGAGAAAATGGAAGAAGGAGGCAGGGGTAAAACGAGAGTAGGAGAAATTAAGAATTCCTAACACCAGAAATCAGCAGAAAACATTTAAATGGTAACTAGTTAAAAAGAGGGAGTAAAGGACTAACCTGTAGTAATATTACTAGTTACTCATTAAGATAGAACAAACATATATAACAGAATGCATGAAACTCAAGAAAGAAAACAATGAAAAGAAGAAAGTACTTTACCCATCAGTTTATCATAGGGATCCTGAATTATGATGCCATTTTAGCTTTGTCCAGTCTGCTACTTCAAAATCAACACATAATAGCCTCCAATGTTTCAACAAAAATTCTATAGTAAAGTCTAGCAATTTTATTCCACCCTAAATACTTCAAATGTAGAAGTATTTATACAAAATGTAGTTACAAATATCCTAGAGAAATGTAGGAATATTTTTAGGAAATATAAAATAGCTTTACAAAATAAGAGGGATAGTTGCTTAACAAATCAACAAGTTGTCCTCTTATCCAAAACGTATAGAACAACTTTATCTAACAAGGAGATTTTTATTGAATAGTTGTTTAGATTGCTGGCTGTTTAGGAAATATCTTTGTTTGAGTTTCCTTGGCTAACACACTTTCCTCTGATACTCTTTAATGCTGCTTCTTTAAATACTGATACACTTTGACTAATATTTCACTCTTTACTGCTGAAAAATATATCTTACTGTAGTAAAAAATTAGCTGATTGTCTCTTTATTTCACTGTTTCTTTTCTTGACTATTTTCAAGGTAATTTCTTCACTGTTTTACCTCTGCTTTTCACATTAAATCTGTAAATGCCTCCACTGTTCTTCACTAGGAATTTTTACATTCTTCAGCTTTCTAAAATTCTCATCTTCCTCCGTGTATTTAGAAAAATTGGGCTTAAACAAAAAAATATGTTTGATCTCATGTTGAAGAAAGAACAAATCTTCAAAGTGTTGGAGGAGGACTTTACCTGTAGGAGTGCCTTGTGGCAATGGTTTACTTATTTGCGCCTTGGAAAATTCTCTGATTTTGTTATCATAATATTTCTAGCGCATTAATTTCTCATTAAAGACATGAATATCTAGCAAACTCTTCTTTCTCAAGTTTGTATACTTCACCATAAAATTTGTTATGGCAATATTCATTGCTTCACACTTCTCTTCTAGGTAGTTCATCAAATTTTACTTTGTCACTACCTTTTTAATCTGCAAAATGGTCTCTGTTCTATCGAGTATCTGTAACTCTTCCAACTCTGCTCTGTCCTTGTTGTTCAGAAAAGTGATGTGTTTTAAAGCCTGAGTTGGCTTATTAGTTAACTCATCCTTGGTTTTCTGAATCTCAATTTGGGCTGCTAACAGTAAGTCTCTCTGCTCATAGATGACCTGAATTGAAGGCCATTGAGTGTGAATGGCCTCAATTATGTTTTTCTGTAAATGATTCTTGACAAATGAAATTTGTTCGGTGAAATTTATCTCTTTCTGTAATCCCTTAATTTGCTCTCCAAGTTTAATTGCCTTCTGCTCATGGGTTTTAGCATTTATTTGAGCTAAATTACTTGTGGATTCAAAATTTTCAATCATTTTCTTTAGGCTATTGATTGCATTATTTTTCCAGAACATTTCCTCCATATCCTTCACAATCTAACTTGCTCCATCTATGTGTTGGACCTGTGATGTGGAAGATTCTATGTTTGAAGTAGTCGTTGAACTCACTCGCACTGCAGTTGCCAGTGGTTCCTTTGGTGCTAGCTTTTCTCCTAATGTAGATGCCACTGTTGGGGTGATCACTGGTATTACTGAAGGAATAATATGAGTCTCAGTCTCTTTCACAGTTTCTTTCTCTTGGACAAGTTGGTCCATTTGAGATTCCTTTTCTTTGATTTGAGCAGTTAGTTTGAGGATGAGATTCATCATATCTTCTTTTTCACTTTTCTCTTGAAGGATCTCTTTAGTCTGTGGGTGCTCATTTTGAGGAAGCTTAAGTTGTTTCCTCAAAGCTGTAATATCTTCATTCTTTTTCTTAATCAACAATTCAGCTGCCTGCACATTTGAGGGATCATATCCCACCTGTAAAATCAAATCCTCTAAGGCTTTAATCCTTAGGTATTTAGCATACAAAGAGCCTTTTTCAAGCTTCATTTGATCCTGCATGTTGTTAATGGTATTCTGCAACTTAGTAGCACTCATAGCCTTTGTTACCATAGTTGAATATCAATTTTAGAGCTATGTCTGTGGAATTCTATTTGGTCTAGTTCATGCACATTTTTAGTATCTACTTCAAACTCAACATTTTTATAGTCTGCCATTGTCTTTGGTGTTGAAGTAGTTGCCTGCAGAAATGACATAATAATTTTATTTGTGGAATAGTCAAAGGCTTTCAGTAGCCTATTCTGATTCCCTGGTTTTTTCTTGAGGAATTGAGAATATATCTTTGATTTAATTTCCTCATTTTTCTGCTTTATTTGCTTATATTTTTCTTTTATATCTAGGTCTTTTTCCTCAGCTGTCTATGAGGAAGAAGCATCCATATTTTGTTTCTCAATCATCTGGGTATCATCTTTACCTATTATTTGATCTTTTCCAATCTCTGCAAGAGTCTCATTGATTTTCATTGTGGCTTCATCATTGTTTACCTCAAGCTCATTTGTATCCTCAACATCAATTACCTTTTCTTTCCCCATGGAACTAAATTTGAGCCTTTTATTGTAAATCAACTTGAATTTTGTTTTTGTGGTTGTCTCAGATGTATAAGTTCCTTCATCTCCGCCTCTTTTTGTTGAAGTTTCATGCTGTTTTGCAACTACCATAGCTTGTGTAATGTCCATTTGTCCTGCTGCCTCTACATTCATGACTATATCTATCAATGTGTTTTCCACCCATTCTGTCTAATTTGCAAACTTCTCAATTTCTGGCTTAGGTTCATGTATAAATGGTGTAAGTTTGAACTTAACCCTTAAATTACTCAAGATCCCTTGAGGATCATAGTTCCATGGAAAGCTCTCCTAAAATTTAAACCCTGCTAGTACCTTGGTGATTTCCTTTTCTTCTTCTCTGTTATTTATGATGAAAGGCCCAACTTGATTTTTAAGCTTGAATTGGGTCTTTTTCCTGGCAGCTAAGAAGTTGATGGAGTCAGAATTTAGAATTTGCCTTAAGTATTCCAATGCAAAAACTCTCAAACACATGTATTTTGGCAACTTTTAGGGTAATAAGTTTGAGCCAAAAATTCTTATCTCTGTGTGTTTTTCGAAAAGAAACCAGTCTCCCATCTTAATTTGTTCTGATAACTGCAATATTCTTTTCATGTCTTCCTTTATTCTGGGCTACTCTGCTTTGTACAATATATTCATTGCTGGTTGGAGGAATAGGTCTGAAAAATCTATATAATTGAAATCATTGCCTTCTTTCCTAAGAAAAGAAGTCCAAAAGATGATGGATAAAGGCTTACCCTCCAAGTCCATCTTTTGTAAAGCAATTGGAAAATTGTTAGCTTGGAAGAACATAAACAAATGAAACAAGTATGATGAGTACCTAAACACCCCTTCAGTGGGTAGTTTGGTAAGCTGGTGATGAATACTGTCTACTATAAAATTGGCATAATAAAAAATGAGTGCAGGGGGTTGACCTGGAGATAAATTGGATAGAAATCCAAGAACAGATTCATTAGTGAATCCATCTGTGAAATATCCTAGTATAAAAGATAACATGGAAATAATATGCCTTGACCCTTCAGGAAATTTGGCAGTTGAATAAGGGGGGTTCAACTTAGGGATGTCAACATGGGAAGGCATAAATTCCTGAAATATCATAAACCTTTTTGGGAAATCCAGGCTTAAGTACAATTGGGTTAAATATTCAATAGAAAGGGGGACTAAATGAGAATCATATGGTAATTGCAACATTTGATTTATGGATTCTATTGTAATTGTAAAAAGGACCTCTCTGTTTGCATTAACAATATCCCTTTGGTTTGGTTCATAATCCTTTTGACACAGTCTAAAAGATCTTGTCCAGGATGAGTCAAAGGAACTACATATTACGGCAAATGAGTCTCCCAGATAGGCATTTAATCTTTGTCTAAATATTTATCATAGCACCAATTATGGTTTTCCAAAAGGTTAAATTCTACCACAGGGTCAGCAATCTTATAATCCATATCAGTTAATAGAATGGTTTCTTCAATAGGTATTGGTGGTTGAAGGGGATTTACAGACACAGTGGTTTTAGCAGTAAGTGCAAGAGTAGATTTGATGGCTTTGGATGCTTCATATTTGGGAGGTTTCGATCCACCAGGTTTAATAGGCTTACAACCCCCAGCTTTAGATGTCATCTATTTCTTAGTCATTTTATACTAACTTCTGCAAGCTTAAACTGTTTGCAAGAGTTTTTTTCTTTAAACAAAGGATAAATTTATCAATTTATAAGCCAAGGATAAGTGTCAAGTGATATCTTTGCTCAATTAGGTATCTGATATATGCAAACTCATTTAAGACAGAAAACGAAGGTTTTCTGAATAATTTGGATTGTAAAAAGGCATTTTCAGGATATATTTCGGCTTCAACCTCCTCCCTGTTCTTTGAAATTGATCTAAAGTGAGCGCAACTGAGGAAATTGGCTTCAAAAGAGTCTTTTTTGAACACAACAATTTCTGGGGAAAATTTGCGAGGGTTTGGCCTGTTTTGGGCATTTCTTGGGAAATTCCTATGGATAATTCTCCTAATTCAGACTTTTCTTTGCTTATGGATGGTCTAACCTTGAAATTTGCAGGTCTGTTTGTCGAAAAATACCTCAAATGGCGGGTTTTTGATTGTTGGAAGGGTTTTCTGCAACTTTTGTGGTTGAATTTGAGCTCTGGTTCAACTTGCTGGAGTAGAAAAAATGGCTTTTCCGGTCTTCAAACAGGGAAATCTACTGTCAAATCTAGATTGCGAATTGGAAATTTATCAACAGGGGCTTAAATATAGTCGAGTGGCTTCAATACAGTCAGGCGGAGTTCTTTTTCAGTTTGGAATACACAACTAAACATTAATAATGGTATATCAAAGGTTTTAAACTTTGATATCTAACCATCGTAAATGCATTAATTACAGGTCTAATCACAGGCAGGAGTGGTTTGTCTTTTCAAATGCAAAAACCATCGGTGGTTTTTTCATTGGCTCATGGTGGTAAGATGTATTTGGTGAAACGAACATGATCGAATGAAATTGCGCCACATCACGGGAGGCGGAATATTGAAAACAGATCATTTCCCATTGATTTTGGCTTGGGCGGACGTTTGGTTTACGGGCGCAATATCAATTCTATACCGTCAAATCTAACAAGTTGAAGCGAAGGGCCAAGATTTAAAGGAAATGTGTGGTAGAAAAGGTATGCGGGGCTGGGGAAAATGAGATGCGCTGGGCAATTGATAATGTAATAAAACTTCTGTGTTATATGCATTATAAACAAAGTTCTATATCAAAAGGGGTTATATATAAGCGGGGCTTATGTGTAGCAAAAAGGGTTTAAAATGTATGTGAGTGGGGGCGCATGGAGCGGGATTATAGAGTTTAACCTTGGGTTAATTTTATATAAAACTTGAGGTTTTATATAATGGGAAAAGGGAAATGGTCACACTTTAACCTTGGCCTAAGTTTATGCAGGGAGGTAAGTGCATTTACAAAGGCGCGGGGGTTTAAATATTTATAAAAGACTTAATATATCTTTAACACATAGGATAAAATGTGATGGATAGGGAAATGTTATAGCGCTTTACATAATATATGCAGTAAAAGCCAATTTTTATTTTTATTTTTATTATATAGTTTTAGACTTTTGGAGGGGTCTATAACCATAGGGGGCGGGGTATTTGATTAAGGTTAGTTTTAGACAAAAGGGGGTATAATTTGGGATTTTAATTCAACATGTGCATATTAACTTTGGTCTAAAGTCTATATAATAGTGGGTTTTAGGGGGATATTTATCATAAAGGGAATTATATAGGAAGGATAAGGTAATTTTAGGGATTTAATAGCATAAGTTAGAAATTAATATGACAAGGGGAAAGGAATACACAAAAATACACTTATATGACTAAGTAAAGTGAAACAATTTAAAGCAAATCTTATTATTTCATAAATTCGCCACTTTTACTCAAGATAGGGTGTTTTTTGAGGGTTTGTATGCTTTATAAATGAAGGGAGTTAATCAAATGGGATTTTATGTATCATTGAGTAAAAAATGAGTTTTTACTTATGAAAGTGAATTAAATGTATGAATGATGAATGAATATTGGTGAAGGGGAGTTTATCATAAGAATTACACATTTTCCACTATCTAGTCATTCAGCCTTGGGTCTGGTCCCAACAGAAGTCAAAGAAATGCTCTGAGCCTCTTTGACTGGAAGTATAGAATACTGAATACTTACAAGGGGAGGGAAATTAGTGATTTTTTCCCAGTGAAGAATATTTACATGATTTTTCCCACTTCTTTCTACCTACCCAACCTTACTCTAACATTTTTTATTCCTTTTAGCAGGTGCATTTAAGCTTGCTACCTTGAGGCATTTTATTCTTTCGAAAGCATAAAACTATATAATTCTACCTTGTTTCATCCGAGGGCTTAGATTAAACTGATGAGCTCCTCATTATTATCTACCTATCTACTAATTTGTCAATATTAAATTGTCTAACAAAACTTTATTCACTATCTAAACATGGAAATTGAAAACACGACAAGTCAAGTTTAAATAGTTTAACTCATCATGGATTATGGCATTTATTGACACTGCCATAATCATTTGAAAAAAGTAAAAAGTAGTGGTATTTGAACTTGCACACTTTCATGATTTATTTTCATCTTTTTTCTTTTGGGGTCTATGTATTTTTTAAGTCCTTTGATCTTTCTTTTATGACTTTTTACCCTCTTTTTGATTTTTTTTTTTTTTTCAAAATATGGGAAAACAACTTGCAGAAAGCAAGGTATGTACATATTTTACAAGACCATCAAAATTCAATTCAAAATTATGAATCCTATATTTATAGGACCCTAACAACAGCTTCACACGGGGATGGCATTTCCTAGTGAAATGTCAAGAACTCTAAGACTAGTAGCCTTCAACTTTGACCATGATGATCCAGTAATTATCTTTTATTTTCTACAAAAACTCATATTTATGACATTTTACTTTTCAAAGCTTAGGGCCTTCTCTCCGGGCTTCAACTTTGGAAAGAAAATATCCAATCCAATCTAAACTTCAATGGATATTTACAATGATGTAAAAAGTAACTCGAACTAACTATTGTTTAACTCAGAATAATAGTAGTGTTTGATCACTCTACCATTAACTGGTCCTTCTTGAATATCTTTTCCATCCAAATCTTTGATGAAGAAAGAATTGTTACCCCTATATCCATAAATTACATAAGGCCCTTTCCATAGAAAGTCAAACTTCCCATGCTTACTTTTGTCCTTTCTCCTGGAATCCCACTTTAACACTTGATCTCCAATGTAAAAGTCATCCTTTTTACTTCTTTTATCAAAAATTTTCTTAATTTTAGCATGAATGACTTGGGATTTCTCATAGAATTCTTCCCTTGTTTGTTGTATATGGATAGTTTGATTTATCCTCCTTTGTATATCATTGATTTCCACTTGTGATTCTTGAATGATCTTCATTACTGGAACACCTAAGGATGATGGGAAAACTGCATCCATCCCATAAACAATTTGATAAGGGGAAGTGCCAATTGAATTTTTGGTGGTAAGTCTATCTGCCCATAAGGCATAGACTAACTTTTTATTCCAAGTCTTCTTGTTGTCTTCAAGTAATTTTTTAATGATATTCACAAGGCTTTTGTTTGAAGATACAGCTAGGCCATTACCTTGAGGGTACTAAGCAGTACAATGGCCTAGGGTAATGTGGTACTTGTGATAGAAGGCAATCATTTTCTTAGACTTAAATGTTGTTGCAATATCAGTAATTATTTTCTGAGGGCATCCAAATCTAGATAAAAGGTTGTTTTCTATGAAAGAGATAATGACTGTGTCAGTGGCTTGTCTAGTAGGAATGGCTTCAATCCACTTAGTAAAGTATTCTGTGGCAGTCAAAATCCACCTATGTTGGACAGAATATGGGGGGTGAATTTCTCCATTGAAGTCTAAACCCCATTGTTGAAATGGCATCTCAGTTGAAATTGGTTTTAAGGGTAAAGGCAACAATTTCTTTTTTCCTTCAAAAATTTGACATTTGTGACATGAAGTAACAAATTTCTTAACATCATCAAATAAGGTAGGCCAGTAAAAACCAACTCTAAGAATCTTATTTGCAGTACTTTTCTAGTATAAATGCCCTCCACAGTCACCTGCATGAAATTCTTCAAGGCTTTTTTCAACTTCTGCTTTCAGTAAACAATTTAGTAATATCACACTATGTTCTTTCGAAAAAAGCACATTATCTAAAATACAAAATCTCATTGCTTTAAGTTTAAGAAATCTGTCTTTTTTCCTTGATAATCTAGGATGACTTTGTAAGTTTGTAAGTACAAATATAATATCAGAGTACCAAGGTGAATCTAGAAAGACTTCACTGATCATTGGAGTCGCCATCTCTTCCTGGTCATCAATCTGAGCAATAAAATTTATGTCTAACGCATTGCAGTTGGATTCAGCCATCAATTTGGCTAATCTTTGTTCTTTAATGAGATTTGTTGGTTTAATTTCTATGTCATATTCTAGGATAGTGGAAATCCACTTACCTCTTCTTCCATCAGGGCCATCCTGAGTAAGAATGTCTTTAACTATTGAATTAGGGACATAGGCAATTATGTGGGAATAGAAAATGTAAACTCTGAAATCTTTTATAGCTTTAACCAAGGCTAAGGCTTTTTTTTCCATTATGTTATATTTCATAGGTGCATCTCTAAGAGTCTTATTGAAAAAAGCTATGGGATGTTCAAAACCTTGATCATTCTTCTGCAGTAAAACTGCAGCAATGGTATGTTCTCGTGCAAAAGAAAAAATTATAAAGTCTTTCTTGAAATCTGGACTGATTAATACTGGTGTTTAGTCAAAGCTTGTTTTTGGCACTCATAGCCTTTGTTACCACAGTTGAATATAACATTTTAGAGCTATGTCTGTGGAATTCTATTTGGTCTAGTTCATGCACATTTTCAGTATCTGCTTCAAACTCAACCTTTTTATAGTATGCCATTGTCTTTGGCGTTGAAGTAGTTGGCTACAGAAATGACATAATTATTTTATTTGTGGAATATTCAAAGGCTTTCAGTAGCCTATTCTGATTCCCTGGTTTTTTATTTAGGAATTGAGAATATGTCTCTGATTTAATTTCCTCATTTTTCTGCTTTATCTGCTTATATTTTTCTTTTATATCTAGGTCTTTTTCCTCAATTGTCCGTGAGGAAGAAGCATCCATATTTTGTTTCTCAATCATCTGGGTATCAACTTTACCTGTTGTTTGATCTTTTCCAATCTCTGCAAGAGTCTCATTGATTATCACTGTGGCTTCATCATTGTTTACCTCAAGCTCATTTGTATCCTCAACATCAATTACCTTTTCTTTCCCTATGGAACTGAATTTGAGCATTTTATTGTAAATCAACTTGAATTTTGTTTCTGTGGTTGTCTCAGCTGTATAAGTTCCTTCATCTCCACCTCTTTTTGTTGAATTTTCATGCTGTTTTGCAACTACCATAGCTTGTGTAGTATCCATTTGTCCTGTGGCCTCTGCATTGATGACTGTATTTGTCAATGTGTTTTCCACCCATTGTGTCTGATTTGCAAACTTCTCAATTTTTGGCTTAGGTTCATGTATAAATGGTGTAAGTTTTCATTTAACCCTTAAATTACTCAATATCCCTTGAGGATTATAGTTCCATGGAAAGCTCTCCTAAAATTTAAACCCTGCTAGTATCTTGGTGATTTCCTTTTCTGCTTCTCTGTTATTTATGATGAAAGGCCCAACTTGATTTTTAAGCTTGAATTGGGTCTTTTTCCTGGCAGCTAAAAAGTTGATGGAGTCAGAATTTAGAATTTTCCTTAAGTATTCCAATGCAAAAACTCTCATGCACATGTATTTTGGAAACTTATAGGGTAATAAGTTTGAGCCAAAAATTCTTATCTCTGTGTGTTTTTCAAAAAGAAACCAGTCTCCCATCTTAATTTGTTTTAATAACTGAAATATTCTTTTCATGTCTTCCTTTATTCTGGGCTACTCTGATTTGTACAATATATTAATTGCTGGCTAGAGGAATAGGTCTGAAAAATCTGTATAACTGAAATCATTTCCTTCTTTCCTAAGCAAAGAAGTCCAAAAGATGATGGATAAAGGCTTACCCTCCAAATCCATATTTTGTAAAGCAATTGGAAAATTGTTAGCTTGGAAGAACAGAAACAAATGAAACAAGCATGATGTGTACCTAAACACCCCTTCAGTGGGTATTTTTGTAAGCTGGTGATGAATAATGTCTGCTATAAAACTGGCATAATAAAAAATGAGTGCAGGGGGTTGAATTGGAGATAAAGTGGATAGAAAGCCAAGAATGGATTCATCAGTGAATCCATATGTGAAATATCCTAGTAGAAAATATAACATGGAAATAATATGACTTGACCCTTCAGGAAATTTGTAATGTTCCTTTTTCAGGATTGCTCATAAAACATGCATGAAAAACGCTTTTCCAGCAACATATGCAACAAAATACTGAAATGGACTCTTGGATCCCATAAAATAATCAATATGCAATGTAAATCCAAGAATAGAGCTGAAAAAAAATGAATTACATGAGTGAAATAGACTGAAATATGTCTGATCTGATGTAGAACCCTCAAGGGCTTCCTCCCATGAAAGTATGAACCTCTCAATCACAAGGAAACTCAACAATGGAGCCACCAAACCATGCAATAAACTCTGCCTCCTGAAAAACGCACTCCCTAGCAGAAAAAACGCTGGGAGGGTAAGAGAAATGTGTGGTATGATACCACAGATCTGAAATATGCTCTGGAGCTCTCCAAAAATATCTCTCAAGTGAAGGAAACCTTCCTCCAATGAGAAACTAGCTCAGAAGCCGGGATTCGAATCCCTTCCACTGCTACACCCAGCAACACTGCACAATCTCCGGCAAAGCTGTGTTGATGTAGATAGCTGAAACTTGGACTAAAAACCTGATGTGGAATGATGAATACAAACTCTTTCAATGAGCTACTCAAAGGAAAGAGGTGGGATTCCCGCCCGGGAACACCCAGTGCTAAACAACACTGCAACTTGCTAAGCAGCAAGCAGCAACAATTCTTGGCAGCCAAGAATGATAATAATCCACAACATGATGAATAATGCTGCCATCCTCTTCCTTATATAAGATGTGATTTTTCTTTCCCTTTGCCCCACTCACTTAGGTTGTTTCTAACCCAAGTTACCTTTCCCTCCAAAATTGCGTTTTCCAACCTAGGATTCCTCCTCCACTAAAACTGCGTTGTTGACTTAGTCAAAGCAGCTTCAATTTAACCTTGTTCACACATGGAGGTGTTTTTTTTGGCTAGAAAGAGTGTCTCCTTTCACATTTGGAGTATTTTTATCCTCCTTAGGAGACTTATGGGCTTTTCTACCCATTTATTTACCGGCTACAGCTGCTGCTAACTCTAATGTTCCATTTAGCTTGGAAGCTAAAATTTTGGAACATTACAGTCCTCCCCTCCAAAATATTTGCTTGTCCTCAAGAAAATGCATAAGGAGAGCAAAATATCTCCCCTCATCCTCATGTGGCCTCCATCAATAGACTCCACCACTGCATCAAGAGAATCTGCAAATAGACTGTCATTCAATGCTCCCTCCCAAGTGTGCATAACCAAAGTGTCTACATCAATCAAACGCGGAAAGTGTGAATGGAAACATGCTATATGTCTCATGGCCTCCACAAATTATGAGTGATGATCAACATGGTGAATGATTTCCTCCCTCATTCATGCAATCATCCAAATGAAGTGAGTCACCCTCCAACATGGTAACTGCTGAAAAGCCTCTTCCACCTTGAGCTCCTGAAATGTAGGTGGGCTGAATAAGTGAACATGATAGGCAAGAGGGCCTATCCCACGCTGTTATCTCCTCTACTTATGATAAGTGTAGAGGGCATGCTGATCTTGGGCTAAAACATGATTTCCCTCCAATGGCAAGAAGAAGATTGAGCCTCCAAAGACTCTTCCTCGAAAACATGAGTCATGCCAACCCAAACCATTCGATTCAAGATGAATGGCACATCATCACCACATGGCATCCAAATCAGAAAATGGCTGAAGGTTATGTGTAAGTTTTGATGATACATATGGTCTCTCTGGTGGACACAGTGCAGTTCTCCCAACTGCTGCTTGAGAATGTCATATGGCAAGTGGTCTTGCAACCAGTTACAAGTTGTATATGTTTGTTCTCCCAACATGGGGAAGTAAGCATAAATGTATATCAGTTGTACATATATAAAGTAACAATACACTTGCCCAATTTCATGTATATATGGGCTACTATCATCATAAACATTGGCCCTAAAGTGACCATGAAACCCAAAAATACTCTTGCTCTCATATGGAGCAATGCACTGTTTACATATAGTGAGAAAGTACAAATACTCAATAGAGAAATCAATAAGAACATCAATGTCTTTCCTACCATGCATCATGTGTGAGCTGAAAGTGAGGTCCATGTATAATTTACCCCATGAGGATTCCCTCATAACAATTTGCAAGAAGAAGGGGTACATATACTCCTTGGAACACTACATCAATAAGAACACTCTCCCATGTGACAACGTTGTAGGCCTTAGAAATAAGGCTCCATGACTCCTCTCTTTGACATTCCATATGCCAAATTCATCCACCATCATGCTGCTATGTGAGAAGATCTCCTTCCTACATGGAAGTCTCTCATGATCCTTCAATGCTGAAGGGTGGCCTCCTTGCACCATGAATGTGCCTTTCTTCTCTTCAGAAATATCATGAAAAGTATGGAAAGAATTTTTCCCATACTCTCCCAAGTGATACCATAGCAAAAACAACCTTAGTTGCTACCTCATCCCTCCCTCATACAAGCTTCCTTTGAAAAAACACATCAGCAATACATGGAAGCAAGATACAATATAAACAAGTTTCCAGTTTACAATCGAGGAGTGAATCTTGGTCCCTCTCATGGAACCAGCGCAGTGCACCCTTGGCCTGCATCAAAATAAGAATCAAAAAGTTCTTTACCAGCCACTTGTTTTCTGCCATAGTCATCTCATAAGATGAAAACATGAAGTCACAATATGGTGTCATTGGTGCACACCAAGAGACATATGGCTTCCCCCACAGCTCATCAAAAGGATAGCCAAAATAAATGCTACAAGTAGCTGCAAGTACATCATCATATAATATGCAAGAAGAGATGATTCTCCTTGTTACATCATGCTGCTCAAATAATTAAAATAAGTACAAAACAAAGCATGAAATGATACTTCCTCCATCATGTACTTGAGGTCTTGAGATGAAATGGCTCAACTGTAAATTCTCCCTCACTCTCAATGAGTAGGAAGGTGGCTGTGACATCCTCTCTATCACCATTCAGGCTATGCATCTATCCATATGCTGATATATGTCATGCTGGATGCCCTCCCAAGTGAACTCCTCCATCCACTGGAAATATGCATCAAAGTGCATAGAAGAGAAGTCCTCATGTGCTGCATGTAGCAGCTTCTTCTTGAAACTAGAAGATCTAGTCAAGAAGATCTTGCCATAGGAATAGATGACCACATCTATTACCATGTATCTGTCATCTCCATCCGGGTCATCAAGAATCATGCATGCACTAAGATCCTTGGAGTACTCTACCAAAAGCTGAGATCTCCAATAATGATCAATCCTCCTAAGAGATAGCGCTGGTGATCTGGCATGTGTAGTTCCACTCATGTTGCTGCCTGCTACTTTGACATCCCTCATGCCAAAGTCTTCTTCCAAGCTCTTCACCTCTCCAAAATCCAAGAGTGGTGAATCCAAAAACAAGATATCTCTCATCAACTATAGATCAGGTGGCCTTCCAGGTGGAATGCCTCCATATAGTGAGACATCAATGTCAAGAGTAGACTGCTTATATGGTTGGGAAACCTTGCCCTTGCTTTCATTGCACAATACAATATGCCTCTTTCTTGCACTGGCTCTCTGAAATAGAGAAGGGTCTGTGCCCCTCATAAAATGATGCTGCTCTTCATCCCTATCTCCTCCTTCCAGTTGTAATGTTGCACAATCATGTTGCTCACTGATTGTGCTTGGACCTCTATGTATGAGATCCTGGGGAACTTCTTACAAATATACAAGAATCCCTCCTATGGGAGCATGTGCTCCTCCCTCTTCTACATGAGGCATTGGATGTACTCTAGATGTGACAACGTTGTTGCCTTCTCCTCTGTCAGTGTGTGTAGGCAACATCTCAACAATTGGATCCCTTTGTGAAAAAGTGATCCCCATGCCCTCTTGTTCAAGAATATGAACTGGAATTTTTGCTTCCGGCAATATGTAATGCAAGACATCATCTCCTCTCATGGTTTTATGAAATGGAGTTTCATCCATCACATGCAAGGGTTTTGTTTTCTCAAGTTTTCCTTGCTCATGTGTCTTAGGAAGTTTTTCACCAAACCTCTCCATCAATGTTTTTATGAATCTTGCATAAGAGAAATTATTAGCATTCTTTAAGGAATAAGATTCAGAAATCCACCATGCATGAGCCTTACCTCTGAAATGTAGCGCTGCAACTCTGATAGCTTCATCTCCAAAAATATGGTGCAGCTGCAAATAGGAGTCTAGCTCCATCACCCAAGCTCCAACTAAACATGTAGGTGATCCAGCAAAAGTAGATAGAAGAAATATATCTGCATCCTGCTGCTAGCTCTTCTCCATCTGGATCTTGCAAAACTCTTGGAAATCAGTATGATCTCTAAACTTCTCAGTTTGAGATTCATACTCTCGCAACAAATCAGTAAGAGTCATTCTCTTAGGCATTCTTCCTCCTCCCATCCATCTCAGGATAGCTCTGGGCATTTGACTGTGTTGTGCATCATGGAGTGCAGTTGCATGCTCACATTCACCATGTGAAAATCTAGATTCAGCTCTAAAATCAACCTCCTTTGGAGATCCCATCTCCAATATCAATTTTTTCAGCTCTCCTTGAAAGCTCTTCACTGATTTTGGAAAAAGATTTGTGAGCTTGTCTTCCTTTATTTATGCACATACTAAAGCTTTCCGGATTTTTTCCATCTCTCCTTCTTCTGATAGCACTGGAAAGTTTCCCTTTTCAGGAATATCGAAATTCTATTCCAGAGATTGACTGCAGGGACATTTACTGGATGTGTCACCTTTTAAAAAAAGGATGAGATCCAGAGGCTACCTGGCCATCTGCAGACTCTGTCTATAGAGCTCAAAACATTCCCCTTCAGGGATTTAGTACTTTGGCTTGAAGCCACAGGCTGAGCCAAAGATCATGCTCTGATACCACTGTAATGTTCTTTTTTCGAAATTGCTCAATAAACATGCATGAAAAACGCTCTTCCAACAACATATGCAACAAAATACTGAAATTTACTCTTGGATCCCATAAAATAATCAATATTTAATGTAAATCCAAGAATAGAGCTGAAACAAATCAAACTATGTGGGCTAAATAGACCTCCTACACTAGTGTAGCTAAAACTAGTGAAAAACCCCAAGACTGCAAAATGCCGGAGCAGCTGCTCAAGGGAATGCGCAATCTAAGAGAGAGTTAACACATAAAATGATATGAGAAGCATAGATCTACTCATATATTGATAAATAATTTTGAAGTACAAATATCTAATCTCCTATACAAAATACAAGACAACCCAGCACGGGTATCTTGTCAAACACTCTATATATAAAATGTGATATTCAGAAAATGACTGAATAATCACTGCAACACTGAAGTACATGAGTGAAATAGGCTGAAAGATTTCTAATTTTATGTAGAACCCTCAAGGGCTTCCTCCCATGAAAGGATGAACCTCTCAATCACAAGGAAACTCAGCAATGGAGCCACCAAACCATGCAATAAACTCTGCCTCCTGAAAAACACACTCCCTAGCAGAAACAACGCTGGGAGGGTAAGAGAAATGTGTGGTATGATACCACATATCTGAAATATGCTCTGGAGCTCTCCAAACAAATCTCTCAAGTGAAGGAAACCTTCCTCCTATGAGAAACTAGCTCAGAAGTCGGCATTCCAATCCCTTCCACTGCTACACCCAGCAACACTGCACAATCTCCGGCAAAGTTGTGCTGATGTAGATGGCTGAAGCTTGGCTTGAAAAACTGATGTGGAATGATGAATACAAACTCTCCCAATGAGCTACTCAAAGGAAAGAGGTGGGATTCCCGCCTGGGAACACCCAGTGCTAAACAACACTGCAACTTGCTAAGCAGCAAGCAGCGACAATTCTTGGCAGCCAAGAATGATAATAATCCACAACATGATGAATAATGATGCCATCCTCTTCCTTATATAAGATGTGAGTTTTCTTTCTCTTGGCCCCACTCACTTAGGTTGCTTCTAACCCAAGTTACCTTTCCCTCCAAAATTGTGTTTTCCAACCTAGGATTCCTCCTCCACTAAAACTGCGTTGTTGACTTAGTCAAAGCAGCTTCAATTTAACCTTGTTCACACATGGAGGTGTTTTATTTGGCTAGAAAGAGTGTCTCCTTGCAAATTTGGAGTATTTTTATCCTCCTTAGGAGACTTATAGGCTTTTCTACCCATTTATTTACCGGCTACAGCTGCTGCTAACTCTAACGTTCCATTTAGCTTGGAAGCTAAAATTTTGGAACATTACAAAATTTGGAAGTTGAATAAGGGGGGTTCAACTTAGGGATGTCAACATGGGAAGGCATAAAGTCCTAAAATATCATAAAACTTTTTGGGAAATTCAGGCTTAAGTACAACTGGGTTAAATATTCAATAGAAAGGGGGACTAAATGAGGATTAGATGGTAATTGCAGCATTTGATTTCTGGATTCTGCTGTGATTGTAAAAAGGACCTCTCTATCTGCATTAACAATAACCCTTTAGTCTGGTTCATAATGCTTTTGACACATCTAACAATATCTTGTCTAGGATGAGTCAAAGGAACTACATATTGGGGAAAATGAGTCTCCCAGATAGGAATTTCATCTTTATCTAAATATTTATCATAACACTAATTATGGAAATCCAAAAGGTTAAATTCTACCACAGGGTCAGCAATCTTATAATCCATATCAGTTAATGGAATGGTTTCTTCAGTAGGTATTGGTGGCTGAAGGGGATTTACAGACACAGTGATTTTAGCAGTAAGTGTAAGAGTAGATTTGATGGCTTTTGATGCTTCAGATTTGGGAGGCTTGGATCCACCAGGTTTAATAGGCTTAGAACCCCCAGCTTTAGATGTCATCTATTTCTTAGTCATTTTGTACTAACTTTTGTAAGCTTAAACTCTTTGCAAGATTTTTTTTCTTTAAACAAAGGATAAATTTATCAATTTATAATCCAAGGATAAGCTTCAAGTGATATCTTTGCTCAATTAGGTATCTGAGATATGCAAACTGGTTTAAGACAGAAAACGAAGGTTTTTTGAATAATTTGGACTGTAAAAAGGCGTTTTCAAGATATATTTGGGCTTCAACCTCCTCCTTGTTCTTTGAAATTGATTTAAAGTGAACACAACTAAGGAAATTGGCTTCAAAAGAGTCTTTTTTGAACACAACAATTTCTGGGGAAAATTTGCGAGGGTTTGGCTTGTTTTGGGCATTTTTTGGGAAATTTCTATGGATAATTCTCCCGATTCAGACTTTTCTTTACTTATGGATGGTTTAACCTTGAAAGTTGCAGGTCTGTTTGTCGAAAAATACCTCAAATGGCGGGTTTTTTATTGTTGGAAGGGTTAACTGCAACTTTTGTGGTTGAATTTGAGCTCTGGTTCAACTTGCTGGAGTAGAAAAAATGGCTTTTCCGGTATTCAAATAGGGAAATTTGTGGTCAAATCTGGATTTTGAATTGGAAATTTATCGGCAGGGGCTTAAATATATTCGGGTGGCTTCAATACAGTCAGGTGGAGTTATTTTTCAGTTTGGAATACGCAACTAAACATTAACAATGGTATATCAAAGGTTTTAAACTTTGATATTTAACCATCGTAAATGCATTAATTACAGGTCTAATCACAGGTGGGAGTGGTTTCGCTTTTCAAATGCGAAAACCATCAGTGGTTTTTATGTTGGCTCATGGTGTTAAGTTGTGTTTGGTGAAACAAACGTGATCGAATGAAATCGCACCACGTCACGATTGGCAGAATATTGAAAACAACTCATTTTGCGTTGATTTTGGCTTTGGGCGGACGTTTGGTTTACGGGCGCGATATCGATTCTACACCGTCAGATCTAACAAGTTGAAGCGAAGGGCCAAGATTTAAAGGGAAGGTGTGGTCGAAAAGGTATGTGGGGCCGAGGCAAATGAGATGCGTTGGGCAATTGATAATGTAATAAAATTTTTGTATTATATGCATTATAACCAAAGTTTTATATCAAAAGGGGTTATATATAAGCGAGGCTTATGTGTAGTAAAAAGGGTTTAAAACGTATGTGAGTGGGGCCACATGGAGCGGGATTATAGAGTTTAACCTTGGGTTAATTTTATATAAAACTTGAGGTTCTATATAATGGGAAAAGGGAAATAGTCACACTTTAACCTTGGCCTATGTTTATGCAGGTAGGTAAGTGCATTTACAAAGGCGTGGGGGTTTAAATCTTTATAAAAGACTTAATATATCTTTAACACTAGGATAAAATGTGATGGGTAGGAAAATGTTATAGCGCTTTACATAAGATATGCAATAAAAGCCAATTTGCATTTTTATTTTTATTATATAGTTTTAGACTTTTGGAGGGGTCTATAACCATAGGGGGCGTGCGGGGTATTTGACTAAGGTTAGTTTTAGACCAAAGGGTGTATAATTTGGGATAATAATTCAACATGTGCATATTAACTTTGGTCTAAAAACTATATAATAGTGGGTTTTAGGGGGATATTTATCATAAAGGGAATTATATAGATACGATAAGGTAATTTTAGGGATTTAATAACATAAGTTAGAAATTAATATAACAAGGCCAAAGGAATACACAAAAATACACTAATATGACTAAGTAAAGTGAAATTTTTTAAAGCAAAGCTTATTATTTCATAAATTCACCACTTTTACTCAAGATAGGGTGTTTTTTGAGGGTTTGTATGCTTTATAAATGAAGGGAGTTAATCAAATGGGCTTTTATGTATCATTGAGTAAAAAAGGAGTTTTTACTTATGAAAGTGAATTAAATGAATGAATGATGAATGAATATTGTTGAAGGGGAATTTATCATAAGAATTCAACATTTTCCACTATCCAGTCATTCAGCCTTGGGTTCGGTCCCAACAGAAGTTAAAGAAATGATCTGAGCCTCTTTGACTGGAAGTATAGAATATTGAATACCTACAAGGGGAGGGAAATTAGTGATTTTTGCTAGGTGAAGAATATTTACATGATTTTTCCCACTTCTTTCTACCTACCCAACCTTACTCTAACATTTTTTCTTCCTTTTAGCAGGTGCATTTAAGCTTGCTACCTTGAGGCATTTTATTCTTTTGAAATCATAAAACTATCTAATTCTACCTTATTTCATCTGAGGGCTTAGATTAAACTGATGAGCTCCTCATTATTCTCTACCTATCTACTGATTTGTCAGGATTAAAATGTTTCACAACTTTATTCACTATCTAAACATGGAAATTGAAAACATGACAAGTCAAGTTTAAATAGTTTAACTCATCATGGATTATGACATTTATTGACACTCTACCATAATCATTTGCAAAAAGTAAAAAGTAGTGGCATTTGAACTTGCACACTTTCATGATTTATTTTCAATTATTTTTTTTTGGTCTATGTATTTTTTAAGTCCTTTGATCTTTCTTTTAGGAATTTTTACCCTCTTTTTTATTTTTTTAATTTTTTTTAAATCAAAATATGGGAAAACAACTTGCAAAAAGCAAGGTATGTACATATTTTACAAGACTATCAAAAGTCAATTCAAAATTATGAATCCTATATTTATAGGACCTTAAAAGCGGCTTCACATGGGGATGGCATTTCTTGGTGAAATGTCAAGAACTTTAAGACTAGTAGCCTTCAAATTTGACCATGATGATCCAATAATTGTCTTTTGTTTTCTGCAAAAACTCATATTTATGACAATTTACTTTTCAAAGCTTAGGGCCTTCTCTCTGGGCTTCAACTTTGGAAAGAAAATATCCAATCCAATCTAAACTTCAATGGATATTTACAATGATGTAAAAAGTAACTGGGACTAACTATTGGTTAACTAAGAAGAATAGTAGTGTTTGAGAATTCTACCATTAACTGGTCCTTCTTGAATATCTGTTCCATCCAAATCTTTGATGAAGAAAGAATTGTTACCCCTATATCCATAAATTACATAAGGCCCTTTCCATAGAAAGTCAAACTTCCGATGCTTACCTTGATCCTCTCTCCTGGAATCCCACTTTAACACTTGATATCCAATGTAAAATTCATCTTCTTTACTTCTTTTATCAAAACTTTTCTTAATTTTAGCATGAATGAATTAGGATTTCTCATAGACTTTTTCCCTTGTTTGTTGTAGATGAATAGTTTGATTTATCCTCCTTTGTATATTGATTTTCACACATGATTCTTGAATGATCTTCATTACTGGAACACCTAAGGATGATGAGAAAACTGCATCCATCCCATAAACAATTTGATAAGGGGAAGTGCCAATTGACTTTTTGGTGGTAAGTCTATCTGCCCATATGGCATAGACTAGTTTTTATTCCAGGTCTTCTTGTTGTCTTCAAGTAATTTTTTAATGATATTCACAAGGCTTTTGTTTGAAGATTTAGCTAGGCCATTACCTTGAGGGTAATAAGCAGTAGAGTGGCCTAGGGTAATGTGGTACTTCTGACAGAAGGCAATCATTTCCCTAGATTTAAATGCTGCTTCATTATCAGTAATTATTTTCCGAGGGCATCCAAATCTAGATAAAAGGTTGTTTTATAAGAAAGAGATAATGATTGTGTTAGTGGCTTGTCTATTAGGAACAGTTTCAATCCACTTAGAAAAGTAATCTGTGGTAGTCAAAATGCACCTATGTTGGCCAGAATATGGGAGGTGAATTTCTCCAATGAATTCTAAACCCCATTGTTGAAATGGCATCTCGGTTGAAATTAGTTTTAAGGCTAAAGGTAACAATTTCTTTTTTCCTTCAAAAATTTGACATTTGTGACATGAAGTAACAAATTTCTTAACATCAGCAAATAAGGTAGGCCAGTAAAAACCATCTCTAAGAATCTTATCTATAGTACTTTCCCAGTATCAATGCCCTCCACAGTCACCTACATGAAATTCTTCAAGAATTTTGTCAGCTTCTGCTTTCAGTAAACAATTTAGTAACATCCCACTATGTTCTTTCCAAAAAAGCACATTATCCAAAATACAAAATCTCATTGCTTTAAGTTTAAGAAATCTGGCTTTTGTCCTTGATAATCCAAGAGGAGCTTGTAAGTTTGTAAGTATAAAGATAATATCAGAGTACCAAGGTGAATCTAGAAAGGCTTCACTAATCATTGGAGTCGTCATCTCTTCCTGGTCATCAATCTGAGAAATAAAATTTATGTCTAATGCATTACAGTTGGATTTAGCCATCAATCTGGCTAATCCCTGTACTTTAATGTTCTTTGTTGGTTTAATTTCTATGTCAAATTCTAGGATAGTGACAATCCACTTACCTCTTCTTCCATCAAGGCCATCCTAAGTAAGAATGTCTTTAACTACTGAATTAGGGACATAGGAAATTATGTGGGAATAGAGAATGTAAACTCTGAAATATTTTATAGCTTTAACCAAGGCTAAGGCTTGTTTCTCCATTATGTTATATTTCAAAGGTGCATCTCTAAGAGTATTACTAAAAAAATCTATGGGCTGTTCAAAACCTTGATCATTCTTCTGCAGTAAAACTGTAGCAATGGTATGTTCTGATGCAAAAGAAAAAATTATAAAGTCCTTCTTGAAATCTGGACTGATTAAGACTGGTGTTTTAGTTAAAGCCTGTTTTATGGAATCAAATGATTGTTTGGCTTCAACTGTCCATTTTAAAGTTGAGTCTTTTTTCAGCATATTGGTCAATTCTCTAATGATTTCAGCTAATTTTGAAATAAATCTTCTCAAAAAGTTACTTTTACCTAAAAAAACTTGTAATTCCTTGATATTTCTAGGTGGATGAATGTTCAAAATTGATTCTATCCTAGCAGGATCAATTCTAATTCCCTCTTTTGAAATTATATGTCCAAGTAACTTACCTTCCTCTTGTACAAAGAGAGTTTTCTTGGGATTTAAAGAGATGCCAAATTTCCTACATTTAATGAAAACCTGTCTCAAATGATCCAAGTGTTCATTATTTGTTTTGGAAAATACAGTAATGCCATCTAGATAAATTACCAAGAATTCATGAATTTCTTTAGCAAATGCTATGTCCATAGCTCTCTGAAACGTTGCTCCTGCATTCATCAGACCAAAGGGCATTTTCACATACATGAAAGTGCCCCAAGGAGTGGTCAAAGCTGTTTTAGCCTGATCCTCCTTTTGGACTAGGATCTGGTTGTATCCTGAAAAACCATCTAACAAAGAGATTCTAGAGGAATCAACTACCCTTTGTAATATATGATCCATCTTTGGTAAAGGGTAATTATCCTTTAAAGACACTTTGTTAAGATTTCTAAAGTCGACACATAACCTGATTTCACCTGTTTTCTTTCTTGTTGGTACTAGGTTTGAAACCCAATCAAAATATTTGATTGGTGCAATGATTTGAGCATCATACATACGTTTTACTTCCTTTTCTATAAAAGGTAATAGAACAGGATTAATTCTCCTCAATTTTTGTTTGAATGGATTCTGATTATCTTTTATGGGAATTTTGTGTTGGATTATGTTTGTGTCATAAGCTTTAAGATCTTCATAGCTCCAAGCAAAGACATCCTGATATTCCTTTAAAAGATCAATGTATTGTTCCTTTTCTTGTTGAGGTAAATATTTTGACAGTTTAATCATTTTTTGTTTTAATTCTGTCCCAATGTTACATTCCCCAATGTCAGACCTAACTGGTTCCATTTTTGGCTTTTTAGGCACATCATTGGAATCAAAAAGCTCTTCCAAAGGGGTTAAACCTTTAGGTAAAAAGTTATCTTTCAAATCTAACATGTTAATTTCTTCTTCAATGATTTCCTCTACATCTACTTTCTCTAAGTTTTCTATGTCAAATTAAGTAAATACAGTTGGTTTGTTAAATTTATGTATATCTACGTTATCTATTTCACAATTAAAATCTGAATCTGTATTACAATCTCTATCTATTTTACAATTTTGAAATTCTACCTCATTATTCAAAAAATGATAAATCTGTTCATCCTGAGAGAAAATCTTCCAGTACTTGAGGTTGTCTGGGATGATTGGTCTACGTTTAACCTCAGTAGAATACGTATGAGTTGGTTGGAATGGAAAGTTACAAGTACTAGCAAAAGTTGCTAGACATTATGCTTGAATATTTTGTTTTCTGTGTATAGAAGCAAACTTACATTCTAATAAATCTTCAGTTAAATCAATTGTTGTATCTTGGTATCTAGCTAATCTAGGATTATAAAAAGAATAACCTCCATTTACATTCTTAATGATCAATTCTGAATCTCCCATGATTAGTATTCTTTTTCCTCCTAAATTTCCAATGAACTGGAGGCCTAGAATAAGTGCCTCATACTCTGCCATGTTGTTTATACATTTAAAGTTGAGTTTAAAGGCATGTCCTTCTAAATGATTAGTTTCCATATTTGTAATCCATACTCCTGCTCCTGCTCCTGATTTGTTTACAGAGCCATCAAAGTCTAAGTGCCAAAGGGATTCATGAAAAATGTTGTCATTGTTTGGTTTTGGCTTTTTATCAATCAGTTTAGTTTGGATTTCATTGTTATCAGAGTTACACAAAATAAAAGAGCCAAGATTCGTTGGTGTAGAATAAATGGGGTAATTTATGGATATCTCAGCACTACTGACCATGAATTTCATTAAAGTTTCCCTATATAGCTTTTTGGTTGACCAAACACTAATATTGTAGCATAGCTCATGTCCTATTGTAGAGATCCATGAAACTTTGCTCCCCATGAACGAGAACTTAACTTTGCTAGAATCAAATGAGAACAAATCTTTATAAGACCTGGTTATTTCTAGATTAAGAGTTTCCATGATAGCTTTGGGCATTAAATTATGGGAAGCTCTTGAATCTAACATAGCGTTGTGTAAAATCTGATCATGGATGGTATGACTGATATAGAAAGGAGGGACTGATCCATCTGAATGCTTTCCATTCACATCAGGGCCAGAAATCAACTCAGGTTGATCAGCATTCAAATTAATGGCATCTTCACCATAATTCATATTCAAAGTTTCAATTATAGTTGATTTGTATAAGTCATTTTTAACCAATTTTGTTAAAGGAATAGGTATTTTTAACTTAGCAATTTTAGACTGAATATTGAATGAGGATTGAGATTTACTAATTTGAACTAATTCATATTTAGTAATTGTTATCTGAGTTGGTTTTTCTTGATTTTCAATAGTTGTACTTTTATCTTCAATTTTTTTAGCATTCTCTGTCTAAGTTTCCTGAGTTTTGTTGTTTTTAATTTTCTTTTCTGGGACAATTTGTGTGGCAGCAGAAAATTTATCAGACTTAGAACTATCAGCAAGTGTTATGGAATTATCTGTTCTGGGATTTTCTGATTTAGGATCAGCAGAAATCTTTTTAGGCTCAGAATTTGTTGTTTTTACTGAATTGGAAGCTTTAGAAGTATTATATTTTTGTGCATCTTTAAAATATTGAACTACTTCATCAGTAATATCAACAATTTTGGGACTTGTTGATTTTTTAGGACTGGAAGGATTGGAATTTTTCTTATTTTCCCTTGGGAGAATTTGCAAAACTTTTGTTTTTGGGGTGTCTACATTTTTATTATTTTGATTTTGGGAATTTGTTTTTGTAGAAGATTCATTATTTTTCTTGTTTCTAAGGTTATACTGACTATGAATTTCATTAATAGCAAAGTCATAACATTGTTTGTAGTCAAAGGATTCACTGGAGTTTAATTTGAGTTGTTGAAGCTCAAATAGATCCAGATCTTCCTGAGTGAGGAAAATAGTGTTGTTTTCATCTATTACCATTAGATGATTGATGTCATCCTCATCTTCATCATTATTTTGAGAACTTTCAGCATAGTTCTCTTGAAACGGGGGCCTAATGTTTTGGTCTGGAGCAACTTCTTTGGCTTTTCCAGGGTTATTATTTTTTTCTGAAATTGGGATTTCTGATCTGAGGTTGATTATCCCATTGAGGTTTTCTATCTAAATTATATAATCTTTCAACCACCCTTTCTAAAGTTTTAGCAACAAAATCCAATTTAACATCTGAGTTTGAAATTTCTTCTTTAATTGTAACTCTTATTTCATTTCTAAGTCTGGCCTTCCTAGCTAAAATGTTAATTTCTACACTAACATCATTTAATTGCATCTATTCTAAGGTTTGGGCATCTCTTTCTCTTAATTGATATGCCATATCTGTATCAAATCCATCGGGGAATTTGAGCAGTACAGAGTAAGGTGTTGGTTTAAGAGCTGTAGGAATAGAATTATAGACACTGTTATACCTAGTGCAATAGTCTTAGACAGACTCAGTAGGAGATATTTTCAAAGCATCAAACACAGATAAAATTTGAAGGGGGTTCTTTTTTCTTTCCCATTTATTTAAAAATATTCTATGAAATGCAGCTAAATCAGCTACACTACCAGCTGCTCAATTTTTGAACCATTTTTTAACTTCTCTTGTCAAACTTTGGGCAAATAACCTCATTTGGACATCTGACTCATCAATCTCATAAATTTCACAACAATATAACATTTTAGTTACATGTTTTTGAGCAGTATATTGTGAAAGGCCATCAAACAGTGTTACATTTTTTTGGTAGTCTTGAGGCATAGCATGGAGGTTTTGGGGTAAAACAAGGGGAGCATACCTGGCAACCATGGCTTGAAGCTTTGCTGAGCTGGGAGGTATGATAGTAATGATAGGGGCAGTGCTGGATATGGTAGTTGATGTATTAACAACTGCAGTTGAAGATCTGGGAAATGAAGATGGTATGTAAATGGAATTGCTAGGAAATAAAGATGTGGTGCTTATAAAATCTGATTGCAAAGTAGTGGATGCAGTGGATTGAGTGGATGAAGGAAATAATATCCTAGGCTATAAAGGAAACTTAGGAATGAAATGGTTTGTAGATGAACTTGCAGAATTATCTATATATGAAGTGACAGCGTATAAAGATGAATATGTTGTTGGTATTATTGTTGTGTGCAATTGAGAAACTGGAGGTTTTATGTAAGAAAAAAAATGAGCTAATTCAATAACTTCATTAATATTTTTAATCAATGAAACATTAATTTTTTCAACTGTATTTTGATATTCAGATTTACTTGACTTTGTTCCTACTGATATATTTTTCTATTTTGCATTAAAAAATGAAAGGAAAACAGGATCTATAACAGTATTTTTCAAATCAGTTCCAGATTTAGTTTTAAACAATGAATATTCAAATTTTATATCAAAATCAATATCATTTAAACTTACTAACTCTTTGGGTAAAGAATTGGATTTTCTTAATGGTACTTCAATTTCTACATTGACAATTTTTTTTTTCTTTTTTCCAATTTGTTCTGGGTTATCTACTATAACTGCAGGGTTAGGATCCGGGTTAGATCTGGTATAGTAGGTTTTCCTAGAAGCCAGAATGACTGTTTTGAATACCCACCACCTATAAAAATAATCTTAAAGTAAAAAGATAAATGAAATTTCTTCCTTTAAGACTAAATTTAAGACTGGAGATTGGTTAGTTCCCCAGTATGGTCGCCATTATGTTACCACTCTAGTAATTTCTTAGGTTGTGGGATTTGAATTTTTAGTCCAAGAAAAGTAGAGGTAACCACAAACCTACTTCAAATCCTAGGATCTAGCCTTCCTAGAATTCAGAGAGGGCTCTCTGTTTAAGATTTATCTTTGTTTTTTATTTTTGTTTTTAGGCTAGTTATGATAGAACAATTGGTTTTGTTTTTAAAGGCTTTGGTGGGAAAAAATCACTTAGAAGTAAACTAGAGAGAAATATACTTGTCCATTGGGCTATGGATTCTAAATCTAGATAGCAGTACTATAAGTCAAGGCCAGAAAGGTAAAAATGTATTCAGGGCAAGATAGATAACCCTCGGAGATTTGGGAAAAGTGTTTTTGGTGAAATGGTAAGATCAAGATAAAAGGCTATGGAGGATCCTTTGATCCAGAAAGTGGAAGAAGGAGGCAGGGGTCAAACAGGAGTAGGAGCAATTAAGAATTCCTAACACTAGAAATCAGCAGAAAACATTTAAATGGTAACTAGTTAAAAATAGGGAGTAAAGGACTAGCCTGTAGTAATATTCCTAGTTACTCATTAAGATAGAACAAACATATATAATGGAATGCATGAAACTCAAGAAAGAAAACAATGACAAGAAGAAAGTACTTTACTCATCATTTTATCATAGGGATCCTGAATTATGATGCCAGTTTAGCCTTGTCTAGTCTGCTACTTCGAAATCAACACATAATAGCCTCCAATGTTTCAACAAAAATTCTATAGTAAAGTCTAGCAATTTTATTCCACCCTCAATACTTCAAATGTAGAAGTATTTATACAAAATGTAGTTACAAATATCCTAGAGAAATGTAGGAATATTTTTAAGAAATATAAAATATCTTTACAAAATAAGAGGGATAACTGCTTAACAAATCAGCAAGTTGTCCTCTTATCTAAAATATATAGAACAACTTTATCTAAAAAGGAGATTTTTATTGAATAGTTGTCCTGCTTGCTGGCTGTTTAGGAAATATCTTTGTTTAAGTTTCCTTGGCTAACACACTTTCCTCGGATACTCTTTAACGCTACTTCTTTAAACACTGATACAATTTGACTGATATTTCTCTCTTTACTGCTGAAAAATATATCTTACTGTAGTAAAAAATTAGCTGACTGTCTCTTTATTTCACTGTTTCTTTTCTTGACCGTTTTCAAGGTAATTTTTTCACTGTTTTACCTCTGCTTTTCACATTAAATCTTTAAAGCCTGCCACTGTTCTTCGCTGGGAATTTTTACATTCTTCAGCTTTCCAAAATTTTCATCTGCCTCCGTGTATTTAGAAAAATTGGGCTTAAACACAAAATGATGTTTGATCTCATGTTGAAGAAAGAAAAAATCTTCAAAATGTTGGAGGAGGACTTTACCTGTAGGAGTGCCTTGTGGCAATGGTTTACTTACTTGCTCCTTGGAAAATTCTCTAATTTGTTATCATAATCTTTCTAGGGCATTAATTTCTCATTAAAGACATGAATATCTAGCAAACTCTTCTTTCTCAAGTTTGTATACTTCACCATAAACTTTGTTATGGCAATATTCATTGCTTCACACTTCTCTTCTAGATAGTTCATCAAATTTTTCTTTGTTACTACATTTTTAATTTACAAAATGGTCTCTATTCTATCCAGTATCTGCAACTCTTCCAAATCTGCTCTGTTCTTGCTATTCAGAAATGTGATGATTTTTAAAGCCTGGGCTGGCTTATTAGTTAACTCATCCTTGGTTTTCTGAATCTCAGTTTGGGCTGCTAACAGTAAGTCTCTCTGCTCATAGATGACCTAAATTGAAGGCCATTGAGTTTGAATGGCCTCAATTATGTTTTTCCATAAATGATTCTTGACAAATGAAATTTGCTCAGTGAATTTTATCTCTTTATGCAATCCCTTAATTTTCTCTCCAAGTCTAATTGCCTTCTATGCATGGGTTTTAGCATTTATTTGAGCTAACTTACTTGTGGATTCAAAAATTTCAATCATTTTCTTTAGGCTATTGATTTCATTATTTTTCAAGGACATTTCCTCCATACCCTTCAGAATCTAACTTGCTCCATCTGTGTGTTGGACCTGTGATGTGGAAGATTTTGTGTTTGAAGTAGTTTTTGAACTCACTGGCACTACAGTTGCCAGTAGTTCATTTGGTGCTAGCTTTTCTCCTAATGTTGATGCCACTGCTGTGATAATCACTGGTATTACTGAAGGAATAATAGAAGTCTTAGTCTCTTTCACAGTTTCTTTCTCTTGGACAAGTTCATCCATTTGAGATTCCATTTCTTTGATTTGAGCAGTTAGTTTGAGGATGAGATTCATCATATCTTATTTTTCACTTTGCTCTTGAAGGATTTCTTTAGTCTTTGGGTGCTCACTTTGAGGAAGATTAAATTATTTCCTCAAAGATGCAATATCTTCATTCTTTTTCTTAATCAACAATTTAGCTGCCTGTAAATTTGAGGGATCATATCCCACCTGTAAAATAAAATCCTCTAAGGCTTTAATCCTTAGGTCTTTAGCATACAAAGAGCCTTTGTCAAGATTCATTTCATCCTGCATGTTGATAATGGTATTCTGTAACTTAGTAGCACTCATAGCCTTTGTCACCACAGTTGAATATAACATTTCAGAGCTATGTCTGTGGAATTCTATTTGGTCTATTTTATGCACATTTTCAGTATCTACTTCAAACTCAACCTTTTTATAGTCTGCCACTATCTTTGGTGTTGAAGTAGTTGGCTGCAGAAATGAAATAATCATTTTATTTGTGGAATAGTCAAAGGCTGTCAGTAGCCTATTTTGATTCCCTATCTTTTGCTTGAGGAATTGAGAATATATCTCTGATTTAATTTCTTCATTTTTCTGCTTTATTTGCTTATATTTTTCTTTTATATCTAGGTCTTTTTCCTCAGCTGTCTGTGAGGAAGAAGCATCCACATTTTGTTTCTCAATCATCTGGGTATCATCTTTACCTGTTGTTTGATATTTTCCAATCTTTGCAAGAGTCTCATTGATTATTACTGTGGCCTCATCATTGTTTACCTCAAGCTCATTTGTATCCTCAACATCAATTACCTTTTCTTTCCCTATGGAACTGAATTTGAGCCTTTTATTGTAAATCAGCTTGAATTTTGTTTCTGTGGTTGTCTCAGCTGTATAAGTTCTTTCATATCTGCCTCTTTTTGTTGAAGTTTCATGTTGTTTTGCAACTACCATAGCTTGTGTAGTATCCATTTGTTCTGCTGCCTTTGCATTGATGACTATATATGTCAATGTGTTTTCCACCCATTCTGTCTGATTTGCAAACTTCTCAATTTCTAGCTTAGGTTCATGTATATATGGTGTAAGTTTTCATTTAACCCTTAAATTACTCAAGATCCCTTGAGGATCATAGTTCCATGGAAATCTCTCCTGAAATTTAAACCCTGCTAGTATCTTGGTGATTTCCGTTTCTGCTTCTCTGTTATTTATGATGAAAGACCCAACTTGATTTTTAAGCTTGAATTGGGTCTTTTTCCTGGAAGCTAAGAAGTTGATGGAGTCAGAATTCAGAATTTTCCTTAAGTATTCCAATGCAAAAACTCTCATGCACATGTATTTTGGAAACTTATAAGGTAATAATTTTGAGCCAAAAATTCTTATCTCTGTGTGTTTTTCAAAAAGAAACCAGTCTCCCATCTTAATTTGTTATGATAACTGCAATATTCTTTTCATGTCTTCCTTTATTCTGGGTTGCTCTGCTTTATACAATATATTCATTGCTGGCTAGAGGAATAGGTCTGAAATATTTGTATAATTGAAATCATTGCCTTTTTTCCTAAGACAAGAAGTCTAAAAGATGATGGATAAAGTCGTACCCTCCAAGTCCATCTTTTGTAAAGCAATTGGAAAATTGTCAGCTTGGAAGAACATAAACAAATGAAACAAGTATGATGCGTACCTAAACACCCCTTCAGTGGGTAGTTTGGTAAGCTGGTGATGAATACTGTCTGTTATAAAACTGACATAATAAAAAATGAGTGCAGGGGGTTGAGCTGGAGATAAAGTGGATATAAAGTCAAGAATGGATTCATCAGTGAATCCATCTGTGAAATATCCTAGTATAAAAGATAACATGGAAATAATATGCCTTGACCCTTCAGCAAATTTGGCAGTTGAATAGGGGGGTTCAACTTAGGGATGTCAACATGGGAAGGAATAAAGTCCTAAAATATCATAAACCTTTTTGGGAAATCCAGGCTTAAGTACAACTGGGTTAAATATTTAATAGAAAGGGGGGCTAAATGAGGATCAGATGGTAATTTCAGAATTTTATTTATGGATTCTATTGTGATTGTAAAAGGGACCGCTCTGTCTGCATTAACAATAGCCCTTTGATCTAGTTCATAATGCTTTTGACACAGTCTAACAAGATCTTGTCTAGGATGAGTCAAAGGAACTACATATTGGGGAAAATGAGTCTCCCAGATAGGCATTTCATCTTTGTCTAAATATTTATCATAGCACCAATTATGGATTTCCAAAAGGTTAAATTCTACCACAGGGTCAGCAATCTTATAATCCATATCAGTTAATGGAATGGTTTCTTCAGTAGGTATTGGTGGTTGAAGGGGATTTACAGACACAGTGGTTTTAGCAGTAAGTGCAGGGGTAGATTTGATGGCTTTTGATGCTTCAGATTTTGGAGGCTTGGATCCACCAGGTTTAATAGGCCTAGAACCCCCAGCTTTAGATGTCATCTGTTTCTTAGTCATTTTGTACTAACTTCTGCAAGCTTAAACTGTTTGCAAGAGTTGTTTTCTTTAAACAGAGGATAAATTTATCAATTTATAAGCCAAGGATGAGCTTCGAGTGATATCTTTTCTCAATTAGGTATTTGAGATATGAAAACTAGTTTAAGACAGAAAACAAGGGTTTTCTGAATAATTTGGACTGTAAAAAGGTGTTTTCAGGATATATTTGGGCTTCAAACTCCTCCCTGTTCTTTGAAATTGATTTAAAGTGAACACAACTGAGGAAATTGGCTTCAAAAGAGTGTTTTTTTTAACACAACAATTTCTATGGAAAATTTGCTAGGGTTTGACCTGTTTTGGGCGTTTTTTGGGAAATTTCTACGAATAATTCTCCTAATTCAGACTTTTCTTTACTTATGGATGGTTTAACCTTGAAATTTGTAGGTCTGTTTGTCGAAAAATACCTCAAATGGCTGGTTTTTTTATTGTTGGAAGGGTTTTTTGCAACTTTTGTGGTTGAATTTGAGCTTTGGTTCAACTTGTTGGAGTAGAAAAAATGGCTTTTCCGGTCTTCAAACAGGGAAATATGCGGTCAAATCTGGATTTTGAATTGGAAATTATCAGCAGGGGCTTAAATATAGTCGGGTGGCTTCAATACAATCGGGCGGAGTTCTTTTTCAGTTTGGAATACGCAACTAAACATTAACAATGGTATATCAAAGGTTTTAAACTTTGATATTTAACCACCGTAAATGCATTAATTACAAGTCTAATAACAGGCGGGAGTGGTTTGTCTTCTCAAATGCGAAAACCATCAGTGGTTTTCACGTTGGCTCATGGTGGTAAGTTGTATTTGGTGAAACAAACACGATCGAATGAAACATGCCACGTCACGGGAAGCAGAATATTGAAAACATCTCATTTTGCGTTGATTTTGGCTCTGGGAGGACGTTTGTTTTATGGGCGCGATATCGATTCTACACCGTCAGATCTAACAATTTGAAGCAAAGGGCCAAGATTTAAAGGGAAGATGCGGTCGAAAAGGTATGCGGGGCCGGGGCAAATGAGATGCGTTGGGCAATTGATAATGTAATAAAACTTTTGTATTATATGCATTAAAACCAAAGTTTTATATCAAAAGGGGTTATATATAAGCGGGGCTTATGTGTAGTAAAAAGGGTTCAAAACATATGTGAGTGGGGGTGCATGGAGCAGGATTATAAAGTTTAACCTTGGGTTAATTTTATATAAAACTTGAGGTTCTATATAATGGGAAAAGGGAAACAGTCACACTTTAACCTTGGCCTAAGTTTATGCGGGGAGGTAAGTGCATTTACAAAGGCGTGGGGGTTTAAATCTTTATAAAAGACTTAATATATCTTTAACACTTAGGATAAAATGTGATGGGTAGGGAAATGTTATAGCACTTTACATAAGATATGCAATAAAAGCCAATTTGCATTTTTATTTTTATTATATAGTTTTAGACTTTTGGAGGGGTCTATAACCATAGGGGGTGGGGTATTTGATTAAGGTTAGTTTTAGACCAAAGGGGGTATAATTTGGGATTTTAATTCAACATGTGCATATTAACTTTGATCTAAAAACTATATAATAGTGGGTTTTAGGGGGATATTTATCATTAAGGGAATTACATAGGAAGGATAAGGTAATTTTAGGGATTTAATAGCATAAGTTAGAAATTAATATGACAGGGGGAAAGGAATACACAAAAATACACTTATATGACTAAGTAAAGTGAAAAAATTTGAAGCAAAGCTTATTATTTCATAAATTCACCACTTTTACTCAAGATAGGGTGTTTTTTGAGGGTTTGTATGCTTTATAAATGAAGGGAGTTAATCAAATGGGCTTTTATGTATCATTGAGTAAAAAATGAGTTTTTACTTATGAAAGTGAATTAAATGTATGAATGATGAATGAATATTGGTGAAGGGGAGTTTATCATAAGAATTCAACAGTTTCCACTATCCAGTCATTGAGCCTTGGGTCTGGTCCCAACAGAAGTCAGAGAAATGCTCTAAGCCTCTTTGACTGTAAGTATAGAATACTGAATACCTACAAGGGGAGGGAAACTAGTGATTTTTTCCCAGTGAAGAATATTTACATGATTTTTCCCACTTCTTTCTACCTACCCAACCTTACTCTAACATTTTTTCTTCCTTTTAGCATGTGCATTTAAGCTTGCTACCTTGAGACATTTTATTCTTTTGAAAGCATAAAACTATCTAATTCTACCTTATTTCATCCAAGGGCTCAGATTAAATTGATGAGCTCCTCATTATTCTCTACCTATCTATTGATTTGTCAGGATTAAACTATCTGACAAAACTTTATTCACTATCTAAATATGGAAATTGAAAACATGACAAGTCAAGTTTAAATAGTTTAACTCATCATGGATTATGGCATTTATTAACACTCTGCCATAATCATTTGCAAAGGTAAAAATTAGTGGCATTTGTACTTGCACATTTTCATGATTTATTTTCATCTTTTTTCTTTTGGGGTCTATGTATTTTTTAAGTCCTTTGATCTTTCTTCTAGGACTTTTTACCCTCTTTTTTATTTTTATTTTTTATTATATTTTTCTTCAAAATATGGGAAAGCAACTTGCAGAAAGCAAGGTATGTACATATTTTACAAGACTATCAAAATTCAATTCAAAATTATGAATCCTATATTTATAGGACCCTAACGGATACCACTGATCCAGATTTATGCAGGAACACAATTAAATACATAAATACACATAAAAGCAGAGATGTAGCAGAAACAAAACTTCATTTCATTGATAGCAAAGAACTAAAATATTCTTACAGACAGAATAGAAATAAACTAGCTAGGGTGTTGGTTGCTTACCTCTGAGAAGGGATGTGGCGGCTACATGCCTTTAAACTGTGTTACAATGAGGCTTGATGGCCTATTTATTGTTGAGAAACAATTCAAAACCCTAGCCCTAGGAGATGAAGAGCCAAAAATATAATCCCATTTGGGTAAATTGGTACATCAACTTCCCGGGGACGTAACTTTGGCATATGATGTTTGTTTGACATGCTTAATACCTCGTTAGAAATATCTATCCGAGCACTATAATTTTTATGAGAGAAACATCAAAGGAACTTCCCTATTTCTCCTGGGTTTCCAAAAAAATGACGTTTAGGGCCTTAAAACAACTCCAGAAGTTCAGGACCCCGAAAACTGCTAAAAATAGTAAGTTGTGCTAAAACTGAAAAACTAAAAGAATGGATGTTGGGGGTCTAAATGGAATAGGTGGGTGGCCACGAATATCCACCTAGATCATTCCTCCCCCTTAGGAAGAAATGGTCCCCATTGCATTGAGTTCCTCCATGAGATAAGGCAAATTTTGCTGAATTTCGTATTGGATTTGTCGAAGATTTCATGGACCTGTTGGCGGGCGTGTTGCATGTGTTAAATAAATTTGGTTTCTTTATCAACCTCTGCAGTACATGTGTGGATTATGTCTTTTTTGTCGCATGAGGTATGGAAACATTAGGTGGCGGTGCACCTAGGGTCAGATCAATGGAGTGCTTGACCTGACAGTGTAGAGGAACCACTCTGGGGTAGGAGAAAATGTCCTCGTATTCCTCCACAACTTTTTCCATCTGTTGCTTCTGTGCATGGGAGCCCTGTGTCGAGGTCATGGCCAAAATATTCTTCTTTTCTTGTGGGCGAATTGTAATGAAAATAAATTTCCTGGTTTGGGAAACAATCTTACTGCGTTGTTTTGCAGTAGTCAAAGAGATGGCATGAAGTGATACTACCTCTGGTATCCTGTACAATTTATTTCCCAAAGTAATAACAACGAAACGAGTCCTAGACTCATACACAACATGCCACTTCCACTAGTATGGTTGTCCCAATAATACATTAGACACTTCAAGAGGAGCAACATCACGTAGTACCTCATCCATAAATGGTTGGATGTTGTACGGAAGGTGGCACTGCTGGAATATGCAGAGATATCTTCCTTGGTGAATCCATCCAATGGTATATGGCTATGGGTGTGCTATGGTTGATAGGCCGAGCTACTTCACTACCTCTGCTAAAATGAGGTTATTTTGGCTTTCTCTATCGATAAGGAATTGCAGTGGATAACCCTTTACCCACATATGTGAATGGAAGAGGCGACACCCCTCCTTTGGATCCTCGGGATCCTCCCTCTGGAGTTTGTGGTTGCAACAATTGCACTGGGATCCGCATCAATGATCTTCTTCCCTTTGTCATCGCCCTTGTCTAGTTCTGACTTAGGATCAGAACATGAATCTGATTTGGGTGCCTTCAGTTCGGCCACCAGTGACTGTTTGGAATAACACTCATTTGTGTTGTGGGTGGGGATGTTATGAAATTCACACCACTTCGCTATGTCCTTCTTTGGATTCATGGTGTTGTTCCAAATCACCTCACTTTGGCTTTTCCCCTTGTTCTGCAGTTCGGGGGCGCCTGTCCATGGCTTCAGATTCATTGACCCAAAGTCTCGCTTCTTCTGCTTCAATTTCTACTCGATATTCGTGGCATAGCGATATGTCGTGCTAAGTGAGGCAATGTCGAGGAACTCCATTTCCTCCTGAATGTATCTGTGCAAATAACTGCGATACTTGACCACCAAATGTCTCTCTGAATCTTTAAGACCCAAATTTGTGTGTAAGGTATGAGACAAATTTGTCAATTCGTGCACATCTTGATCCCTTTTTTGCTGCACCGTGGTTCATTGGATGTACTTGTCCTCATAGCTTTCCACAGGGTAATATTGTTCCTTGATACTGTCTTGGAATGAATGCTAAGTGGGTGCGGCTGAGAACAGAGAGAGTTCCCTCTCGTCCTTTTTATCACAGTTGTTTTCCCACCTGTCTTTGACATGGGGGGCAGCTTGGAGGAGTGCAAAAGTAATCTTTCTCGGTCAATGAAATCCTTACAGTTGTTTGCGATCAGTATTTGATTGCATCCTAGATTCATATCTAGGCTTTTGACGTTGATATCACTTGGTTTCAGTGATCTATTTTATCCATGTTTCTTGATGTTGTATATCTATAGATCTATATATCTGATCTACAGATATATTTCCGCTGCATATATAGTGGGCTCATTGTACTATCTGCTGAAATTTTTTTATGAAAATCTATTGAAGAAGAAGATTTGAAAGGGTTTCCCCCTTATGGGGGTTTTCCCTAGTCTTGGACCAATTTTTTGTCTCTTATGATTGTGATGTTGTCTTATTTATCACTACTTGTATTCTATCTTCAGTTACTGTTTATGATTAATTACACTACTAATAATTGGATGCATTGTTTATGAATAAGTAATTTGGGCTAAATTAATTGGTACATCATAGAACAATATGAAAATTTAACATGGTATATGTGTTAAGGTGAAGGATAATCCCAGAAGAAGACAAGCAAATTCAGCCCTCATTATCAGTAAGAAGATCTACTTTCCAAAGTCAATATGTCTTCCTCTACATTCAAGGAGCATGAGAAATTGGGTGATGCATCAAAATTTGATGCATGGAAATTCAGGTTGGATATCATAGCTGAAAATAATGATGTGATAGAATACATTCAAGGAAGGATGCCCGAGCCTCCAGAAAATGCCTCCGCTTCTATCAAGAACAGATACAAGAAAGGTGAGTCCAAATCAAAGAAAATTATAGTTGATGGTTTACAATATCATTTACTTGCATATGTTGGGAATTTAAGAAATTATAAATACATGTACGACAATATAGTCGGCATGTATGAAATCAACAATCTGAATGAGATTATCACCTTGAAACATCAACTCAAGGAAATGAAGACGAACAAAAGTGAATCTATTCAGTCATACATTATGAGGATCTCTCGTCTTAGAGATCAACTGTAGAGGGTTGGAGATCATGTGCCTAGCAGAGAGTTGGTTGTAATGAATCTTAGAGGTCTCGCTCATGTTTGGGAAACCATCATTACTACAATCAGCAAAAACAACGTTCTCCTGTCATTTGATGAAATAGTCGGAAATTTCACTCAAGAAGAACTAATAATGATAGCAAGAGGGAGAAAACTGAAGCATGAAGAGGGAGAGCCTACTTCATATATCACCCATAAAAAAAGGAAGAGGTCAAAAGGATGACCTTCTAGAAAACCTCCTCCTCAAAGCTCAAAAGGAAGGAATGACATATCACTATCCCATATTGAATTCTATAACTGCCACAAGAAATGTCATTATGCACATGATTTTCCTGAGAAGAGAAAGAGGCCATGATACAACACTAGAAGCAACAACAATCATAAAAGAATAAGACACAATCAAAGGAACAACTGTAACAGAAGATATGAAAGGAGAAAAAATTCTTCAAGCGACCATGAAGAAGAACATCGTCCTCAAAATAAGTCAAGGGCTCCCAGGTATGAAATTAATGTTGTGAATAAATATAAATATATTCTCATTTTTGCACTGACTAGTTCTTCTCCACCAAATTCGTGGGATAGTTGGATGGTTGACAGTTGGGCCACTCATAACTTCTCTGGATACAAGGAATTCCTCTATAATTGGGTAGAGAAGGAGACTAAATTGAAGATCATTATTGGAGATAACTCCACTCATCCTGTAAAAGGATTTAGATATGTTAAATTTCAATTGAATTCTGGGAAATTAGTATTGTTGCATGATGTTATGTATGTGCCAGGTCTAATGAATAATTTTATTTATATAACTGCATTAGAAGATAAAGGGATGGGGAGTGCCTTCATCAATGGAAAGGTCTTGACTTGGTCTGTTGATTCACATATGAAAGATGCATTCACATTAGGTCTGAGATCTCAAGGACTCTATAAAGTCACAGGAAGGCCACTTCTAGCATTGGTTCATAACACCAATCATCTAAGTGAATTGTGGCACTGCATGCTGGCTCATATACACTATGATGCTCTTCCGAAATTGAAGAAACTGGTCTTGGGTATTCTTGATGTTCAAGTTCACCATGATGGAGTTTTTCCATGTTGCACGAGTGGAAAGAAAACAAGGAGACCATTCCCTTTTAGTAAGAACAAGACAACTGACATCCTCCATCTCATTCATTAAGATATATGTGGTCTGATGCCTTTGCATTCTATTGGTGTTCATCTCTACTACATCACCTTCATTGACGATTTCTAAATAAAGACATGGTTATACTGTCTCAAGCACAAGGAGGAATCCTTTGAAAAATTCTAGGAATTCAAAGCTTTGATCAAAACTCAATCAAGGAAAATAATCAGAGTTTCCAAGTTCAAAAATGGATGAGAATACATGTCAAAAGAATTCATATCATTCTGCAAGAAAGAAGGGATCAAGAAGGAAACTATTGTTCCATATACACTTGAATAGAATGGCTTATCTCAAAGGAAGAACCGATCTATACTGGAAATTTCTCATGCCATGCTTCATGATTAAAAGGTATCAAAGTTTTTGTGGGTTGAAACCACACATGTTGATGTATGTGTTCAAAATCAAGTGCCTCATAAAGCATTGAAAAACAAGACTCCCGAATAAATATTCTCAGGTAATAAAACTGAAACTAGCCATCTTCGTATATTTGGATGCACCTTATTATTTCTTGTTACAAAAAACAAAAGAAACAAGCTGGAAGATATAGAAATAAAATGTATGTTTATGGGTTATTTTGAAAAGTATAAGGCATACATAATATATACTCCTAGTCAAAGGAAGGTTAGAATTAGCAAGGACATAAATTTCGATGAAAATGCATCCTTTTGTAAAGAAACAGACCTTCCTCCGCCTCCCAAGGAAGTTGATGATGATAGGGATATTCTAGATGGTCCTTCTATGGCCAAGTCATATGACTTTGATGTTCCCATAGAGCCTATTGATCCTTAGATCCACCTCCCAATGAGCCTCCTTCAAAGAAAAGACCACTTTGTCTTCCTGACACTCTACATGATAATGAAAGAAGCATTCCCATTCATAGATCCTTCAGAGAAAGGAAAGAACCATGCAGGTTGTTGAGAAAAATAATTTGCATTAGATTACTAACATAAATTATCAATCTGGTATTTATATGACTTTGTTGAAAATGCAACAAGATGATGGAGCTTAGTGAAATGAAGTCGCCTTCACTAAGTGGGCCCACAGGCGATTTTTGGCGCAAAGTCTATTTTTAGACATATGGAGCATGGTCCAGGGGTTGCAGTATGTTATTCTTGGAGTATTGTTCATGTTGGTAAAAATATATGGACCTCTATTTTTATACATTTAGGTCGAAGTCCATTTTTAGACCGCCTATCCTAAAAATAGAAAAGTCAAATATTATTTACCCTTAATAATATTTGGACTCTAAACTTCAGTTTACTCTCTTGGAGCACTTCAGTTCGAGCTACAGAAGTGGCTCATGCATATGACAGAGGAATTACGCTATTCCTAAGGGTTTGGTGAGCTCATGCATGGTTGACTTCAGTTAGGACTTCAGTGGCAGAAGTTTGGTGGAGTTGAGGAGACAGTTGGTGGAGTTGTGTTCGGTTTAACTTAGTTGAACTAGTTGAGATTAGTTTAACTAGCTAATCAACTAGTAATGAGTGGAGTGAATTAAATATTATTTAATTCACTAATTAGTAACTCATTATTTAACTCAAGAACACATCAGTTCACTACAGTGCATGGACAGTTCAGTGGAGACCAGTGAAAGAGGTAGATGAAAGGGTTGAGATAGCTATCAGTTGTGACATCAGTTGTGCATGACATTTGCACCACACTTGGAGGAATTTCCCATGATGATTGCGCTGTCAAGCAAAGGAGATTCAAACCTTGGATCTCTCATTAGACCAGCCTTGATTGCACAATAGAGGCAGGCAATTAGTGGGTGTGTTTTGAACCTGTGACTTGTTCAAAACCAAGCTAGTTTGTGTGTAACTTCATGAGACAGTACTGAGTACTTGTGAGGAGTATTGTACTGAGTTTGTTACATGTTTTCTCCATTATAATATATAGAATAGCTGGGGGTTTTCAGCTATAAGCTTTCCCCATACATACTGTGTAATGTGTGTGATGTTTTGATGATTGTTTGATCGCATACCGCTTGTTTTATTTCCGCATGTGTTGATGATCTGAGTGGAAGAGATTATGTGTTGCATATGAATTCGAATTGATATGTGATCAGGATAATATCGGTGGATAATTAATCATTATTCAGCAAATTTCTACATGGTATCGGAGCTATTGAAGCAGAGATTGATCATCACAGTGATTACAAACTTATTTTGGTAGACAGAGTCTGCATGTGGGCCAGGTAGCCTCTGGATCCATCCTTTCCTTTGAAAGGTGATATATCCAGTAAATGCCCCCGCAGTCGATCTCTATGCTAGAAATAATTTTTTCTCACAGATCAAGAGCGATTGAGCTTTGAGTTGGAATTCGAATTTTGCAGCAGTTTGTTTTCTTAGTGCCGGAGTTGAAAATGTCTTTCAATGGTTTGCAACTCGAATATGCTCTTGAAGGCAGTTCGAATTATGTTGCATGGAAGGATCACATGGAGGCAGTATTAGAAGATAATGGACTGAAGGAGTTCGTAGATACGGATTTCCAAAATCCCACTGATCCTACTGAAGTCGAAGCCTGGCAAAAGAAGATGGAGAAATGTCGAAGGATTCTGTTGGAGGGCGTCAAGGATCATACTGTATCCAGCCTGCAAGGAAAAGCTTCTCCATATTTAATGTGGAAAGAATTGATAGATCTATTCCAAAGTAAGAGCGACCAAAGGAAGATGGCGCTCAAAGATAAGCTCAGAAACATCAATATGGAGAAAGGCGACAGTATTGCCAAGTACCTCACGAAGTTCACTCAATGCAGAGATGAGCTGGGAAGTGTGGGGGTGACTGTCGAAGATGAGGACATGGTCGACCTGGCTCTCCTTGGTCTTCCGAAGGCTTGGCATTCATATCAAGATAGTGTCAATGCTCGGGAAAAGCTGCCGGGATGGGAGCACCTTTGGGCGGATCTCATGCAAGAGGAGATAAGGAGGAATACCAAGGACGAATCTTCATCAAAGGGAGCTGATGAAGAAAATTGCGCTTTGGCTGCCAAAGCAAAGAAGGGGAAGGGTAAGAAAACTTCTCATTCCGGTGCAAAGGGCAAGAAGCAAGACATGGCGAAAGTGAAGTGTTTTCACTGCCATGATCACAGACATTATGCTACCAATTGTCCGAAGAAGAAGAAAAACAAGAAAGCGGGAAGATCTGCAGATGGAGAGGCTTTGGCTTCGCAGTTCGAGCTTGACTTTTCACTGATCGCATGCTTGGTTTCAAGTGTGATGGGATCGGTGTGGTTCTTGGACAGCGGTGCGTCATTTCATATGATGGGAGATCGGGATTTGTTCTCAGATCTGGAGGACAAAGATCTGGGTGTGCACATCGAGATGGGCGATGATGGTAGATACAGTGCGACTGGTATCGGTACCATATCCTTTCAGAGGGAGTCTGGTACACCCTTCGTGTTGAAGGATGTCATGCATGTACCTGGATTGAAGAAGAACTTGATCTCTGTGGCGATGTTGGAAGATAAGGGGTATGATGTGGTCTTCAGCGAAGGAAAGGCCTTCCTGCGCAGTAAGACTACTGGAGAGACCCGGAAGATAGGGGTTCAAACCAAGAACCTTTATCAGTTGCAAGTAGATGGCTGCGCAGCAATGGCATGCAAGGCGGGAGAAGTGGTGAGCCAGGATGATGAGGGCGAATTGTGGCACAGGAGATTGGGCCACCTTCACCATGGAGCTTTGAAGATCCTGCAACATATTTCTACTGGGCTTCCTAAGGGCACTCTTGCGCAGTCAGATCAGTGCAAGGGGTGTACCTTGGGGAAGTATGTGAAAGCCACCTTTCACGAGAAGGATAGTCGCGCCACGACGATCCTTGAGAGAGTTCACACATACGTGTGTGGTCCTTTCTCAGTTGCTTCGACAACAAAGCACAAGTATTATGTGATCTTTGTTGATGATTTCTCTCGAAAGTGCTGGATCTTCTTCATGCAGAAGAAGAGCGATACATTCGCGAAGTTCTGTGAGTTTAAAGCACTGGTCGAGAAGGAGTCGGGGAAGACGGTGATTGCTCTAAGGAGTGATAACGGTGGTGAATTCATCTCGGCTGAATTCAAGGAGTTCTGCAGCGCAGAAGGGATTCGGAGAGAGCTCATCGCACCCCATAACCCACAGCAGAACGGGGTGGCTGAGCGGAAGAACAGAACGATCGTGGGTGCTGCACGGCGATGTTGCATGATCAGGGCCTACCCCTTCACTTGTGGGCTGAGGCATGCAATACAGCAGTGTATGTGCAGAACCGTTGTCCTCACAAGGTTCTTGGCATGAGTACACTGGAGGAGGCTTATTCTGGTAAGAGACCTGACATTTCTCATTTGAGAATTTTTGGTTCACCTGTCTACATGCATGTGACGAAGGATGCCAGAAAGAAGCTGGATCCAACCGCTGAGGTTGGAATATTTGTGGGGTACACTGATACACCTCACAACTATCGGGTGTATTTGTCAGACAGTTGCAAGACTGTTGTGCGATGGGATATCAAGTTTCAAGAGGAGAAAGCCATGCAATGTTCGCTTGAGAGGGAGCTACACTTGCATGCAGATGAGGAGCTATTAGTTCCTAAGGAGGAGCTTCCAGATGTGGATCAGCCACAAGAGGAAGTTCAGGAGGTGGAAGAAACCACCCATGCAGTGCCAACCATCAGAGGGCGCAAGCGCACTACAGAAGTTGAGCGATTGGTTCGAGATGCAGAGAAGGTAGGACCACCTACAGCACAGCGCAGACAGAGGCAGTCACCGGATCGGTACACTGGATACATGGCTCTTGTGAGTCAATGTGTTGTGACGGAGCCATCCTCTTTAGAGGAAGTTGTGGAGGAACCCGCATGGGTTGATGCCATGATCGAAGAATATGATTCGATCATCAGGAACAGTGCATGGGAGATTGTCCCAAGACCGGTTGGGAAATCAGTTGTAGGTTCGCGATGGATCTACAAAGTGAAGCAGGCGGCTGACGGGAGTGTGGAGAAGCACAAGGCGAGATTTGTCGCCCGTGGCTTCCTCGTCGCATCGAGGGACCGACAGAAGGAGACTTTTGCACCGTCGCAAGGTACTCTTCCACGGACGATCCTTGTTTCCTCGGGGGCCGCGAGATAGATGGCACATCCATCGCATGGATGTGAATGAAGACCGTGTTCCTCAACCGAGTCATCGAGGAGGAGGTGTGTACATATAGAGCAGCTCCGAAGGTTTCGAGATCTTCGCGCTGAGCCCATGTGTGCTGACTCAAGAAAGCACTGTACGGGCTGAAGCAAGCACCTTGTGCTTGGTACACATGGATTGATAGTTATTTCACCGGGCTTGGATTTTCCAAGAGTGAGGCGGATCCTAACCTGTACCAGATTGTGGTGGAGGGGAAGCTTCTGATCATTGTACTGTATGTAGATGATCTGATTTTGATGGGTGATGAACTGTTGATACTTTCATGCAAGGAGGACCTTGCTAGAGAGTTTGAGATGAAGGACTTGGGCCTCCTTCATTATTTCCTAGGATTGGAGATTTGGCAGCGCAGTGGAGGACTGTTTGTTTCTCAGGGCAAGTATGCTCGGGAGATTCTGGAGAGGTTCAACATGCATGGCTGCAAGCCTGTTGACACTCCTCTTCCTGGTGGTTGGAGGAAGGTGGATGCTACTTCAGCGGAGGTAGTGGATGCCACTGTCTATCGACAGTTGGTGGGGTCGCTTATGTATCTGGTCAATACACGACCCGATATATGCTATGCAGTTAACCAGCTTTCGCAAGCTATGGTTAAGCCTACCAAGCTCTTTTGGAAGGAAGGCAAGCATGTATTGCGCTATATTAGAGGCACATCGGGTATGGTCTATGGTACAGACAGGAGGATGGAGCGAAGCTTTCTGGCTTCACTGATGCAGATTGGGCAGGGAGTCCAACGGACCGGAAGAGCACTTCTGGAGGAGTTTTCAACATTGGGTCGACAGCAGTTTCCTGGTACAGCAGGAAGCAGAGATCCGTGGCACTCAGTTCAGCAGAGGCCGAGTACATGGCAGTAAGCTTGGCTGCATGTGAGGCTATTTGGATGAGGAAGATCCTCGCAGGTTTGTTCAGGTTGCATTTGGAGCCTACAGTGATCTACTGTGATAACCAGAGCTGCATCAAGCTCTCGGCTAATCCAGTATTTCATGATAGATCCAAACATATCGACATCAGGTACCATCATATCAGAGATTGTGTTCAGCGGAGAATCATGATGCTTTCATATGTTCCCACGGAGGATCAGGATGCTGACATCTTGACGAAGGCGCTCACCAGGAGCAAGTTCGAATTCCACAGAGGCAGGATAGGGGGTTGCAAATAATCCCTTTTAGTAAGAACAAGACAACTGACATCCTCCATCTCATTCATAAGATATATGTGGTTTGATGCCTTTGCATTCTATTGGTGGTCATCTCTACTACATCACCTTCATTGACGATTTCTAAATAAAGACATGGTTATACTGTCTCAAGCACAAGGAGGAATCCTTTGAAAAATTCTAGGAATTGAAAGCTTTGATCGAAACTCAATCAAGGAAAATAATCAGAGTTTCCAAGTTCGAAAATGGATGAGAATACATGTCAAAAGAATTCATATCATTCTGCAAGAAAGAAGGGATCAAGAAGGAAACTATTGTTCCATATACACTTGAATAGAATGGCTTATCTCAAAGGAAGAACCGGTCTATACTGGAAATTTCTCATGTCATGCTTCATGATTAAAAGGTATCAAATTTTTTGTGGGTTGAAACCACACATGTTGATGTATGTGTTCAAAATCAAGTGCCTCATAAAGCATTGAAAAACAAGACTCCCGAATAAATATTCTCAGGTAATAAAACTGAAACTAGCCATCTTCGTATATTTGGATGCACCTTATTATTTCATGTTACAAAAAACAAAAGAAACAAGCTGGAAGATACAGAAACAAAATGTATGTTTATGGGTTATTTTGAAAATTATAAGGCATACATAATATATACTCCTAGTCAAAGGAAGGTTAGAATTAGCAAGGACATAAATTTCGATGAAAATGCATCCCTTTGTAAAGAAAGAGACCTTCCTCCGCCTCCCAAGGAAGTTGATGATGATAGGGATATTCTAGATGGTCCTTCTATGGCCAAGTCATATGACTTTTATGTTCCCATAGAGCCTATTGATCCTTCGATCCACCTCTCAATGAGCCTCCTTCAAAGAAAATACCACTTTGTCTTCCTGACACTCTACAGGATAATGAAAGAAGCATTCCCATTCATAGATCCTTCAGAGAAAGGAAAGAACCATGCAGGTTGTTGAGAAAAATAATTTGCATTAGATTACTAACATAAATTATCAATCTGGTATCCATAGGACTTTGTTGAAAATGCAGCAAGATGATGGAGCTTAGTGAAATGAAGTCACCTTCACTAAGTGGGCCCGCAGGCGATTTTTGGCGCAAAGTCTATTTTTAGACTATGTCTATTTTTAGACATATGGAGCATGGTCCAGGGGTTGCAGTATGTTATTCTTGGAGTATTGGTCATGTTGGTAAAAATAGATGGACCTCTATTTTTAGAAATTTAGGTCGAAGTCTATTTTTAGACTGCCTATCCTAAAAATAGGGAAGTCAAATATTATTTACCCTTAATAATATTTGGACTCTAAACTTCAGTTTACTCTCTTGGAGCACTTTAGTTCGAGTCTTGGAAGTGGCTCATGCATCTGACAAAGGAATTATGCTATTCCTAGGGGTTTGGTGAGCTCATGCATGGTTGACTTCAGTTAGGACTTCAGTGGCAGGAGTTTGGTGGAGTTGATGAGACAGTTGGTGGAGTTGTGTTCGGTTTAACTTAGTTGAACTGGTTGAGATTAGTTTAACTAGCTAATCAACTAGTAATGAGTTGAGTGAATTAAATATTATTTAATTCACTAATTATTAACTCATGATTCAACTCAAGAACACATCAGTTCACTACAGTGCATGGACAGTTCAGTGGAGACCAGTGAAAGAGGTAGATGAAAGGGTTGAGATAGCTATCAGTTGTGACATCAGTTGTGCATGAGATTTGCACCACACTTGGATGAATTGCCCATGATGATTGCGCTGCAAGCCAAGGAGATTCGAACCTTGGATCTCTCATTAGACCAGCCTTGATTGCGCAATAGAGGCAGGCAATTAGTGGGTGTGTTTTGAACCTATGACTTGTTCAAAACCAAGCTAGTTTGTGTGTAACTTCATGAGACAGTACTGAGTACTTGTGAGGAGTATTGTACTGATTTTGTTACATGTTTTCTCCATTATAATATACAGAATAGCTGGGTTTTTTCAGCTATAAGCTTTCCCCATACATACTGTGTAATGTGTGTGATGTTTTGATGATTGTTTGATCGCATACCGCTTGTTTTATTTCCGCATGTGTTGATGATCTGAGTGGAAGAGATTATGTGTTGCATATGAATTCGAATTGATATGTGATCAGGATAATCTCGGTGGATAATTAATCATTATTCAGCAAATTTCTACAGACTTGTGAGACATACGTGCACAATATACGCTAGGGATCAGTTTATAAAAAACTAAAAACTAATCTAATCACACCATTCATGTATTAACTTGGAAATTTATTCTACCTTCAGGAATTAAAATGTAATCTACTTGCATAATTGAGTTCTAATCTATGACTATTGTATGACCGAATACCCAAATCTTATCCAATTGGAGAACGACAGTTGCCACCCTCTTGAGACGACTTAGCGATCACAAGATTATACAACTAATTGGAAATTTAATCTAAGAAATCATTACAAAGCATGTAAAAGGAAACTAAGACTACTGTATGACCAAATACTCAACCATTAAATTTTGGAACAATGACAAAGTCATCTTCTTGATATGATTTAACAAGCATCTAATTATACATTTAATTGTAAACTTAATCTAAGAAAGCAATTACAAAGCATGAAAAAATGAAACTAAACTACTATATGACCAAATACTCAACCATTCAATTTTGGAAGAATGACAAAGCCATCTTCTTGATATGATTTAACAAACATATGATTATACATTTAGTTGTAAACTTAATCTAAGAAGCAATTACAAAGCATGTAAAAAGGAAACTAAACTACTGTATGACCAAATACTCAACCATTCAATTTTGGAAGAATGACAAAGTCATCTTATGATTTAACAAGCATCTGATTATACAATAATTGGAAATTTAATCTATGAAAGAAAATAAATCTTAATCTATGAAAGAAAATAAATCTCACACATTGTAGGTGGCCGATCTAAAAGTATGAGTGATGGTAAGTCGAGAGGATCCATATGTAAGCAAAACCAAGTCAAAGTGAAAGAACACTCATGAGCAAGGTGCCACAATCTAATTCTTTATTCAAATCTTGAGCATAACTCCCAACTTTACACATGTCTTTGAAAGGAGAAGGCTCTCCTATTTATACAAACTCCTAAGCAACCTCCTCATTAATGAGGATCCTTCTTTATCTCATTTGATCCATAATATTCTCAACCAATTTTCTAGCCATGGGCCACATATCCCTCCTTCAAATTTTCTTCATATCATGAAGATAAATTCGAATTTGATCTTTGGGTGCCACATAAGAGGGCTTTAGAAGCTTCCAATGAGCCTACACATGTCACAAAACTCTTTCCACTTTTAAGGTATAAACATATGCATATTATTTCCTAAATTTTGATCACAAATTAACTTAAAAACACTAGAAATTAATAATGTTTGGAAAACACAAGGGTAGCCCAAATAACGATGAAAGTGAGATGAATGTATGACATGGTAGTGAAATGGAGGTGAAATGGATGTGATATAATGGATATGATGGTGAAAGTGCATGTCTTTTCACTAGTAAAAAATGGCTAATTAGTTACTAAAAAAACTACTAAAATTTGCATATAAATGACTATTTTTCAGTCAGTGATCAATAATAGCTAATTTACATTATCTTATAATGTGACCAAATTTTGGTCGTTTTTAGCTTAGTCATTAATTGGTTATCTCAATTTTTTTGTCTAGTAGTATATTTGGTCATTTATTTAGTCATTGATTTGGTCATTAATTTAGTCATTGATTTGATCATTAATTTGGTCACTGATTTGGTCATTTATTTAGTCTTTGATTTGGTCATTAATTGTCACAATTAATGACCAAATATACAAAAATATATATTACTATATGATCACTCGAGAAAACCAATTAATGACCAAAGATATATGACCAAATGTTGGTCGTGTTATAAGATACTGTAAATTAACTACTAATAGTCATATATATGTAAGTTTTAGTCATCATTTGAAACCAATTAATGGCTGAAGAAATATGACTAAATTTTGGTTGTGTTATAAGATACTGTAAATTAGCTACTAATAGTCGTATATATCCAAAATTCAGTTATCATTTATAATCACAAATTTATCATTTACAGTAGTCATTTATCTTTTTTTTGTTAGTTTGATATTCATTATATAAATGACTAATTTAGTAGTTTAAATTCATTTCATTTACTTTCATTAATAATCATTATAAATGATTAATTTAGTCGTATATTCATTTTATTTGTGTTCATCATTAATCAATATAAACTACTAATTTAGTAGTTTTAAATTGATTTTATGTTCATTATTAATCAACATAAATTAATTTGTATGATTTAAAAAATGTCATACAATGTGCATGTTATGAAACCAGCTCATACAGGGACCTAAATAATAAAGTTTCATATGTTAATTACAATACTAAACAATATCAAATGCAACTATAAATAATCTCAACCACAAATTATATTATATGAAATGTTAAAGTATTACAATATGGGTTTCCAACTTAATATTGGTTGGACTACAATTTACACACGAAATGATGTTTCATCACTTCAAAACATTATCGTTGTATTGTCAAGGCATTGTAGGTGAATTCACAAACTCTGAAGAATTGACCATCAATATTTATATGTGTGTCTTATGTGGGATATTGGCTCTAAGGGTATCACCATACCAGTTCTCCTCTCTCTCTTTTTGCATTTTTCGCTCCAATGTTATTGCTCCCCTCTTTTTTCAATTCCTGCTTCTTACCATCGATACTGAGTTCATTTTCTGAAAATGAAAGAAGATACAATGTAGAGTGTAAGACATGAAATAAAACGAACTCTATAATATAAACTAAATTAGACTATAAATAGTTGATATGACCTATACCTCAACATCAACAATGTCAAAGCCATTTTTCCCCATACAAGTAAGAAACTCAAACAAATTATCTTCATTGGGGCGATAATGGCCACTATAATGTGGCGAGATAAATTGCATAAACAAAGAAAATAAAATGACACCATATATAGAAAATAACACCTTAGTAACTTAGTATTCAAATTTCAAGGAAAGCTAAGGAAAAATCATGTCAACTAAGTTATATGCTAAAAATCTCAAGCTGTAGATAACTTGTGAAAAAAAATAATATGAGGTGTGATGTTTAATCCTTGTCATTTTATTCACAAAAACATTTCATTTCTAATGCATGAACTTAGTCAAGTACATAAACAACATGTACTCAAATAACAACATGAAAGTAACATTTTCTGATAGTCATGAAAATATTTTAACACAAAATAGCTATAAGGATTCCAATCAATATAGTGTAATACTAATTTGATCTTCAAGCTTTGATTTTTGTTTAAATGAACATGATACTAAGTATTTTCAATTTTATAGTTAAAAGACAAAAAAAATCAAAAGAAACGTCCAAAATACAATCAAACAATTAAGGTAGGATATCATGGAATGGAAATTGCAATTATAAAAAAAAAAATTACCTGTCCACCGATGTCGTGTCTGGCATTCCTAAAAAATTTACTCACCCAAAAGAACCATGAGGTGAAATAATCACAACATTAAAAATGATAGGAATTCCTACTAGAAACATTTCCAAATTCAATGGCTCAGGTGGCTAAGCGATCTCTAACAACGAATGACCCATATACAAGACATGATATGCATTGTCTCCCCATCCTTTTTCCAATCACATTTCCTGTAACCTGCCCCCACAGCAGAGTCAAGTAACAACGAAACAAAGACATTGACATTTGCTTTTATCTTTTATATCTACAAAATTTGAATTTGATTTGTTTCTGTTATACCTCTGTTGAGACCACCTACTTTACAGTAAAAAATAGTAGAGGAGACATTAGTCATACCTACCCATGGTCTCTTGTAAGCATGATAGAAGAATAGGCTAAGCCATTAATTAGAATTGCAAAGATATTGAAGAAAGACAATTCATTATCTAGTTAACCAATTGCACATTGAACCCTATATGGATGATGTTGGCTCGAGGGGTCCTGACTCAGCTTCGGAGTGCAAGGTTTTCCAACAAACCCCTATATTACTGGCCCTTTCGGCAGTGACTTGCTTGCGCAATTCAAAGTCTCACCCGAAGTAGTATGGGTGGGCGCTGGAAATAGGTTTCCGCACCCTGAGAAAGGATAGGTAAGGCAAGAAGAGTTGCGCTAAGCCCCATAGTTCCCAGATTACTTCACTCTGCGTAGGGTTAATTAGGCCTCTATTCACATCCACGTGTGTTAGATCTATAATTATATGCCTTTATGATAGCAACACACCATTACATAAACACAATAGAATAGAACAAAACCAATCCAGAGAACGAAACACACTTACACGGATCTTCGCAGCTTAAATACAGAAAATACACAGTGCAACAATTACCAATGATTCACACAAAAGTACTCATAGATTTGGTTCTCTATCAACCTTTATTTATTCATTCATTCATCAATCCTTCCTTACAATTCCCTTCCCAACCTGTGCACACAGTAGCAGAGTCCACACATAGCTGGACTTGGATCTTCGTGCACACAGGCAGCAGCAGTCCTTTCCCCAAAACCCAAACAGATCTCTTAAACCACAATTTGCATCAATAGCTCATCATTTCGTATATTCTTCAATACAAAATGTCCCTCTACTTATAGAAATATAGCCTAGACTTTCCTATGGTCCAGAAACCGTGGTTTTCGGACCCCTGTTTTACCCTTTTACCCATTACAACGCTTTCGGGGCTTTGACCCACCCCAAAACCCCTTTTCTAGATTAAATCTAATCAAAAATATCCAAAATGGACTAGTTTCGCAGCTTGTAGGAGACCCTGTTCCAATAGTCCCCCAACACAATCTTGTGACTCATCCCGAGTCACTGTGGCTGCCATATAGTCATTGAACTCGGTAAGGCTTGAGTCGACTACCATTGACAAAGTCCGATAAGATGTCTCCGCGCAGGGTAGCTAGCTAGACTGCTCCACCATTTTTGATTTCCTTAACTGTGTAGGGACCAAGCCAGTGATGTCAGAATTTTCCTGGATGTTTCACAAATTGGCTATCATATAAAATGACAAGGTCACCTGTGACGAATGTATTTTGGCGAATATGTCGATCATGCCATGCTTTGTCACGAGCCTTCTGAACCTGTTGATGGAAATTAGCAATAAACTGATCTTCCTCCAGAGCTACAGGTTGTGCAAGACGGTCCTCTATGATATCAAGGTCTGCCATATTTGTAAATGTTTCAATGCATAGGCTAGGAACAACGTATTCTATGGGTATAATGGCCTCTTTTCCATAGACCATCCAGAAGGGGGTTCTGCCTGCTAGCTTCTTGCAGGTCGTTTGGTAGGCCCACAGAACAGAGGGAATGTGAACATCCCCGTCACTACGATCGGCATTGCAAACCTTAGTTAATGCCTGTTCCAAATTTTTGTTAAAAGCTTCAACTACTCCATTTGCCCGAGGATGGTATGGCATACTCTTCGCATGGTGGATCCGGAATTCTTCATTCAAGGCTTGAATTGTTTGGTTAACAAAGTGTGTACCTCTGTCACTCATCAGGATCTTTGGGCAACCAAACCTATTCAGAATCTTATCAAAGATGAAGTGCGCAGCAGTATCTGCAGTGCAATCCTTCACCGCTTGTGCCTCAGCCCATCGAGTGACATAGTCAGTGGCAGTGATAATGTAGCGCACACCTGTTTTCTTGCATGGTGGATTTATGGGTCCTATAAAATCAATGGCCCACTTGTCAAAATCCGGTAAAGCTACTTGAGGCTGTAATGGCATCTCATCTTGGCGCGAGGGCCATCCTGTTTGCTGGCATGTGTCGCAAGATTGGCAATAGGTGTATGAATCCTGATGCAGGGTATGCCACCATAACCCAGCCCTCAAAATATTTTGTGTTCTTGCTCGTCTTGCATAGTGGCCTCTAGCGACACCTTCATGTGCTTCTGCTAATACGGCAGGTCGTTCATGTTCCAAGATGTATCTGCGCAATATTTTATCTGCGCCTAGCTTGTATAACTGACCAGTGATGATAGTAAAGTCTGTTGCCTGAGTAACCAACTCCTTCTTTTGTTGTACCAAATATTTTGCAGGGGCCACTCCTGTAGTGAGGAACTCAATTATATCAGCAAAGTGTGCATCAAGCACCTTAATAGTAAATAGCTGTGCATCTGGTAAACCTTCTTCCAAGCTAGTAGGTTCTTCCCCTGTGTGAATGTGAGACAAATGATCTGGGCCTTCCAGGCTTGACGATGATCTCAAAATCATATTCTTGGAATAGCAACAGCCAGCGGAAAATCTTCCCCCCCAACACAGGCTTGTTGACCAGGTATTTCAAAGCCGATTGATCTGTGAACATTTTAAAGTGTCCACCCAGTAGATAGTGTCAATAATTCTGTAATGCATAGGCCATAGCCAATCCTTCGTGCTCAGTGGTAGAGTAGTTATGTTCTGCGCCCGATAGTTTCTGACTCACAAAGGCAACCGGGTGATCAATATCTCCTTCACTAGGCTACGTGAGGAAAGTGCCCAACGCGATTCCAGATGCATCCACATGTACATGAAATTCCTTCCACCAATCAAGAAATATGAGGATCGGTGTAGAAATCATCTTCTCTTTGAGTAGTTCGAAGCTCTTCTAACACTCATCATCCCAAAAAAAGGAAACATATTTCTTTAGTAGTTGTTCGATAGGCGTCGTGATCAGGGCGTACCCTTGAATAAATTTCCTGTAATAGCCCGTGTGTCCAAGAATATAACGCAACTATTTTTCTATTGTTGGGACTGCCAAGTTTATAATTACGGCTACCTTTGCAGGATCAACCATTAGCCCTTGCCGGTAGAATATGTGCCTGAGAAGGATTCCAAATGCTACACAGAAGATGTATTTCTTAATATTCAAGGAAATCTGGTGCCTCCTGCACGCATCCAACATTAATCGCAGGTTAGAGACATGCTCCTTTACCAGGCCAAAGACCATCCATTCATTGAAATAAACCTCTAGGAATTTATGAATAAACTCTTTGAATACCACAACTACGAGCCGGGAAAAAATATCAGGTGCATTCTTGAGACCAAAGGGCATGACCGTATACTAGAAGGACCCCCATTCAGTCATGAAGGTAGTATTACTGCAATCTTCAGTTGCAATTCGGATTTGGTGGTATCCAGAGAACCCGTCGATGAAGGAATAGACCTCCTATCCGCCCACATTATCAAAGATTTCATCGGAAAAGGGTGTGGGGAAGGGGTCATGGACACGAGCATCATTTAACTTGCGTAGATATATGTAGATGCATATTTCCCCTTGGTCTTCTTTTCCTGGATGACCATTGGACTTACCCAATCCGACTGCTCAACTGGTTTAATGATACCTGCGGCAAACATTTTATCCAGCTCTTCCTTGACCTTTTTCTTGTATTTAGGATTCAGTCGGTAAGGCCGCTGCTTGACGAGGCGCGCCTCAGGTTTTGTAGTGATGTGCATAATATCGAGGTCCCCGGTGATGCCCTTGAGCTCAGAGAACTTTGTCAGAAATAGGCCCTGATACTTCGTGAGTAATTCTGCGATTTTACCTATAGTCCCTTCATCCCAATAGTCCCAATCTTAGCCAACTTAGGGTGTTCCTCCGTCCCAATATTGACGTCACGCAACTTAAGAGGCTATGTTACGTCAATATTCTGTAGAAATGGCCCCACGACAGCGTGTTCTCCTTTAGATTCCGGGATGGAAACATTTTGAGGATTATCTTCTTCCTCATCAATCACCAAGCTCCGGAAATTGGCTATGTCTTGAATCTGCGCTTCCCATGTCAAGACCGTTGGTGCGGCGTGGTGGTGAGAGTTCTTAAAGAAAAACACATCAATGTCCTGCAGAGCTTCGTCGAGCATCTCTATCCCCCCAATCAATCCGAATGTTCCAACAAAGTCCTCCTTTATCACTTCCCAGTAGCGGGTGCGCTGGTGCAATTCCGCATCTAAGTACCAAGTGGCCAGGATAGGAACCAAGGCATGAAAAAATAGATGGACCCATTCTTCTATAGTTCGGTAAGACCATTTGGTCATCCAGACACGCAGATGTGCGCAGGGGTCCCCGGGTCCGAGGAACATCCTGGTGCATATGTCAGCTGGAGGGGCGAACTGTAGAAGAATCCTTTCTCAACACTTTTCTCAATCCGGGAATGCTTTCTTGTGGGTGCCCACCAATGCGCAGGTGTCCCACGCATAGCCAGATTAAGGGCCCAGAGTCGTCGTTCTCTTGGAACCTTAGCTTCTAGTGTCCTTAGGAATTCCTGGACACTACCAGCCTCATAAAAGTGGGGTAGATATCTTACCTCATAGGAAATGTAGTAGAGGGCTCTTGCGACCCGATGTTATAGCATCATTTCTCACCTTCATATGATTCATGATTGCTTTTATGGCTTTGGGCACCCATTCCTACAGACTTGGACAAATTCACTAAAAAACAGTGTAAAAATCCCCATACGCGGTTATGCCCAGACTTTTTCGCGTGTATACGCGAGTCCACATGCACTTTTCCGCGTATGCCATTAAAATCATTAAAAAATATATAAAAATTCCCTATTTTCGGGCTGGGTTGATAGTTACTCTGGTAGTTCAACCACCCCAGCATGTGGCCAACTGTTTCCAACTGTTGAAACTACTTTGAGGGAGTATAAAAGCCCCTCATGTGTATGGCCTAAGGGAGAGAGAGAAATTATTGGTATTATACTCTGTTGGTATTCCCTATCCAAGTTTGAATTCCCGTGCCTCCTGCACTTCCCAGTTCATTACAGGAAACCCTTGTTTCCTGGAGATTCTCATCTTCCTATATGTCATCTTGTATGCACCAGTTCGGAAGGAATCTTAGCGAGGCAAGGGCGGGACGGATCCGGACGACGGTCTGCTCGAAGATCGTGGAAGGATTCAGGTGATCTCTCCACTCATTATTTTTGTACATGCTATTTATAATACAGAAGAACCGTCTTGTTCCCGAAATATACATGTTAGTGTCCACTTGCATATATGAGAATATTGTTATTTAAGCATTTATGATGGTTTATCTAATGTTTCATATGGATTTCACTAACATTTAGAGTAGATATATGTTGTACAACCAGTTCTTCGTGCTTGTTTCTTCTTGTCTTTCAGGCTAAGAAGGAAGGATGGTTGCTGGGGGTTTGGACCCCGCGGGATCTGCTTCAACCGTAGGACCTACAGGTAAGTTCCTCGATCTGCACTATTTAGTTTTTCATGAACATGTATGGTTGTGTGAGTCCTTCTTAAGTAGCATGCCCCTGCTCTGTGGAGGTTGTAACCCAACGAACCTCTAGGGTCATTTTCCCCAAAACAGAACTAGCTACTCCACTGGGGATTGCATTCTTGTGATTCCCCTGTTGGGTGGTTTCAGCTGTTTGGTAGGTTTCCAACAATTTTAACTTCTATTTGCAGTCCAGTTTACTCATTCTCAGTCAGACTAAAGTCCTGGTTTCCTATCCAGGCTTGATCCTTTTTGTTTTTTTCATTATTTACCTTTATATATGCACTTTTTCTGCACATAGTCGTGTATACACGCAATTTTGTCTAAAGGGAGTCACATATACGCGGGTTTCCTTTAGCACAGTCGCGTATGCACGCTTGTTACTAAACTGTGAAGTTGCGTATACCTAGGCAAATTTTGAAATTTTAGGTTTTATGGCTTTTTGGCCCTGTCTGTCTGTGGAGACCTGTTCCTACAGTGTCTTTGTACTCTCTAGATTGTGAAGAAAGTGGTATTTGGTCTTTTCTCTCTTTCGTTGGATTGAAAACTAGTCTTTTTGGCAAAGTGTTGTTTCTGGTGTTGGCACTTCTGGTTTGAGTACCAAGATCTCTTTCTGAGCGTTCTTGGCTGTTCTGCTTCATCAGAATAGAGAGCTTGTGCTCGTTTACTCTTTCCTATCTTTTTTTTTGCTTTGCACTACGATTTTTGCCCGTTTCTTGGTTGGTTTTCTTGAGTTCAGTTGGCTAGGTCTTGTTGCAACTTTTGAAGAGTCTTTCTTGGTTCTTTGAAGTTTTTGTTTGCGGCAAGGTTGTACTATTCTTCTAGGCTGAGTGGCTGAGTTTTCTTGTCTTCTTTTGCTCATATTGATCTTGCTACTAGTTAGCCCTATAAGATTTGGAGCATTGTTGAAGTTTGTGCTTAAAATTCAGTATTGTTTAGCTTGGATTTTGATAGTTTTGCTTGGTCTTTTCGAGCTCTTCCTTTATAAAACTCAAAAGCTCAAAAAATATTTGCTTTGCTTTTGTTTTTGCATTTCAAAAGCTCAAAAAAAATTTTGCGTTGTTGTTTGCTTTTGTTTTTTGCATTTTTGTTTTCGTTTCACTATATCTTTTGAAGCTTCATTGAGGTTTCTTGCCTTTGGATTTTGACTCGATTTTGGAAAGGAGTTGTCATTGATTTCTTCCTCTTGTTTTTAAGTTTTTTTCGTGTCTTCGTATTAAGAGTTCTTGGTTTCGGGAACTAGCTTTCTGGACAACCAAAAAGAGTTAAAACTGAAGGATCTTTTGGGAAATTTCACTCTGCTTTAGGAGATTTTGCATCTTAGAATTTGCATGCTTGTAGTGATTTGCATCAGGTGCACTTAAGAATTTAGTCATTTTCATAGTTTTTGTGTGTGTGAGTATGTTATCTGAAAAGAAAAATATAATTTTTAATCTCGTAGAACCTGTATAGAGATTGCTTTTCATCGAAAGACAATAACCGCATTTTCATGTAGTTTGGTTTTTATTAATTTCTTTCTGCGTCAAAACACCATAAGTTTCATCTCCATATCCTTTTGACTTAACATAACAGCCCATTAAAATAAGCGATATAATTTAAAATCAACTAGCAAGTTTTCTAAGTGTCATACACCAACTAGCTAGGTTGTAGGGCCTTGGAATAGGTGAGTGGAAAGTTAACTCTCCAAGACCGCTCAAACAAAACATAGAAGTTGATTAATTGAGCGAAATCCAACTCCGTTAGGTGGACCGGGAAATCTCTCCTCTAGAGAGTCAAGCGCGAGGGGAAGTGAAGGCTGAGAAGAGGGATACCCCCTCTCTGATTAGCTGAATCTGACCTCAAGACCGTTCCGCCCGGCTTCTGATACAGATTGGTGCCCATAGTTGCCACTCCTAGGTTCCATACAGGTGACTGCGGGGGGGAATACCCGTGGTACCTGAGGCAGACGTCGCATCACTTTTAGCAGTACTTCTGGGGGGTGCCCTTGCGAAGCTTGGGTGCTTGAGCCGACAAAGGTTGTCGTTAGGAGGTCGGCGTAACTGGTTCTGATACCTTCGCTAGTTGTTCTGGGCCGTAATTATCCCAGACTGCTTTCGGGAGGTCCTATATTTTTCGCTTTCTTGTATTTTGGTGTCCGGTCCTCATCACCCGGAGCGGAAATACTTGAGGGTTGTTTGCTTGACTGTATCTCAGGGATTTTTCTTTTAGTGAGTGCTCTTTGCTCCTAGCTTGCTTAGCTTTATATTTTTTGAGTCTAATTAAAATTTTCTAAATTGGCTGATCAAGCGCCTCGTCGATCGAGGAGAATCCGGGGGTTATCTCCCGAGAGTCCAGAGCCTTCTTCGAGAAGGCGTAGGAGTGATTTAGCAGGTGGTTACCACCCTGTGGCATCTGACGCAGTGGAGAGAGATCCTCCACAAGGGTTTGAAGGTTTCATAGCTGATTCTAATGTCGGTTCCGAGAGGAGCGTTCCGCTCACCTCGCGAGTTTTATTTCCTCAGGAAGAAGATTTTCAAATTGAAGACGTACCTGAACCTCCTGCATCAGGTCCATCCCCTCTTCCTCCTGATTATCCGTTCATTGTTCAATACATCGGACCTGAGTCAGAGAGACCGGGAGATCTTCCGTATCATTCTTACCTTTCGATGGCCACGACTGGGAACGCGGCTTCTGCTGTGAGTGTTGCAGGCATTCAGACTCCTGCTTTTGTTGAAGGAGGAGGCACTATTGCTTCATCTTCAATTGCTTCTAGTACTGCTGTGTTTGGCTCTAGTTTCACCCAAGCACAGGCTTCTCAATCTGGTCCCTTCTGTTTCGAAATGCCCACTAGTGGGATTCCTTCTTTTTCCTTTTCCGCTGCTGCAGCTGGATCTACACCCATGTCTTCCATGGCTAGTGGATCAGCTTCTTTTCAAGGGTTCCCCTTCGGAACTGGACATATTCCTGGCTCGAATCCTTCTTTAGGGTCCTTTCCGTTCACTTCACAGACCCAGAGTTTCAACCCTTGGTCTGGAGGGCAAAGTTCGACTACTTTTACAGGTTGGAACCCTGTATTCACTACAGCGGGGGCAGGGAATCAGTTTTACGCAGGTCATCAAGGGAATGCTTCTTTCCCTTCGTCGAGTGCTTATCGGACCTTTTCTCCTCTTTCTAATGCCTGGAACCCCTATCAGGGGCTTTCCTCTTCATTTCATACTTCAGCGGGGGGAACTGGTCTGGGCTTTGGTAACTCGGCGTGGGGATGAGGTTCTTCTCCTTTTTCTACGAATTCTTTCTGGCAACCTGGTGCCTCATCAAATCCAGGGTATTCTTTTCAGAATGTTGGGAATCCATCCCATCAAGGATGGAATCCTCAGGCTCCACCTCGCTTACCTTTTCTGGCAACGTTAAACTTGCCAGATCTGTCGAAGTTGACTAATGATCCGATTCATTATGGTCCGGGGTGGCCTCCGGTTCCCACCAAACTTCCTTCAGACATTCCAAAGTTTGAAGGTAAAAATGGAGAAGATCCGGCTGACCACATCACTACTTTCCATTTATGGTGTTCTTCGAACTCTCTGATCGATGATTCGATTAGGTTGAGATTATTTCAACGCACCCTAACTGGAAACGTCGCCAAATGGTATATTGAGCTAACTGGGGGCAGTTTTGCTACATTTGGAGAACTGGTTGTTACATTTCTGAGCCATTTTCAGTTGCCTGTCCGATACGACGTTGGGACTGAACTCCTAGCTAATTTTAAGCAGGACGACGCAACCCATATTTCTGATCACATTCAGGAATGGAGGAGAAGGAAGAGGCTTATTAAAGCTCATATTCAAGGTGAATTCCTTTTGGAATGGTTTCTCAAATCCCTTCAGTTAGATATTTCGAAAGATGTATCCCTTTTTGGGGTATTTTCCGAGGAGCAGGCCATTTTTAGGGCCCAGCAGCTGGAACTGATCTATTCTCAGTCTGGGGTCCTCCATAAATATATGCCCAATGCTCCTCGCTCAAAATTAGATTTATCGAAAACTAAGCCCGGTCCTCATGGTGACGGACTGATTGGATCGATCAATAGTGGTGCAGCCAGCCTGCTTACTCAATTGCAGCAGTTGTCTTTACAATCTGCTCCTTCTGGTCAGGCTGTGCCTGCTGAGTAATCGCCTTCCCAGTCTTTGTCCATAAATGTTGTCCAAGCTTCTGATCCCAAAGGAAATCAACAATCCGATGGGAAGAAGAAGGGACGAAATAACAAGAAGAAGGGCAAGAACGGGAAGGGTAATGCGAATAAAACCAACGAGCATGTTGGTGAGGGTCCAAAGGAAAAGAAGAAAGTGAAGTTTCCATGCAAGTTGTGTACTGGAGACCATCTCACACACCTCTGCCCTAAAATTTAGGATGCGCAGCGCTTGTTAGCCCAGCAGGGTTCTTCTAGTTCCCAGGCTGTGTTAACAAACCCTTTTGCCCAAGGGCAACAATTAGTTGTTGGCGTGAACCAAAATCCTGGGGCTTCCTCTGGGGGCACCCAGGAAGGGGAAATTCCATCGAACATTTTCATGATGAGTGCTCACGCGGATATCGCTACGAGATCCCATGATTATGGCGGAGAAGAGTCTTCAAAATCTAAGGATACTCTTGATGCTATTGAGCCGCTTCACATTACGAAGCCTACTGTTGAGTCTATGCCTCGGATGCCCAAAGCATCTTCTAAGCGATCAACGATTAATCCGAATGCTAGGGCTGCCCAGAACTACTCGATTGTGGAAGATCTGGCGCAGAGTCCTTGTGCTATGTCAGCTTTAGGGGTACTCCAGTCTTGTCCGGCTCAGCGCAGTGCTTTGCTCACTGCCATTGGGGCTATTGATCCAAAAAATTCTCTTCTGATTACTTTTGATATGACTAATTTTAAGAAGATACTTCCTCATCACATGGCTTTTCATATTAAATCATCGTATCGGAAGTGCAATATCTTTCGAACGGTTGTTGATGAGGGTGCTTCCACATGCGTGATGTCTCTCACATGTTGGAAGACAATTGGATCTCCCAAAGCTGTTCCATCTACCACTCTTCTGACTGCGTTCGATGGTCATTCTCACAGACCCCATGGTATTGTCCTAGCTTTGCCCATCTGTGTTGGGGGAAAAACTGTTAATATAGAGGTTGAGGTAGTGGACGCAAGCTTGGACTACAACCTTCTGTTGGGGAGAAAATGGATTTATGAGATGGATGCCACTGCATCCTCATTATTTCAAATTGTATGTTTCCCCCACGAAGGGAGGATTGTTACAGTGGATCAACTGGACTGTCCTCCTGTAGACCCGAATGCGTCTACTGACTCATCTGTTCCGAAGTTGGATAATACTAAGGCGCCTGTTGAGAATTTAGGAGTTGGAATGTATTCTTCCTTGATGGGTACTTTCGATATTCCTTCTCCTACGGTTCATATTAATGCTATTTCATCCTCCAAGGCTCCTCTTCGAAGAGAGTTCTTCAGAACTCATTATTTTTCAGACCCTTGGACCTTGCCTTCCCCTACCGCCAAATTAGCGGAAAGTCAAGTGGGTGGAATGGCATTTCCGATTTCTGCAGCTGAGATTGCTTATCAGTCTATTATTGACTCTGCAGAATCCATTCCAGCTCCTCTTTCATTGGAAGAGTTGGATGGAGATGTGGCTCCGGCTTGGACACTTAGTTCTTCTTCGGCCCAGGATTGCCTTGATACCACTCTTCCATCTGAAGAGGCCATCCTGGAAGCCATGACTGGTATAGATAGACCATGGGATGATTTGCATCATCGGTCTTACTTCTTACCTGACTTGAGCGAAGTTGAAACAAGTTTTCCAAGTCCTCAGTCTCCTGGTCCTGTTCACCCAGTCTTGAACCCTTTAGCACCAACACAGGTTTATGCTGAAGGGAACATGGCTGTGATTTCTCCTACTATCCCGGTGAACATTTCCAGGGATCCCAATATCATTGAGAATGTCTTCGTCGGAGCTGAATGTTCCCGTGAAGAGATTCAAATTTACACCGAGCTCTTTAAAGAGTATAGGGATGTATTCGCTTGGTCTTATGAGGAAATGCCTGGAATAGATCCATCTATTGTCCAGCATGAGATCAAGACGTATGAAAACGCTAAGCCGGTTAGGCAAAAACTTCGTCCGGTCAATCCTAGGAAGGCAGCAGCTATCAAAGCTGAAGTTGAGAAGCTGCTTAAGGCGAGATTCATTTTCCATGTTTCTTTGACTGAACGAGATGTATCTTCGTTGTTTTGATGGCAGTACAGAGTCAGTTTGTCGCCCTTGAACAAAGCACATATACTTATATATATTTCCTACATTTGGGATGGTTTTAGTTTTTTGACCTAGGTTCAGCCTTTACCATGTTTCACTTGTCAGTCCTCCCCTGGTTGGTTATCTCTTCCAATCATATGGAGAGTTTGTTCTGCCTCCTGCATAACAGACTTATACAGTGTCACTTTTTACTGCCATGGTCATCACGAGTTGTGCTTTTGTTCAAGGGAAGTCTAACCAGAGTCGGCCATTCTGCGGTGTCTCTTGACTCATTATTCAGTCGGCCTTCCCGGTTTTGTCAGTATCTTGTTCTATCACATCAGATGTTTTGGTCCTCTGCTCGTGCTGGTTTGAGAAGGTCCCCATTGACTTCTTGCCGGCGGGTTTGTCTCTTATCGACTACGACACATTGCTCTGAGAGCAAGCCTAGAGCCACACCTTGGGCCTATTTTCATTATTGATAGGTGACCTCGTGCTCAGCATTTGATCATCATCATGGGTCTTTGACTGAGTGGTTTCCCCTGTGTTCGACGTCAGCACACATTATCACACTTGGGATTCGTGCAGCACCTTGATTTCCATTTGACCCTATCGGTGGATTTCTCGCCTCTGTGTCAGCTTTCATTATTGGTTGGTTCAGAGGGTTTCTTCCGTGCGCTAGCTTCATCTTGTGCATGTTGGAAACGTACTTCGGTTTTGGTTCCGTCACTCTACTTCGTCCGATTCCTTCCAAATCTTGGCCTGCGGGTTACACTCGCACTGGACTGATGTGGGATGCCTTAATGCCTTCCTTCCAGCAGATCTTTTCCCATCGACTCTGACTCATTGCTCTGGGAATAAGGTCTAGAGTCTTTTTTCAGTACCTTAGGGTTTGCAGTCATCAGTGGCAGACTCTTCGCTATCGACAATGGGGATTCATCATTGCCTCCTGATTGGTAGATTCTTTCAAGTGTTCGACTTCAACTCATTCATTCGCACTTGTCAGATTGTACTGGGGCACCTTGACACTCATTATCATTATCGATGGGTTGTCTCGCGTTGGTTAACGGGATACATCATTGCCCGGTAATCCAACGATTTCTCACATGGTCGACTTCAGCTCATTTATTCCCATTGTGTAGAATTGTGCCATAGTGATCGGTGAAGACCTCGGGTTGCATCAACATTTCTCGGTTCACTTTTGATAGTCCATTCAGTTTCTGCCAGTGATGCCGTCCACCCTTATATGTTGCAGTTCAGTACAACAACATCTTATATGTTGGCTCCCGAGTTGCGTGATTGTACCGTTTGTTCCACCTCTTATGATTCGGTACTTGGAGATTCAGTTACTTGTATGATCAGACATCCAGTTGCACCATCCTTGATCAGCTTTCTATATGTGATACTTGGACATTGATTCAGACTTATATTTCTGGGCCATGCTCAGATGATTCATTGTGTACTTTCAGTTCAGCTATACTTGTATACATGTTGGATCTATTCAGTACTTTCTATATGATGTATTTTTCACTGAGCATGGGTATGCCCGCCTCAGCATGAGTTGACTCTCTGTTTTCTTTCATTGGTTTTTGGCAGGCTGAAATCTGGTGAAGTCCTCTCTTGTCCTTGCGAAGTTATTTCTATGTGCATAATACATTTCGGCCATCATGTACCCCTTTTGACCTCATATATTAGGGGGCATCTGTTATAGCATCATTTCTCACCTTCATATGATTCATGATTTCTTTTATGGCTTTGGGCACCCATTCCTACAGACTTGGACAAATTCACTAAAAAACAGTGTAAAAATCCCCATACACGGTTATGCCCAGACTTTTCCACGTGTATACGTGAGTCCACATGCACTTTTCCACGTATGCCATTAAAATCATTAAAAATATATATAAAAATTCCCTATTTTCGGGCTGGGTTGATGGTTACTCTGGTAGTTCAACCACCCCAGCATGTGGCCAACTGTTTCCAACTGTTGAAACTACTTTGAGGGAGTATAAAATCCCCTCATGTGTATGGCCTAAGGGAGAGAGAGAAATTATTGGTATTATACTCTGTTGGTATTCCCTATCCAAGTTTGAATTCCCGTGCCTCCTGCACTTCCCAGTTCATTACAGGAAACTCTTGTTTCTTGGAGATGCTCATCTTCCTATATGTCATCTCGTATGCACCAGTTCGGAAGGAATCTTAGCGAGGAAAGGGCGGGACGGATCCGGACGACGGTCTGCTCGAAGATCGTGGAAGGATTCAGGTGATCTCTCCACTCATTATTTTTGTACATGCTATTTATAATACAGAAGAACCGTCTTGTTCCCGAAATATACGTGTTAGTGTCCACTTGCATATATGAGAATATTGTTATTTAAGCATTTATGATGGTTTATCTAATGTTTCATATGGATTTCACTAACATTTAGAGTATATATATGTTGTACAACCAGTTCTTTGTGCTTGTTTCCTCTTGTATTTCAGGTTAAGAAGGAAGGACGGTTGCTGGGGTTTGGACCCCGCGGGATCTGCTTCAACCGTAGGACCTACGGGTAAGTTCCTCGATCTGCTCTATTTAGTTTTTCATGAACATGTATGGTTGTGTGAGTCCTTCTTAAGTAGCATGCCCCTGCTCTATGGAGGTTGTAACCCAACGAACCTCTAGGGTGATTTTCCCCGAAACACCCGAGGGCAGCGCAGCGTCGAAACCTCGTGTAACCAGTTTTTCCAATTCTCCAGTTCCTAATCAACGTCAGAACATCATTCACTATCTCTCCAGAATATCCCATCTGTTGTGGGTTTAATTCTATCTTCGTCCTGCGTAGTCAATCTGTAAATGTGGTCTAGTTCCTCCCGATCATAGGCTGTCTCTGTATACCGCGCGCCTTCTGCTGGATCTAGTGGTACTATTATGCATGTACCATTTTTTTCAAACACCATGCTGCGCTTTTTGAGATTGATGACACCCCCCATGTCTATAGCCCAGTCTAGCCCGAGTAGTGCAGGGTATGGATCCGCATTTTCCACGATTTCTATGACCTCAAAATCAACTAGGACTTTTACTCCCGTGATATCTACCATGACTCTTGGCAACCATCCTAGCGGGATGATCTTATGTTGATACACCATTCACAGCTTGATAGTGGACCATTCCAACTTAGGTTCGCCCATTTGTTGCCATGTCTGCTTTGGTAGTATGTTCGCATCCGACCCTAGGTCGAGAATAACTTGGTCCATCTTGTAGTCGCCAATCTGCACAGTCAACCGCATTTCTCTTTTGGTGCGTTTCTTGTAGCCATATAGCTGGTGGACACCTCTGGTCTCAGGAATTGTGTTGGGCCGAGCTGCGCAGCTATGCTGTAATACTCGAAGAGTTTCCACAGCCGACTGGTTACGTAGTAGTTTTGAGCATGCCTTTAGAAAGGGCTCAACCTCTTCCTCTCTCTCGAGGTGCACCGGAAGCTGCACAGGGCCTGCCCATGGTGTTTGTTCTATGAGGTGCACTTCTTCCCAAGAGGCAAGTTCCTTCCTTGCTCCCTGGGTGACCATCCCACTGTGTTGCTCAGTTTTAACCCTTTACACATTCTGCATAGGGGTGGGCTGTTTTTCCTGGATTTTGGCTATCAGTATCGGGTAGTCTTCAATCTCATGGTCTAGCTACCGATAATATTTGCAGGATTTCCTGGTGGGATTTGGGTAGTCCCTTACGAAGTGCCCTATCTCTCCGCAGTTATAGTAGATCAGCTGCCCCCAACCCCGTCCTGCGCTTCCTCCCTGACCTCCGCTTCCCCTTGCTGGGGAGCCCCCGAAGCTCGTGGGGGATCTTGGCGATGCAGAGTCTGACTGTACCCTATAGAGGTTCCCTCGATCTGCAATCAAGTCATACGTGAGAAATTTATGTTCGTCATGCCCTACCGATCGGCAGAACCTACACCACTGCTCCTTCAACTCACCCATTCTTAACCGAGGACACTGGGCCATATCATGCAGTCCGGCTATCCGGCAATCATCGCACCATAGTGTTGATCTGCTGAAGCTAGATTGTAGGGGACTAGGTCCTCCTGCCGGTACGTAATCTGTCAATATAAGGTCCCTTGTATGGCCAGACACCCAACATCGTATACACCAGAGGTCAGTTCTAGCTCCTTTTCCCCGTTCCATCCATAAGCTCTGAATCTCCATGTGCATGGCTTCGAGCTACTCTTTAATTTGTTGTACCCCCCCTAGCACGTCATTCTTGGGCACAACTTCAAGCTTCATGGCAGCTTATAGGGATTTTTCTTGTGACTCAAAGGTATGTTGGCCCATGGGTATACGTAAGTGAGGTAGCAGCATAGCGATGAACCATTCCATGTGATGCTTGTTGTCGTACTTGAACCCTCCTTCCCTGATTGCTCTCTTCAATCATTGATTGGCCTCCCACATCAACTCAGACGCACCTTGCTTAAAGTCTTTTACTTCCACTACCAGCTGTGAGTATGACCTGGGCTTCCGGAACTACTGTTTTAGGGAATCCTTGATATCTCGAAGAGATGCACTCCCATTTTGAGATATGTATCGCATGTACCGGTCCAGCGCTCTGTCTTCGAGGGCCAGGGACAACTGTGCTTTCTTCATGGTATCGCTCACCACCCCCTGCGCAGTCCATACCGAGTCAGCTATGAACAAAAACCGATCCATGTCTTCATCGGCTGCGCCTTTAAAGGTGGGTAACTTCGAGTGGACTGCCATGTCTCCTTCTATCGATGTTTCAGTTGAGGGCTTGTGCTCCCGTGAGTCTTGCGTCATTGTTCTTCTCAGCGGGCTACAGGCCGAGTGATCCTTTTCTTGCTTAGTTCGATCGTTCTTACCGCTCATTCACTCCCGTTCAGTATCTGCTTGTTAGTACCTGATCACTTCCTCAAAATGCTACAGGTCTCGGCAACGAAACCATTTTTTGGCTCGAGGGGTCCTAACCCAGGTTCAGAGTGCAAGGTTTTCCAACAAACCCCTATACTACTGGCCCTTTTTACAGTGACTTGCTTGCGTAGGTCAAATTCTCACCTAAAGTAGTATGGGTGGGTGTTGGAACCAAGTTTCCGCACCCTGAGAAAGGATAGGTAAGGCAAGAAGAGTTGCGCTAAGCCCCGTAGTTCCCAGATTACTTCGCTCTGCATAGGGTTAATTAGGTCTCTATTCGCATCCATGTGCATTAGATCTATAATTATATGCCTTTATGATAGCAACACACCATTACATAAACATAACAGAATAGAACAGAACCAATCCAGAGAACAAAACACACTTATACGGATCTTCGCATCTTAAATGCAGAAAATACATAGTGCAGCAATTACCAATGATTTGCACAAAAGTACTCACAGATTTAGTTCTCTATCAACCTTTCCTTATTCATTCATTCATCAATCCTTCCTTACAATTCCCTTCCCAACCTGCGCACACAGCAGCAGGGTCCGCACACAGCTGGACTTGGATCTCCGCGCACACAGCCAGCAGGAGTTCTTTCCCCAAAACCCAAACAGATCTCTTAAACCACAATTCGCATCAATAGCTCATCATTTCCTATCTTCTTTAATACAAAATGTCCCTCTATTTAAAGCAATCTAGCCTAGAATTTCCTATGGTCCAAAAACAGTGGTTTTCGGACCCCTGGTTTACCCTTTTACCCATTACAACACTTTCGGGGCTTTGACCCACCCCAAAACCCCTCTGTTAGATTAAATCTAATCAAAAATATCCAAAATAGACCAGTTTCACAGCTTGTAGGAGACCTTGTTCCAACAGATGAGTAGCCCTAAATAAAGTCAATTGTCTCTATCATATGCCTTGGAAAGACAAAATCACTAACATTGCTAGTAATTTTTTGGTTTGATGTTATAAATTCCTTCTTGGGCTACTCCTATTCCGTAATGGATTTGTTTCCCGGGAAGGATGCAAAATTGTTCTAATGGCATGGAATCAACTTAGTGGATTTTGACCCTACATGCACTAATTTTTGCAATGATTTTGTAGATGAAATTACATAGTGATATAGGTCTCAAATAATCTCATTCTTGTCTATTTTTTGGGATTAAAACCTGAAATGTCGAATTGAAAGCTCCCAAATAATGCCTGTGTATTTTAATTTGTCAGAAATTCTTAGTTGGTTTGTTTGAAGGAAGTGATAGAACCCCTAGAATAATTCTATTGTCCTTTGAAGTGGTTGAGGGTTCTTAAAATTTTGGAAACAGTGCAAAATTGTTTGTAATTCTTCCTTTGATATTTGATCCATCAATGCCACATTACCCACCTCACCTACAAAACTGGGGAAATATGAAGTCATCTTTAACTATCTCTCTTAAATTTATTCTATCACCCTCTTTATAAATTCCCTCAAAATGGTATGTTGATGAGAAAATTGCTCCTTGAGATGAGACACCTTCTCATGAGGCAAAGTTCATTGATAAACACCATCTTGAGGAAATTGTTCATTATAATTATGAGATGTTGAAGAGAGAAAATATCAACTATTTAGTAAAGGCTATGCACAAATGTTAGTGATTTGGCACAAGGAAATACATGGGCAGTGAGAGAATTGTGGAGATTCCCTACAACTCTTTTCCCAAATGTGACACGTGAGGATGTATGCTTATTTAAAAACTATATTTGAGAGCGTGCACCATTTTGAAGGAAAGACTATTTTGGATGTAGGTACAAGAAGTTTGACGCATGCTCCTGCACTCGACCCGACAACCTACCTACTTACCTATGACTACAATCTATGCACTTCCCAGCTTGTCAACTGCAGTTGCTCCAATTCTAGGTCATATTGTGCCTGACGGCACGTCACTATGACTTCAACTAGGATACTCGACCACATGTGTGGTGGATACTAAACCTGCACTGACACAGGTCTAGCTGTCTCTAATAGCACTCCTCCATCCACAAACTAATTATGCTGACAACTTCCCTTCTATCGGTAATTTGTGTGTCTTTTCCCTCACGATTTCTCGATAGCTGAGTGGTGTCGGCTAGTCTAGCTCGTGTTGCTTCCTTCTTAGTAGTTGCCACCTTATGCTTCTTGTGGTTTTGTTTTTTTCGGGTGCAGACTTGCGTGTAGGCCGCAATTCTTGAACCAATGACTGTCAACCATACCTTCCCACCTCTCCTGGAAAACTACACTCGAAACTACGTGCTTCCTTGAGGTGATGCCGGTAGATCCTTTTCTGCCAACTGGAATGTTGCCCACCCCTTCTTCACGCAGTTTTATTTTCCTATTGGCAGCATGGTTTGACCCTTATTTCAACCACTTTGTTTTTTCCATGACTGACACAACCTTGTCACCTTTTGAAATTCAACATTTGCAGTCTTCCCACCTTTGTCACCTGATGAGTATGAATATTTAAACTCTCTTGTGTCATTATCCGAAAAATTTCTTTCCTGGACACATGATTTTTCAAATAAATGTTTTTTGCAGCATAAGTCCTTGTCAAAATTTCATCTCTCATATCAACTGATATCCGGTCAGAACTGCAACCTAAAGTTGGACCTACACCTATTATTTTATTACTCGAAGATGTGAATGGTGGAATATCTGCTAGAGCACTCTTATCATATGGCAAAGGTTGAGCCCTCCCTCTTATTCCCTTTCCAAGACCACCTCCCTTAGGACTAAGAGTTAAGTGGCCATCATCAGAAGCTCTGTGTGTTGAAGGGCTTGGCATAGACCGATTTTCAAATTGAGCCCTATCAACAATCTGAGCATATTGTCTAGTGAATCCATGGTCACGTGGTCCCATATGGGGTTGTGGCCCTTTAATCCCACCCATATGTGGAAGTGAATCCATTTGTGCACCTGCCATGTAAGGTGGCATCGCAGGTCCTCTCACACCATAATCAAGTGGTGTCACAAGTCTCTGACCTGCATGTCCCATATTGGTACCTTGAGAGTGGCCTCCCTATTTTTGGGTGCTAACAGATGTCTTTAAAAACTCCTAATTGCCTCACATTAATTATCAAACAAGGTAAGTCCTTTTATCTCAAGTGTGTACACAATATGTGCAAGCTATTCATACAAAGAGTAATGCTAAAGCCAATCGTTTAATATAGATACAATCATAAATATTGAAACTCAAAAGGAAGTGATTCATCTATGTATTATAACCCAAAACTATAATTTATTCTTAATTCAACTGATTCAAATGATAATCAACCGAGAGCACTGAAGCATTAACCGAGCTCTTTCAGCTAGATCTAAACTATTAAACAGAAAGAAAGTATTGGAAATAACTGTCTACGCATTTAAATAATCAAACCAATTATTTTAGCTAGCAACTAATTCTTTAAGGAAATAAACTGGAAATGCGTATTCAATAGAAATAAATACCAGAAATTCAACTTATCAAAATTACTACAATTATAAAGCAGAAAAGAAGAATATACTTGTAATGAATAGAAAAGTATAACACAGGAAACAACAGCGAAATTCACTAGGGACCGGGCCCTTAGCCATCGACGAATACTGCTTAACTACTCCAGAATATGTGAATGCACAGCAACGCGAACTATATATTAATCATCGCAGTCAATTAACATCACAATCCAATCTTGTTGTTCAGAACTATGTTCTATGAATTACAATTACAAAAATTGCAGAAATTAAAGATATCTCCTCTTCGTCTCCAAGAACTAGCTCTCTATCCCTTTATAGCTAAAAAGGAAGGATAAATGTGATCCCTCAGGATCAGGGGATCTTGAGGGATCCATAAAAAAATGCCATCCTTAGACAGCGCTAATCTTGGCTGATTTGTCTTCTGATTCGACCGCGTTCAACACATCTTCTTTCCCGTGATTAGGTCCTACAGTTCCTTCTTGTAAACAGTCATTGTTTCATCTGTTATTTTCAGCATAAAAACAATGAGTATTAGTTTGGACGGTTAAAGCATATCAAAATCATTTTTCATTCATTCTTCATCAAAATCCTTTCATTATATTATTATATCATGGCACAAGATGGATAAGGAAGAGGAAAAAGGAAAGTAATCAAGAATAAATACATACCTATTGCATGGCTCAACATACTCCCCTGCTTACCTTTTTTCATGTCCTCATGGAAAATAAATAATTCTTATGCAAAGTAGTTAAAGAGTAGGCTAGAGAATATCTGTCCATAGTAGGCTTGAGACCATGATGTCGTGCTAGGCTTGCAAAGGCTACTGCTTATTTTCCTTTAGGTAACTCATGGTCAGGATGATACCCTTCAGGACGATACCAAATAATGGGGCTTCTAAAGCGACATCCCACCCAATAAGGTCCTTCTCTTAAGAGAATATTGTTGTATGGGACTAATCGCCTCGCATCAGCTTTGAAATTTCCATAATTAAATGGTTCTCTGTCCTTAAAATTGTTGCTTGAAACCATCCATCTCATTTTGGATGCAACCAGGGATCTTTCCTAAATATAGAGGAAATATGTTGTTCCTTCCATCACAATTTCTTTATGTATGGGCCCTAAAATTTTAAGCACACCTTCCTGTGTCATCAGTGTTTCATGCTTAGTAAAAAATTGCAAAGGGTGAGTAGGTTCACTTCTTACCAAAAGATCTAAGCTGTGTTACTGTCTTTGGAATGAATTATAAACCTTCAACCACTTGAGTTGGTTGACTACAAAAGAGATAAAAGCTTGAAATTGAATATCTCCAATAAAAGGGCTAGGATTCACATCCAATTCTTTATCTAATATAAAATTATGCAAATAAAATTCACAAAGAAGCCTTTGTACTTTTACTCCCCGTGTCATACAACAATTTATAAAATCATCCATTGTCTTCAACTCAACTGGCTTGCCAGCTTTAACAGCTTCGATTTTTAACCATAAATATCATTGTAATAAAAACAAAGCGTAGTTTTTAGCAGGAGATCGACAGGTCAAGATATTCGAATATAATGAACAAATGGTGTACAACTGATTCCTGACATTGTTCAGCTTAGTTTTCATCCTTTTCAGTTTTTCTTCTTCCTGTATAGCCTTATCAAAAGCCTCATTCTCTACTAGGGCTAATCCCCTCAATTGTTTTTGTAACTTTTGGTATTGTTGCAGGGAGACTGTTTGTTGTTGATGTTGTTCTAAAGCAAGCTGGGCTTGCGTCAGTTCTTTTTGAAGTTTTAAAATAATAGGGTCATTCCTTGACAAGAAGTCCTTGGATTTCCCTTATATCTGAGTGTCGATGCTGTGAGAGAATACCTCTTCAGTTTTTATTTTCGTATTGTGGGGGGACCAATCCACCGGTTGAATAGTCGCATTTACCAAAATTTTTATGCAAATTAACCTAGGTGGCTATTGTTGGAGTGGGAGCGATTTCGGTTTGAGTTTCTATTGATCTATTCTCGCATATTCTTGTTTGTGTAGCTACAGAAGTCATCTCTGGAGTGGTGTTCTGAGTTTTACATTTTTTAACTTCACGTCGTAGCCTTCTGACTGTCTTCTGGAGCTTCTGGTATTTTTGTCGCAGCTTCTTAAGTTTTTCTTTGGCTCCTTGACTCTTTCGAGGAGCCTCTGTTCCACTAACGTGTTTATCAGCTGTTTCTAAATCTGCTTGTTGGTCATCAAATTTTCATTCCAAAAGAACTGTATCGCCTGACTTATTGTTCGACTTGTGACTAACTTCTATGCCTACAAATTGCTGTTGGTTCTCATGGCTATGTTCCAACAGAATCATGTCACCAGACTGGTTGTCGGATTCCTGAACGATTTATGTGTCCGCAGCCTCTTGTCTTTCTATGTGCCCGGAATTCTCTAGGACTCGTGTTTCCATTCTGCCGAGACTAGTTGGTCCTCTAGGTTGCATATATACATTAAGATTTTCTAGGACCTCGGCTATCCCTGTCTCAAAAACTTCTAAAGGATCATCCGGTCCTGCTTCACTTTCCAGTTCATTATTATAATTTCGTTCTTGTTCTTGTTATGAATTGGACTCTTCTCTGGGCTCTTATTCAGGTTCTTCTTCTTTGAGTTCTGATTATGATTCAGCCTCTTCCTCGGGCTCTTCTTTGGGTTCTTCTTCTGAACCGAGTGCCTCTTCTTCAGACTCATAATCTCTTATCCTAACTGGATTGGCTGTCTCCGCAGGTTGATTTGTTTCATCCCGAAGATTTACAGACATCCTCTGGGCTAGTTCAATTCTTATAGACTTTCTGGGTTTATGAGGTTCAACCTTTGACGGGTAGTCTTTTTTCTTTTCAAAACAGGGTTTTGTTGGCTTGTCTCTTTGCAATTTTGGGTTGTTGGATTACAGGGTTTTGCATGTTCTCTAGGGCCGTTATGAGACCATCCCAAGTTAAGTTGTATTGAACCAGGCTATGACTGATGATTAATCTAATCAACCCATGGTGACTTACTACAGCTTCAGGGTGTCTGGCCCGTCTTTTTCTAACAGCAGTATCATGCAGTAAAAAATTCAAAAGAGATGGAAGATTAACAGTGCGTTTTTTTTTCAATACAACTAATAGTTTAAGTTGTCGTGGTCTTACCACATCTTGGCATCCATCACAGGTAATGTATCTTTTGATAATGCTTGCTAATTCTCTCTATGGTTCTGCCAGAGAAGATGGTTGGATTCCTTTTCCTTTCCTGACTACTTGCTCACCTTCATCTTTAAAAGTTTCCACCGCGTCTTGCAGCAATACATGTTTTTGTGACCATATATTTCCTTCTATCGACAGCCCAGATACTTCAGCTATTACAGTGTCTGTGATTGTAATTCTTCTACCTTTAACCATGGATTCCCCATTCTGCAGATGCTGTAGGAATTCAATAGCAATTTCCTCATTCTAGGGCTGAAATCTTGTGAGATAGGATATCCACCCTGCATGGATCAAAATTTCCCTGGCTCTGTCAGAGACCTCTAACACTAAAGGTTCGTGGCGCACTACCTTACCACCCATAATGCTTGAATTCTTCCTACTATTGCAAAGCATAAGTGTAATGGTAAAATGCAGCAATACTGAAAAACGCAGCAATACTAAAAAATGCAACAATACTAAAAACACAGCAATACTTAGAGTGATAGAACAACAAGCTGTTGTAGTTGATATTAATTGTGCTATTAAATTTCCGCATGCAGCGTGATCATGGAATATCGTTTCAATCAATGAAATAATGACTACGCATACGCAAATGTAATGGGAATTCTCTCCCCCTTCGAAATGAGAGGTCACCTACGACTGAAAAGACGGGGAATGGTTGTTCCGACGACAAGATGTAAGGATGAAGGGTACAGTAGAAAATGGAACAAAGTACGTGAATAAATGATGGGAAAATAAGAGAGATGGATAGAGTGAAAGTGCGGTGTATAATCATAGTAAATGACAAGAGACAAGACACTTTGATTAATGATACGTTATGTAGTAAGGAAAGAGGATAACAATATGTACAAAAGGAGGCTTTGCCGATGATATTCTGGCTGTACACAATATTATTGAGTAAAAAAATGAACGCATGCATAAAGGTTCAAAGTAGGGAAGTGTTTAAAGTAAATAATCTCTCAGATAAATAGATAAATGGGAAGAGGGTAATATAAGAATTATTGATTAAGAAAATATAACTTCAATACCATAAGCAAAGCTTCTACTACCAGCAGGCATCCATAGCCTCGACAGAGTTTATTTTTAACTCATGTGAGCCAGGATCCTCAATTTATAATTGAATAATTTCATTGTTGTTTCTACAGAAGGGACTAGTGTGCTGGCATGGCAACCAGATAACCATACTACCATTCATTGGGATGTAGCAAAAGTGAGCAGGCCGGCTCGTGATGAGACCTCCTGTTCCAAGGATGTTTTAGCCATCCAATGGATCATAACCCTGGTGTGGTGGCCATAGTGGGAATGTCACATTGTTACATCCTTAGGAACATGGTAGGCTAGCTCTTAATGAGACCCCCTATCCTCTATCTATAGATAAAATTTAATTGTCATTACATGTTTTTATGATAAATAGAGGGAGGCTCAGTACTCCTTAAGAGTAGGGATGGTGTAAAAAGTTTAAGCATATCAATAATAAGAAAAATTATACCCATAATCCCATTAATAATAGACAGAGAGAATTATAACCAGGGAGAGTTGAACCAACATGGTAAAGATGATCAATCAATATCATATACAATAGAAATAAGTACAGTAAAGTGAAATATAAATAATTGTGTCCCTTTTAATTATTTTAAGTCTATCATCAAGAAGTTGTCTTTGTCAAAGATCATAATGTTAAAAATATTCACCTGCTTTAATAAAATCCATAATTATTATCTGCATGAAGGTATCGTACTTCAGGCCATAAAAGGAATCAAAGAAATAAGGCTAAAATGAGCTAGAAATAATTCCATAAAAGGAAAGAGGTGTTTGAGAAATATATAAAAAAGGTGTTGTTTAGAACACACAAAAATTGTACAAGAAACAAAAGTGATGTTCCAAAATTGGAATTAAAAAAAAAAACAAAGTGTTGTTCCAAAGATGAAACAGCAAAATCAAAAAAATGTTGTTCCAAATATGTAACAATAAAACCAAAAAGTGTTGTTCCAAAGATGGAACAACAAAAAAAAAAAATTGTTGTTCCGAAGATGGAATAGCAAAAACAAAAAGTGATGTTCCGAAGATGGAACAACAAAAAACAAAAAGTGTTGTTCCGAAGATGGAACAGCAAAAACAAAAAGTGTTGTTTCGAATATGGAACAACAAAACCAAAAAGTGTTGTTCTGAAATGGAATAGCAAAACCAAAAAGTGTTGTTCCAAAGATGGAACAACAAAACCAAAAAGTGTTGTTACGAAGATGGAACAGCAAAACCAAAAAGTGTTGTTCCGAAGATGGAACAGCAAAATAGGTAGAGAAAAAAACAAATTGAATCAACAATCCTATTCACATTTTTTTTTTTAGAAAAATAAATGAATTTTTACAAAGATGAAGTTGCCGAAGGATAATCTTCTACAGCTAAAATTTGCATGGTGGAGTCCTTGCGTATCTGTTGAAAAAAATATTCTCTTGTGAGTGGTCTTTGGTAGAGGCGCACCCGATGCCCATTTTCTTTAAAGGAACATTCAGACCCATCAATGGTGGCTAACGTAAGAGTGCCATTTTCATGTACTTCCTTTATTTCATAGGGACGTAACCACTTGGTCTGCAATTTACCAGGGAAGTCTTGAAACCTAGAATCGTAGAGAAGTGCCCAGTTTCCCTCATGAAATGTCTTTTTCTTAATCAGAGAATCGTGCCATTTGGCTCTTTGTTGTTGAATAAGTGTAGTATGCTGCATAGCTAAAAGCCGGATTTCATCTAATTAATTTATTTGTTGTAATCTATTAATCTGGGCTTCAGTTAAATCTAGTCCCACTTCCTGGGCTGTCCTTAGTGTTTGTATCTCAAACTCTATGGGAAAAATAGGTTCCTTACCAAATACCAGTTGATATGGGGAGTATCCAGTAGTATTCCTCCAAGTTGTGCGATATGCCCACAAGGCTTCTGGCAGTCGAGTAGCCCAGTCTCGTCTGTGCGATGAGACAGACTTCATTAGAATAGCTTCAATTACTTGTTGGTGCTTTCTACCTGCCCGTTCACTTGCAAGTGGTATGGAGAGGTAATTCAGTGAATAACATGATATTTTTTAGTGTAGCAGCAATCTTGTGGCCTACAAATTGTGGCCCTCCATCAATGATTACTACTCTGGGTAACCCATATCGTACAAAAATTTCAAAAAGAAATTTTATGACAGTTTCTTCTGTGGCTCTTGGTAATGTTATTGCTTCTACCCACTTAGTTACATATTTCGTTGCAACCAATATATATGATTTCTGTTTGGATGATGGGTTGATTGGCCCAACAAAATCTAATGCCCAACGCTCAAAAGGTTCTCTGACTAGTTTTGGATGCAAGGGCATCTCATCAGATTGGCCAGTACGGCCCATCCTTTGACAACTATCGCAAGCCTGAACAAATTTCTTGGCATCTTTAAAAATCATGGGCCAATAGTAACCCATTTTTGAAATTTTATGTCTAGTTCTGCAGTCTGCAAAATTTCCACCGCAAGGTCCATCATGGTAGGCTTTTAAGATATCATAAATTTTGTCTTCCCTGATACACCTACGGATGTGCATATCGGCCCCTGTGTGAAAAAGGTATCCTCCAATCCATGAGAACCGAGTGTTGTGTTGTACTATTGATTTCCTTTCTCTGGGTGTCAGATGTTTAGTTAGTTTTCCCACTGCTAAATAATTCGCCACATCTTCGTACCATGGCATTTTCACGGTTACAACAAACAGGTGTTCATCCGGAAACTGATCGTCTACTTCTATTGCATCATCTGTTCTTGGCACTCGGGAGAGGAAATCTGCCACAAGGTTTATCTTCCCTAGTCGATCCCTTATAGTTATATAAAATTCCTACAAAAGTAGCAACCAACGTGTCACTCTTCCATTTGTAATGGTTTTATTAGCTAAATATTTGATAGCAGAGTGATCCATATATAGAATTACAGGGTATCCAGTTATATAGTGTCTCAATTTGTTAATAGCATAAATAAAAACTAAAAACTCCTTCTCTGTTACTGTGTAATTAAATTCAGCAGGGGTTAAGTTTTTGCTAATGTAATATATAGCGTAGGGTTTCTTGTCTTCTTCTTGGCCAAGCACTGCTCCAATGGCCGTATCTGATGCATTTGATGAAATATGGAATGGTATATCCCAGTTCGGGCCTCGTAATATTGGTGTTGTTGATACTAGATGTTTTAAATCTGTAAAGGCAGTGTCACATTTGTCAGTCCATATGAAATCACTGTTTCCTGCTAAGGCATATAATGGTGCAGCAATCTATGAAATTTTTTGGATAAATCTACGATAATATTTAGCAAATCCTAGAAAACTACGTACCTCTGTTTCAGTGCAGGGAGTAGCTAGTAAGAGAATTACCTGTATTTTTTCCGGATCTGCCTGAATTCCAGCTGTTGAAATGTAATGACCCAAGATCAGGCCTTCTGTCATCATCATATGGCACTTTTCATGACTTAAACATAGGCTGGTAGCAATACACCGCTCCAGAACTTTTTCCAATGTCTGTAATGCTTGCTCGAAGTCATCTCCATAGGGTATGAAATCATCCATTTATACTTCCAATCCTTCATTTATAAATTTTGCAAAAATACTGAGTATGGCTCTTTGGAATGTGTCAGGTGCATTACACAATCCAAAAGGTAATACCCTGTAAGAAAATCTTCCCCATGGACAGGTAAAGGTAGTCTTATCCTGGTCTTCAGGGGCAATCTGAATTTGGTTGTAGCCACTGAAGCCATCTAGGAAAGAAAAAAAATTCTTCTATGCCAGTGTATCTAGGACCTGATCAATAAATGGAAGGGGAAAATGGTCTTTTTGCGTTGCCTTGTTTAGTTCTCTATAGTCAACGCATATTCGCCATTTCCCATTCTTTTTGGGAACTACAACCAATGGAGAAACCCATTTACTGTTAGATATAGGATAGATAAAATTCACATCTAACAGTTTTTCAAGTTCTTCTTTAAAAATATCTTTTAGGTGAGGGTTTAATCTACGCTGAGGTTGTCGAATGGTTTTTGCATCCTTTTCAGTGTAGATGTGATGCATGCATAGCTTAGGGTCAATACCTTTCATATCTGAGTAATCCCAAGCAAAAGCCCCTTTATTTTTCCTAAGGACTTGAATAAGTTTCTATTACTGGTCATCGCTCATATTATTATTAATGTTCAGGATCTTCCTTGGCTCAATTTTGATAGGTTTGCTATTATAAACAGTGGTTGTTGGTATTGTTTCGTCATTGCTATCTCTCAGGGGATCTTATTCGATTTCGTTGTCAAGGACTGCTTTAATCATGTGGAATTTCAAACTTGATGCTGTGGTAGGGTGATTGATAAAAGTATTAATGACATCGTATTCAGTTTGGTTTTTGAATTCAAGGGCATCTACCACAATCAATGGTGACTGAATATTTTATGTTAATTATGTTGTGGGTTGCTTCCTGGTTTTCACAATAAGCAAGCTTGGATGAGCAGGAGAGTATAAAGCTAAAATTTTCAAATCATTCCCCCTGGTTATAGTCATACTGCCTGTTCGGCAGCTGATATAAGCATCAGCAGTCGCTATCCAAGGCCTTCCTAATATTAAGGGATGTCCATCTAGCTGGTTCCTAGGGTTAATAATTAAGAAATCCACCGGGTATTCCCAAGTGTCTACAGATACCATCACATCTTGTAACATTCCTTTTGGTCTAATGACTAAGCGATCATCTAGTTCCAGTAAGGTAGTTGTTGGTTCCAAGGTTGTGATGCCAAGAATGTTGCAAGTTGTAGTTGTGAGAATATTTATGGCTGCCCCCAAATCAACTAAAGCATTGGGGAAAGAATGGCCATTTATCTGGACTGTGACAATGGGGTTTCCAGGATCCTCATATTTTACAGGAGTCTCTTTGCCTAGTAATAAATCAGACAAAGTCCCAACAACAAGGACAGTAGGGGTTGTTTTTGTTTTCCTCGCAGACTTCTTTATACACAATCCTTTAATAGTTTTGGCATATATTGGAATATCTTGGATAGCCTGGAGGAGGGGAATTTTTATACAAATGTTCTTAAGTTCACCCAGAAGATCAAAATCAGGATATTCAATTGGGCATGGTATCAACAATATTTCTTGGAATGGGGGGGAAGTGGTTATGATTTGTTCAGGATTTTTTTGTCTGATTGTATCTTCCCCTTGTTTTATTTGTTGATCATCTACAGTCAGAGGCTTATTTGTGTGCGGTTCTTCAGGTTGCAAATATTTATCCTTATATAGAGTGATTATGTGTCCATATCTCAACTTAAGTTCGTTACATTCTTTTAACTCATCTTCAGGGTCCAAACCCTCAATGATTTGTATTGACTGAACTACTTTGTTGTTAAGATTTGGGTTGGGTTGAGCTGGAAGTTGTGGTCGTATATGAGATTGAGGATTCTATTGCAACATGTAAGATGCTGGTAAAGTTGGTTGAGGTAGAGGAGCTATCCCCATAGGCTGGTTCGTAGATCTTTTCCAATTTGATTGCCAGTTCTGGTTTTGTGAGGTGGAAGGGGACCATTGGGAGGAATAAGGGTTTTTTTGCTAGAATGGTGGGGGGTAAGGGGAATTTGGCCAATTATTATTATTTGGATTTGACTGATTGGGCCATGGTGGCATAAAAAATTCTTGAGGTGGCAAAAAAGGTGGTTGATTCTGCCATGATGCCCCTAAATATTACGGAGAACTATATTGCGAGGAAGGAAAAAATGAAGATGGATCGGTAGGCATACCTGTCTGACGTGATTTCCATTGACGATGTTGGTTCAACGGATACACTGGTTCCACTTCTTCTTTCACTTCTTTGAAAACTGCTTTTAATCCTGGAAGTGATGGACAACTTTCCGTGGCATGCTCTTTAGTGCATATGGCACATATTCGTATCGCATCTAGGGGCATTCTATATGATTGTGCTTCTGTCTGAAACGGGGGCAGAAAATAGCCAAGTTCTGTTCTGCTATAGACTGCTTTTGCTTAGCTTGCATGAAATCCAATTGTGTTGCCAGGGTCCCTAGGATATCAGTCTTGAAATCCTCCAACAGATTGTCGATTTCGCTTCGTGTAATGCTTCCTCCTGAGGCTTTGCTGTCTCTGGGGCTTGCATCGTGTCCACTTGGTTTCAGCCTTGTACTGCCCCTGGAACACTTCATGCAAAAATATATAATATTGTTATAGTTTTCTTGATAAATATCACCTTTACCCATTATATTTAGTGTCTCTACCCATTGGTCTTTCATACCTCTGATCATTGTGTTTTTTAAAACATTATCAGGCAGATTTTTGTAAGGAGATATTTGTAGATTATATTGGAAACACTCTACATATTCTTCCAGAGTCTCGCTAGGCTTAGCTACCATTTGAAAATTTTCATCTTTTAGTTCTCTAGTTCGACAATAATCTTGGTATTTTTTAAGGAAATATGTTTTCATTTGGTCCCAGTCATTGATGGTGCCTCCACCAAGTCCCATAAACCAATGCAGAGCTTCTCCCTTCAGAATAGAGGGGAATAGCTTTAGCTTCTAGGGGTCGGTAGTGTAGTCATAACCCCTGCATAAGACATCAAACTCAAAAAGGAATGCATCGGGATCTTCTGAATTTAGCCCATGAAAGTTAGGAATATTTTGTAATGGGATAGCGTTCATGGGGGAATTGATAGTTGTGTCAACAATAGGGTATTGCAATGTAGAAGTTTGAGGTTGTTGGTTATTAGCCATTTGGTCAAAAATATGCCAATACTCTTCAGGGAACTCCGGAGCTGGAGAGTTATTCCTAGGATGTCTATAAGAGGCTGGAATAGTTCTAACAACACTACCTTGATCTGAAATACTAGGTGTCCTCTGTTCAGTCACTACTTCAGGAGATCTAGGTTCTGGTAATTTAATTCCAAAATTGCCTGTTTCTCCTTCTCCTTCATGGAGGTTGCAATAATTTCATTCTTGTGAAGGGCAAGTTTGTGAATTCTCAGTATCTTGAAAACTCTTCTCAATCCCTTCAGTCTTACTATGAATCTCCGTGTTAGTTATAGATGGTGGTACTATGGCTTGAAGGAAGTTAGTAGGATGTCTGGCAGTAACAATTCGGGATCCTACTGATGACTGAGACTCAGCTTTTATTAAGATTTCATCTATAAAAGTTGATCGTCCAAGGGTCACCGGTCCCTTAGGTTTTTCAGGTTTAAAGGAGGAATTTTGTCTTTTTCGGGTCTTTCCCTCTTAGTCATTCATGCAGAAATACAAACATTCATTCCTACCTTAAACTCTCTCGCAATTCTGCTAGAAAGTGGGCAGATGAGCGAGCATTTTACTCATTCTTTACGCAGGTTCTTACCTTCCGTTTTTAATATCCAATTCTCCCTCAGCAGAAAAAATCATTAATCAGACATTACTCTTTTTATAGAGTGACAACGCACTCCCCGACAGTGGCGCCAAAATGTTGGGTGCTAACAGGTGTCTTTAAAAACTCCTAATTGCCTCACATTAATTATCAACCAAGGTAAGTCCTTTTATCTCAAGTGTGTACACAATATGTGCAAGCTATTCATACAAATAGTAATGCTAAAGCCAATCATTTAATATAGATACAATCATAAATCATGAAACTCAAAAGGAAGTGATTCATCTACGTATTAACCCAAAACTATAATTTATTCTTAATTCAACTGATTCAAATGATAATCAACCGAGAGCACTGAAGCATTAACCGAGCTCTTTCAGCTGGATCTAAACTATTGAACATAAAGAATTTATTGGAAATAACTGTCTACACATTTAAATAATCATACCAATTATTTTAACTAGCAACTAATTCTTTAAGGAAATAAACTGGAAATGCGTATTCAATAGAAATAAACACCAGACATTCGACTTATCAAAAGTACTACAATTATGAAGCAAAAAAGCAGAATATACTTGCAATGAATATAAAAGTATAACACAGGAAACAACAGTGAAATTCCCAAGGGACCGAGCCCTTAGCCACCAACGAATACTGCTTAACTACTCTAGAATATGTGAATGCACAGCAACGCAAACTATATATTAATCATCGCAGTCAATTAACATCACAATCCAATCTTGTTGTTCAGAACTGTGTTCTATGAATTACAATTACAAAAAATGTAGAAATGATAGATATCTCCTCTTCGTCTCCGAGAACTATCTCTCCCTATCCCTTTATAGCTAAAAAGGAAGGATAAATGTGATCCCTCAGGATCAGGGGATCCTAAGGGATCCATAACAAAATTCCATCCTTGGACAGTGCTAATCTTGGCTGATTTGTCTTCTGATTCGACCGCGTTCAACGTGTCTTCTTTCCCGTGATTAGGTCCTACTGTTCCTTCTTGTAAACAACCATTGTTTCATCTGTTATTTTTATCATAAAAACAAAGAGAATTAGTTTGGACGGTTAAAGCGTATCGAAATAATTTTTCATTCATTCTTCTTTAAAATCCTTTCATTATATTATTATATCATGGCACAATATGGATAAGGAAGATGAAAAAGGACAGTAATCAAGAGTAAATACATACCTATTGCAAGGCTTAACACCTGTCCATGTAGTTCTTGCACAACATCCCGATGCACTTCCTCTATTTTCTTGGGGCCCTCAACTTTCCACCTTTGTTTCCATTCATTTCTCTGCAGATCAATCATATCCTTCAACATGAACCTCAGCCTAGAGGGAAGCCCTTGGTTATTGGACATTTTTGTCATCCTATTGAAGTAAGCATCAATATGTTCCTTGGCCTTTGAATTGTCAATCATATGACCAATAATGCTCAACATTTTTGTCCTCTGGATGCTAAAATTCACCAATTAATTTCTTGATGAATGCATGCATAAATATTTGGGCCATCATACTTTATTTATAAAGCTCACCAATAAACATTATATTTCCTAGCATTCGTCATTGTGTTGTAGCCTTCTTCTCTCGTATTTATTCCACTGAAAGGCTTTTTTCACCATCCTCTTCTTCTTTCTTAGCCTCTGCCTCTTCTCTTTTATCTTTTTCAAATTCTTCCTAATTTTTTTTCAAAATAACTCACTTGAAAACAACCTTCTCATTATATTCATAAAATTATGGTAATCCTGCAGCAAGCTAAAAACATAATTTTGCATACATTTCAAAAAAAGTTGGCTCCATCAACTGTCATTTAATTTGTCATTTTTTCAATTGATCCTCATCAGAAACCTTTCCCACTTCATATTGGTTCTCTGATTTATGAATTGTGGGAAGAAAAGGCTGTGGAGGAGGAATCAAACCCTTCTACGAACCAGAAGCACGTTGCCACCTATCATCATCAGAATTATTTATCACTAGTCCAACTTGTGGAAATCGTGCTTGCACATAAGGCCCTCCAGGAAGGATTCCATTCATACTCATTTGTGTTGCACAAGTATTTCTTGCAAAGCCAGTATTATAACCTTGGCCAAGTCAAAACAAAACAGAGGAATCACTAAGACTCGCATCCATCCGCATATCACAACCAACAGCAAAATAATCCACCGTCTTGGCCCATCTATCATCATCCAAACTAGCGATATTTCTCCCATGACATTCAAGTAGATAATTCCCACTCAATTTCCTTTCAAGCCCTCTTGCAGTGCTTTCTAATGCATTAGTGTCTCCTACATGACTCGCAAGTGCTTGGGAATTTCCAAGTAATTCAATAGTGTCTGGAAAAATTTCAAAATGATCTGGTAGATCTTTGCACTGATCCTTGATTTTCAAAACAAAATCTCTAGGGTACTTTCTGTCTCCTGAAAATTTAGTAACTAAAATAGCTACTTGATTCATAGGAGTTGAAAGCTTAGCTGCATCTTCCCAGTCATCCACTTCTTTCAGGAATTTCTTCTCATGCTCTTTTGAAGAAGTCTTACTCTTGACAACATTGATTACTACTTTGGATGGTTCTGGAAGGTTCACATCTTCCTCCTTCTCCTCTTGAACCTTATAAGAATTATATAAATCACCAATGGGAGCTGCAACATTTTCCTTACTGAAAAAAATAAATAAATAAAAATAAAAATAAAATAAAACAAAAAAAAATTAAATTAAAATTTTTTTTTTTTTTCTTGTTGTTGACAACTACCTTGGCAGCATCACCAATATTGGCAACATTATTCTTCCCAGAAACATTGGAAGCAATTTTATTCTCTTTTTCTGTCAATCTAGCTACTAAATCCTGCTTGCCTTCACTTTCAACAGGCAAAGATGACGCCTGAAGCTGAGCAGACGTTTCACAAATATCACTATTAGTGGTGGATACTTGACCCTTATCTTGTGTGTCAATTTCCTTCACTTTGGCAACTGAACCTTCCCCAAGTAATTTAGCACTATCATGGTTAACGCTATCTCTTTTTCTATATCCAGAAGATTGTTTGCAGTCAAAAACTTTGTTACCTGACATAAAGCCTATTTTTTCCTCCAAAATAGCCATATCAGCTTTAGGGAGCACTGTTGTAGCTTCTGATTGTAATTCCCATTCAAACACCTTGCATGTATCTGTTGTTGACTGATCAGATACAAATAACGCTTCACCCTTTTTCTCTTTGAGCATATTTTGATCAATAGCCACTGTGCCATTTTCATGTGTAGTCAGTTGAGATTCCAACCTACTCTCATGCATTCCATTGATTTTTCTCTCCCCGGCATGCAAAGTAGATTTTTCTTTTCCAACGACAAAATTGGAAAAATAAGTCAGCTCTTTGTTTATGTCAGCATCAGATAAAATTGAAAACTCAGATGGGGAATTAGAAACCACAACAATCCCATGCTCAGGATGGAAAACATTTCCAAGATATTACTTCTCTCCAATTACAGAATTAACAAAATTATTGATGCAACTTTGTCTAGCATTATCGTTGTTGATTCAAATTGTTTATTATTCACATTTCTATGTTTTTAATCTGATATAATGCCATCCTCACTGCATGTTGGGATCTTCAATGTTCCTACAAGAACATTATTGTTATCAAACTTCATATCTTTTGCTGCTTTCTTTACTACTCCAGCATCCTTTGTAGAAAACTCTATAACTAGCCCATAAGTTTATGTTTTTCCTTCATATCCCTTACTATAGTTTCCCAAAGATGAAGACATATCAGAAATGATCGATTCACTCAAATATTCTGAATCGTGTAAAGGTTCCAAGGTTCCCCTGGAAATATCCCTTTCAGTGATCTCATCTATAGATGTTGAAACTCCTCATATCCTTAACAAGGGAGTGTCCACAACATTAACTATGTTTCCTAATGACTTCTTTAACAATAGTATCTTTTCAAATTTTGTGGGATTTCTAAATGAACCACAAGGATGGATGCAGAATCAGGCTCTGGCAGTGAAGAATATAGAACTATTTCTATAGCTAGCTCAGAATTAGCCCCCCATTAACAACTTTAATTGTCTTTTGTAAGGCTGCCATTAAAGGATTTGTTGAGGTAGATGATGAAGTTTGAATCAAAAGTCACTCCTCCACCTGCATGTGAGAACCACTAAGTTTATACTCCTCTGCAACCACCTCTCCTTTTGACTCCCTTTCCATATTTGAAGAGATTCCTACCAATGACACATGTTGTTGCATCTGTTTCTTTTTAGGCTTGGGCTTAGATTTTTTCATCTTATTTGAACATTCATTTGTTGAAAGACCTGCTTTTTTTTAGATATATTTTTCTGATTTTCACTAGTATGATGATCTAATCCAGAATCAAGTGTTGAAACTACATAACAATTTGAAACTGTACCATCAGATATATCACATGTTGTCGCAACAGTCATGTTCACTGGTGACAGTTTAATTCCATCTACTTTATCTATAGTCAATACTTCAGATGGAGGACTGATGGAAAACTGTAAACTACAATTATCTTCGTTGTTGACAATTTCAACTGTAAGAGAACTTGATTGATTTCCAAGAGATTCTAGAAAGGATTTTTTCTTTCCATCCAGAACTTGAACTGGAGCCAAAGTGGTTTCTGAAGCCTGTGGGAATGGCTTCAATATATCCAGCATCTCACCAGAATGGATCACAGCCAGTTTATTTTTTCATGTTAATGGGCGTGAATCATTTGATATGTCATCTTTTGTCTTTAAAGGTTTATGAAAAGTAGATGAAATGTTACCATATGACCCAGCTGGCATCGATTGGGCGTGAATCACTTAAAGAAACAAAACCTTAAACTGGAGGTCTGTATGTAGGTAGTCTTATTGATGGAGGAATGTAATATTTAATTGATGACACAACATTATTCTCTTTTTGAAAATCCGACTTCATACCTTTTGGACCAAACTTCAGCTCTTCATGAATCTTAGGGTGAGTGATTTGACAACCATATTGGTCCGTTGGGAAATATACTGATTTGTTGGTCCGTTGAGGAATATACTGAGTTGGGGAATTTTTTTGGGTCATATATTGTTAAGATTTTGCACCTAAATTCTTCACACAAAACCTCTATGTTTCCATACCATTGAAGTACACGTGTTTTTTGATATTTACACATCATGATGCAACCCAGGTTGATAATGAGTGTTGTACTGAAACAAAAATCTTCTACACCAAGGAGAGCATCTATGACCACATCTCTTCCTGTTTTCAATTGACCATATGTTTGTAGAATTGTCCGACCACACAATTCATTAGCCACCAATGTCTGATGAGTCTCTACTAGCCCAAGTTCCCAAGGCAGCCCAACATTTTTTATTCATGTCCAGTAAGATGCTCGAGTACCACCATAATTTCCTAAAATCAATACATGATCTGCATGGCCCTTTACTACACCACTTGCTATCACTCTAACTCCAGCTTCAGAGACCAAATTTATGCTGATTCTAGCTCCTGGATTAGAAATCTATAGCAAAATCCATCAAAATAGTCAGATACGTCTTTATTACCTTCCAGCACGGCAAGCCTCATATCATGAACATGAAACCTTACAACATGCAAACCCCCCCAGCATTTGGTTCAGAGGAAGGCAGATGGTTTTAACCAACTTTGGTTGACTCTTTAGTTGAAACCAATTTCTATCACTTATAAAACTCTCTTGATATGGAAAATGCATGAGAGAAATTTTCATTACCCCAACTGTACAAAGAACATGTTATACAAGGTTGATTGCAACAATCAAAAGTTAAAACTCTGGCTTGAATTTAAAGAAATTCTCACTGTTAGAGTCAAAACTATGAAAGTGAAGGATATTCGAACATGGTGTTTGAGATAGACAAGAGTTGTCTTGGATAGAAAAAGGAATCCATGGCATGATGCCTGCAATATGACCCAATGCAGACATAGTATGATATAAAAAAGAAGATATTTATTGAATTTCTTATGATTTTATGTGATAGGTTAGTTTCCCGTATCCTCACAAACTGTTCAACAGATAGCCTTGTTATGCAGAAGTAACATATTCTTGATTGAAAACAACTATGTATTTGTATTACCAAAGTCTACTCCATTATAAGGGTCTTCATCACAATCTATAGAGAGGAATGCCTATAAAATTATAAACATAAAGATTCAAAAATGGAGGAGCAGATGTATGGACATAAATATTGTCAACATCCAAGCACAAGAAAAGGCAGAAGCACTAGAAGACAACTGATCTGCCAACTAAAACTCCAAATGTCCACCACTGGCAATATATTTCTAACTTTCTTTCATGAAACTGCATGACAGTGGGAATTTAATTTGATAGCAATGTAAAATCCCCCAAGGGCTAATTGATGTAATTGTTTAAAATATCCTATAGATGCTAGTGCCTTCAACAAATCTATTACTTATGTCCAAGATAAGTAATACCATAATTTCCTCAGGAAGGATCCATTAAAATAGAACTCCTATTTGCAAGAAAGCATCTTTAACTTCGTAAAATTCATCAGACAGGCTTAGTTTTATTATCTTGGGAAGGATTTGGATGTTCATCAAACAACTATAAATGGTGGGTAATAAGAGCATCTAACACACTTCAATGTTTCAAATCCTATGCTATTGTCACTAAATTTTCCAACGAGGCACATTATAAAAAATAAAAATAAATAAAATAAAATAAAAAATTACAAAAAGTATTCTCCCACAAGCCATGAGTAATGTCCATACTGGGGCTTTGATTTGGTAGCAAGCCAGATAACTGATGATGACCTAGTTTTAGGATCTAGATGGTATGAAACCCATGATAACCTCATTGAATCAGTTGGGGTCACTAGGTTGAGTTAGGAAAAGTGGATCTCATGGACATTTGGGAAGGCTCCAGCATGAATGGCATGGGGACACATGCATATTTATACTAGCCTTGAGAGATTTCCTTGCTTTCCTCATTGGAGAAGATAGGATACAAAACTGTAATAGCTTTTGAATAGATGACACAACCTCTTCTAGACCTATTTTCCAAGGTTGAATAAGCCTCTTGTATTTTCAAGCTCAAAGAGTTGGCACAACTGGTCATTTCTAATTTTACTAGGCATGTTGCTAGTTCCATGGAATTAGGTTCCATTTTTCAATCCCATGGGTGAGGCATGATATCTACTAGTTTATATTGGGGTTTGCAAAAAAAATCCAGAATATGAAAATGAAGGAAATAAGGGCTCTACTTCATGTGTTTTCACAGTTGGTAGATCCCATGGAGTTAACAAGGTAGCTCTATTCATCAACAATGGAGAAAATCAATGACAAATAACAGTGATTGTTTATTTCGAATCCTTTAAGTATGAGATCACAAAAGACAGTAGTCAGATTCAAATCAAAGAGGAAAACAATCATTGAAGGCACAACAAGTCTTCAATGTAAGGAAGAATTTTTCCATTTGCAAAAGTTTGTACAAGGCAGGAGGGATATTACACCTGACTCCAGGGCACACAAAATTAGTTAGAATTATTGAAGATTTTTTGCATACAAATATCAGTGTCACTCAAGCAATCCTCCTTGAGATCTTTGGCCACAAACGATGTAGAAATATAACATGTCAGAATCAACTTCTTATGGATGATTGCAGCTGTGAAGTTTGTAGCACCAAGAGTGGATTATGTAGCCTTTACATGTGTGTTATTTGGAGAAAACTTGAATTTCAAGTGAATAATTGCTAATGGGTAGTCTGTGATCCTTTTTCCCACTAGACACATACAGATTGTTCGATCGATGAAGGAGAAATAGTCATGGGTATCAGTAGTAAGGGTTGTGAAGGGTCATCCGAAATGATATTCATATGTATGAATTGTAAGATAACACTGGAACTATTAGGGTAAAGGATGTTTTTCAGCAACATGCACTTGCTTGTGATAGGAAAACCCATGTGAAGGAATTTGATTGTGTTCAGAGGATATTTCATGGAAGTGAGAACTCCAAGGGGAGAAAACTATTTTGAAAGTCCAAATAATTATTGGAAAGAATGGAGTTGATGACGAGGTTGAAATTTGTAAAGTGATGTAATGTTTCTTTCCAGAGTTAGAGATAAGATTATACTTGGGGACCTCCATATTCCATTTGTGAAATACCTTGTCTGATCCAATGATATGGAAAATAAATCCTTGTTGAGAAAATAGGTTGTCATCATTGAATCAAGAAACTTGTACACAGATTCACTCTACATGATACTCTTTGCATTAAGAGTGGTGTTTGGCAACGATATTTTTATACAAACCTTAGATCACATTAAGTATTTCCTTCCAAGTGGAGATAGTGGCATCATTATAATACTTGATGTTCCAGGACACGCAACGATTTTTCACCTATAGTAGACTTGGAATTTAGGCTCTTAGGCAAAGAAGTACTGGCATTGTCAAATATGCTTACCAGAAAACAAATAATTTTGAAAGGCCTTCATCTTGCTATGTGAAATAAGGATACGTTTTCAAAGATGTTGAGGATTAAAAAGATGAAACCGATGCCTCTTCCAGACATTTAGCAAAGGTCAAGTGGCAGACTCGTTGGCAGATTTCAGTTGCTTTTGAGAGAATAATCCAAAGGAAAATGGATCCCAAACAACCCTTGTTCAATAGCACAGACCTCAAAGAGAGAGGAATGCTCCCATCCTGATCCATAATTATGGTGATAAGGGGACTTTGGTGTATATATAAATATATGTACAATGTACATGTGCCACATTGGAAAACGTTTTGATGAGCCAAGCTACAAAATTGGAATAGACCAACCTGTTCATTTTAGAAGCCAACTTGTATACCTTGCTTTGGATGTATTACAAATTATTTTTTCAGCTAATTTGAAATATTTCCCACATTTTGTGGGGTCTCTGCGTACAATTCCATTAGAGGAACCTAATGAGCGTTGGTATTCATGACATGGAGATTTCACACTTGGTTTGTGGGCCTTCTTTGAGGAGAAGCCCCCTTCATGGAGTTTTCATTCATATTGCAGACTACATATTGTATGTGGAAACTCATTTATTCTCTTTCAAATACTGCAAGCATGTACAAACCCATATATTCCCCTTGAAGGTTGGAATACCCAGTGTTTAGTATCAAAATAGTCCCTATTCTGACTCCATTATTCACCAAATACCTTCACATTACTTCCATATTACCTTCATGTCACCTTCATTCCACCTCCACATCATTACATTTACCTCATCATTGGGTTATAACTATGCTTTTCCAAAGTTTATTAATTCTTATCATTTTTAAGTGGATTTATGGTTAAACTTTAGAAAATAATATGCTTATACTTATACCTAACAATTAGAATGATTTTGTTGACATGTGTAGGTACAAAAGAAGCTTCCAAGGCATCTTTATGTGGCACTCTATGATCAAATTCGAATTTGAGGAGATCATGGACCTCACGAAGAAGATCATGGACCTCATGGAGGAGATCATGGAGGATAGGGTTATGTGTAACCATTGGTTGAGAAATATGTGGGTCAAAGGAGGGAATAGCGGATTTACATTTATGAGTTTGTTATCATAGATTTTGTATAAATAGGAGTGTTTCTCCTTCATTTGTAATCTTGGTTTTGTAATCTTGAATCTTAGTCTTCATTTTGTAATCTTAGGTTGGTAGTGAGAAGTTAGATTGGAGAATCATTGTAATGGTTGTAATTGCAATTTGCAATTGATGATGAATAAGACAGAGTTTCTTTGATCCTCTACATTTGACTTTTCCTTTTGTGTGCTTGTGAATCCTTGGAAGGATCCCCATTGCCTAGCAAGTACACTTTTATTTTAGTAAGCTTTTATTTTATGTTGTTTGTGAATTTCATTAGATTAAATTATTAGGTTCATATGTTTGGAATATTATCGAATGACCTTTCGTAAGAAAGTAATAATGTTTCCTTCAATGAATCTGATTTGTTATTTAATGTTTGATTTCATTAGTTTAAGTTTTTGATTTATATGCTTGAGATATAAATGAATAGTCTCTTGTAAGAGAGCTTTAACATTTCATGCAATCAATCAAAATTAGATTTAATTGCTTTAATTTCATTAGTTTAAATAGTTTGTTGATTAATATGATTAGAAATACTAATGAACAACCTCCTGTAAGGAAGCTTTGGTATTTCTTCACCTAGCTTAGTTTAGTTTGTCTCTAAGTCCATATATTTTGGATGATCCTCAAAGTTTACTTACCCGGATTGATAGTAAAGGAAACTCTAATTTGCATCTGCATTTAATACTAAACACCTAGTTTGAAGTCCCTACATTCACTATTTAAAGAGGACTTGGGTTTGGCTCGCGTGATTGTTATGAAGCTATCATTTAGATGAACACGATTTTGCAGAAATTAATGATGTTGAACAAGCTCCTTGGAGGCTCCATTACAAGAAAATTGAAGAGTTTCAAAGGAGAAATTGCAAAAGTATGGCTGCAACCACATCTACCTCTTCAGGGCCAACTATTCCCATTCTTGGAGCTAAACATACCACAAGAAGTGAGCATGTTCACAAGGTTTTGGCAAGTTTTAAGAGTTTATTGTCTGAAGCAAAATTATTTTACCATGAGTTGATTTTGAAGCTTAGGGCGAAGCATGGGCTTCTCCAGGACTTCTTCTCCATTGAAGAGATTAATTGTAAAAAAAATCAAATAAGTGTTGCAGATTTGAAAATATGTCAGTTTTTTTTTCAAAATTAGACTAATCTATTAACTTTGCACATAATTTACATTTCAAAGCTAGCCTCTGGAGTTGCTATGCTAGCCAATTCTGGAGGGAGCATAGTTCAAAAAAGAAAAAATATGACCGCCCCAGTTGGGGAAACCGATCCAAAAATTACTACCCTGGATAGGGAAACCATCATTGTCAAAAAATAACCAAGAGTTTATCGAAAAGTGCATAAAAAACATGATATATGAAAGGTGAAACAACGCAAAGAGAGGAAACCTCTTGATTCTGAGGCTACATGGCCTTGTCATGAGGCTGAGGCTGAGGCGGAAACCTCTTCGATACCTATAGTCGTTTGACGTATCCTCATCCTTCTTTGACTGCTGCACATTGGGCTCAGGCGTGTTGGCAGAACACACAGGGTTGTCATTGCCTTCCCTCTTTTCATTTGCAGAATGTTCTGGACTGTCGTTGCAGCTGCCTTCACAGCTGGAATAATGCGCACCTGTTTTGACATGTAACGCCTCCAATTTCTGGGAATGCTAAGGGGGAGGAGGGGAGATGGTAGATTTCCTAAGACACTTTCTCGAACCAGAGCCATTAGAGATGGATGGAGCTTTCTGAAAGCGCACAGTGAGGGTGGCGGTAACCAGAGGGCGGTCCAAGGTGCAATCATGCTGAAACTAGTATGAGGCCAAATTATCCTCAAAAGGAGGGGCATCACTGTCCTCATGGATGGAAATGGGCGGGCGAGAGTATTGGCCTTTTCCACGACCTCGACGACACCTCATTCTATGCCTGCGCGGCATGGCTGAGCAAGAGGGAGCTGAAGCATGGGTAGAGGCAGAATGGAGGCCGAAGACTAGAGGCGGTGAGGCGAGCGGAGCTTGAAGGTCACAAAGGAGCTTGAAGCTGCAACAAACAGCAAGAGCTGAGAGACTATAGGAGGTAAATGACAACGAGAAGGTGAAGGGCGCCATGAAATAGTGCGCAAGCTTGGAGACCAGACATACATCAATGCGAGAGGTGGAATCATTAGTTGTGGCGTGAGGCCAGCAGCTAGAGGTATTAAAATCAAAAGGATGGGCGCCATGTGTGGCCATGTGGCTAGGCCAGATGCCACGCTGAGGAGCCACCACATCCTTATTCCCATTGAACACCCACATCCGGAGTGAAAAGATGTCAGTTATCATGCCATCGCTGCTTGATTTATTTAGGTGATATTGCTTGATACAAAGAACTACATGGAGATGCAGATGGGAAAAACCATGATTGGTCAGTTGCTGCTAATTGTTACCTGAAAGCGATTTCTTTCTAGAAAGAAAGTGGGAACCCTTATAACGGGGCGCATCTCTATCTTGGTGCATTTGTAGAATAAAAACTAAGTGCTAGCTCTTGCTGAAAATTTCAAAGTGCCATTTTAAATGCATAGTCGTTTCAGTTGTTCTAATGATTGCAGTTTAGTTCTCAAGTGAGACTATATTTTTAATCTCTAAATCTATTAGCTTTCTTTTTGCCACTTTTATCACCTAGGTATGATTTCATAATTGCTTGCAAGTTTGTCTCATGATATTCTTTCCAGATATATATTTTTAAAACTTTATAATAGATTTCTAGTTGTTATTTTCAACTTGTTGTTTTGGCAACCTATGTGGGGGATGAGTTGCTAGTTGTATACCGCTACTTTCGAATTTTGGTTGTTGAGATGCCTTTTATGCCTTTTTCTATCATTAGACAACACTTCTTGTATTTATATGTCACGTTATTTGATCAATAAGAAGTGTATTGCGCATGTTTTGTATTTCTCTGTAAAGACAAATGGAATAATTTCATGTAATTTTAATTTCTAAACCAACGTATATCTCTATAGCTCCAAATAACAAATTTCTATAGATTGTAATATGTTTTTTTGTTTTTGTTTTCTAGGTTATGTGAGCCTTGAGATGACTAGAAAACCTAACCCGTGGCTTGAGTAGGCTGTTAAAATCACTCGGAGATTTTATCCACCGTGGGCCACACCAACCCTTAGCATGGGTATATTTTTTCCCATAGAATTTAGAATTGATGACCTTTACACCATAAAATGCCTTAACATAACACCTTGTCACCTATACCCTTAAGCTATATGGTTTTATTAAATATAATAATGTGTTAGTATATATTATTTAATAACAATTTATAATATTAATTTACAATAAAATTATAAAAATGATCAAGAAATAGCAACATTAATATTAAAATGTATCAACAAATAACAACACAACTATTGGATTGGGAGAGTTGTATAAAATTTATTCACCAATAAGTTATGTATATATATATTCACCAATCAATTTTATTTTATTTTTAAACACTTCAATGTTTTTTCGACATTTCTTCAATATTCTCTGAAACGACATTCTTCGCCTGTTTTTTCGACGTTTCGAAAGTTCCACCCTTCGAATTGAATTTTTGTATTTAATACTTTCAAAATCACACATAAATGCTGTACCTTGTTTTTGTCCTCGTAGTGTCAGAGGGTACATAAATGTTGTACCTTGTTTTTGTCCCACTAGTGTCGGAGGGCACTTTGTCCCAACTAACCATGGTACAAATCAAGTATTAGAACATGACATGAATCCTAGCTTTATATTTCAGTGTATTGACCCATAAATGCAATTTAGAAAGAGAAAATGGCCATCGTCAGATTAAAGCAATAAATGATTTTACGGTGGTCATTTCGTCTCTCGGTGCATTTATAGGCCGATAGACTGGAATATAAGGCTCATGATGACATGAATGGGTAAATTTGATCATCCGTTGGAAATAGTGAAAAATCATGTCTTTAAATGTTTCAAATTCACACAAAATGGTATATATATATATATATATATATATATATATATATATATATATATATCAAAGCATAATGTCAATTTTATTTATAAATAGTTATATATAAATACAAAATGGCTATATAAAATGATGCAAAATGTATATTGTTTATAATATAAAAAAACAAGTATTAAAGTTACAAATACAATCATAAGTGGATGTTCAATATTTGAAATTCCAAATCTAATCTATTAAAAAAAAAAATTATATAAATACAAAATAATCATATATATTATAGAAAAATCATAATTTTATGTTATGATAATATAAATTAGAATCAAAATACAATACAGTTTGAAAAATATAGCAACTAAGAAGTTAAACTTAATGAGTATTTAGTTGTTCTTAAAATCATTTTATATGCCCAATTTAGTTAATCAAAAAATGAGCTTGGGATATTTGGTATTTAAAGGGTATTTTTCCATAATTTTAAGATATAATATTATAAATTTTTATTTTTATTTTTATGTTTTTATTTCAAAACACATAAAATGAAACTTTCAAAAAATAGAAGTTGATGAGATGATCTAATTCTAATTTTGACAATTATGAACTTTGTCTTTTTATTTTTATTTATCATTTTAATATCATATATGGTATGTTTTTTTTGTTATTTTTTTGGTGTGAGTATAAAAACAATTTTTGGTAGTATAATTTTTTGTTTTGTCTTCCTAATTTTTATTAATTGTGGTTTGACTATAAAATATATATTTATGCTTTCTTATTTTAAAAATATTAAATAAGTTAATTTTTTTAATTTTTTTTTTACTATGTATTTAATTTCTTGAATTGTGTGGAGTTCACTATTCTTTTTCATTTTTTTGGCAAGAAATTTTTTTTATTTGCATTAAGAAGAAAAAAATAGAATTCCACAAATGAAACTAATTATTTTAATTAAATAAATAAAATAAAAAATAAATTAAAACTATGATTTAATTTTAATTTGTGAATAATTATCTTTATCATATTAGATTATTTACTATGATTTTAAAGCATAACGATTATTTTTTTTAATGAATGAATGTGAGTTAGAAATAATAAAAAAATCAAATTAAGGCTCTTTTACTATGATTTTAAATCATATTTTTCAGTTTTAAGCAACCATTAAATTTTTTTGAATAAATTTAACTTTTGAAATAAATAAATTCAAATTATGAGTAGATTTTTTTTGGGGTAATTTATGAGGTGCAAAAGACAATATTCGTCGTATAATCTCGACCCCTAGTATGAGACTTTCCCATTGAACAACTTGGTAGCTTCATCATCATGAACAACCTGTGTACCTAAAATAAAATTCATTAATATCAATTCAAATCAAAATAAATGAATCCTTGAGAAAACAAGATTGTCTTACAAAAAATCTAAAGTAGTTGAAAGGATTGAAACTTACATATTTTGCATCAAGTGGGTGTGTTGTGTTTGACCGAATTGATATATAGAAAAGGATTAGACTACTCTTACATTCCATAGGCTTCATCATAACAAACACCATGGGTTGTTTACATGACATAACAAGGTACACTGAGCTCGAGAGCCTCTTGGCGCAATAAGTAGCCATGTAAAAATCGAATTCTCCATTATTAATTATGGAAAAGTTTTTATTAAAACTACTTGATGTTTTATAGAAAAATCAAAACTTTTTGTTACTTTATGGAAAAATCAATAAAGTGGATATATATATAGCTGAGAATATTTATATAGACGTGTAAATTAATGTTTTAAATTTTTTATTAAATATTATTGATGTGGTGCAAATTTTTAAAAGTCAGTTAATAATTATGCCGATAGGCGTCCCCTTATTGTTATGTCAAAAGGCGTGTGCCCTATTGGAATTGACTACTTTAATAATTTTCTTAATTTTTTTTTTGATCGGATGTTTTAAATTTAAAGATGCAAGTATATTCTCGTCGTCACCCTCTATCAATGGATGGAATTCACAACACTAAGTTTCTTGCATAACTAAATTATATGTTAACCATACTTAAATTATTTGTTTACAAAGCATGATTAAAAAATTACTGTACAAGTAATTTATCACCACGTATGAATATTAGAGAAATTTAATTTAAAAAGAAAAAGTTAAAACCTATATTATTGAAACGTGGTTGCATTAAAATGGTATATAAATAAGTGTTATAGTTGTAAATGTGTGCGTTTCAAAAATCTAGTTCAATTTATTAACTCTCATTAATTCTAATTTGATAAAATTAAAAATATATTAAAGTAGTTTTAAAACCAATTTTAAAATTCTTTGCCTAACTTAAAAATATAATAATCTTCTTAACTTTTACCAATATTAATATGGTTTTGATTGGTGTGAAATGAGAAAAAAATTATGATAATACTTTTAATTTTGACAATATAATAATGGTTATAAGTTTTAAAGTTTAATAATAGTTTTGAGTAATAATATATAATATATAACTTACGTAGGTTTTAATTTTAATATTAATGTTAATATTAAGTTTAAGTTTAATATTAATTTGAATATTTATTATTAATATTAATATTAATTGATATTAATAAGAATATTACTATTATTTTTAGTATTTATAATATTTAAATAAATATTAATTTTAATGTTATTTATTGATATTAGTAATATTAATTACATTAATATTGTTACTATAACTAATATTAATGTTAATATTGATAAATAATATTAAAAACATTTAGTATTAACAATGATATTAATAAATTTAGATATTAATTTTAATTTTAATATTACTTGATGATTATGATGATGGTTAACATCCATTGAGGTCAAATTTAGTTTATCGGACCTAAAGAAACGAATTATTTAGTTTGTTTTAAAATTGTACTCCTATGCTCAAAGAACTTGGAGAGAAGCATCCTGAGCTCACTATAATTTTGAGACGTTAAAAGGCTAGGAAGGTTGGTATTGCAATAGAGATTATGAAACTGAGATCTAATGTGGGTGTACCCAGGGCACTCTAAGAGGAAGTGATTTTTATCCTCAATGTTCATATTCTCACAGAGATGGCAGATCCTTTCCACCCATGGTGTTTTAGGAACTGCCCAATGACCTGTTTCACTATGGAGCTCATGAGCGTTTGTTTGTATCTTGACTATATTAATTTTTTTCTTTGAGCTAGTTAAAACAAAGAGATAATTTTAATCTTCTAGAGTAGGGTTAATGACCTCCTTATAATATCTTAATTTTCTTTTAGCCTCTAAATCTTCCTCTTTAAACTTAGAAGTAACAATAAAGTTTAAGGTTATAAATATTTTGCAATGAAAAATTTTCGTCGATCTCCCAATGGTTTAACCAAGCCTTGGTATCTTTATACCAACCTCATTTGAGCCTTAGGTAGTTTTGGCTAGAATTTAAAGCTAGCTTAGGAAGTCTATGGTCTCCCATGTTATTGATTTTGTGCTTGTACAACAGGAGCCTAGTCATAGCTAGGCTCTCGATAGAGGAAAGAACCACTTCTCTAAGGAGAATAGGGTAGGGTGTATAGCTTTTAATTTTGAGGTTATACATTATAAAATTCTTCTGGATTTGCTCAATCTTTCTCCATGATTCTCAAGAGATGTTGCAACCCCAAACCTCACATCCATACAAGATAACAGGAGTGACTAAAGTTTCAAAGAGGAGCTTCTTTTTATCCCACATCACAAGGTTTGCTACTTTACAATTATTTTCAAGACCAAAATAAGCTTTCTGCCCTCCATTAATCCTTTTCTCAATGTTATAGTTCCAATTGAGCTTGTGATGAATATCAATTCCTAGGTACTGTAAGAAGACACTTCCTCCAAGTTTCTATTGTCATACACAAAATTAGTGTAAGTGTCCTTCTTCGATTTGATAATCATAACTCTTGTTTTGTCAGTGTTAACAGTCATACCCATGGTAGATCATAAATCCTTATGAAGTCTAAGTTCCTTATCAAGATCAGATGGGCACCTTGCCAAAAGAAGAATGTCGTCAGCAATGTCCTCAACTATTGTTACTATAAATAATATTAATGTTGTATATATATATATATATTTTACAATAAACGGTTATAGGATTGTGTTAATGGGTTGGCCTAAATGCCAGAATTCAGTTTACAAAAGTGGGGGCAAAGCCCAAAGTGCCTCATAAACCATAAGAGACATAGCAGTTATGCTAAAATTCTAGCTCTTTTTACATTCAACTATGGCATCTATTTCCGTGATTTGCCCAATTTTGTGGATACAAACGAATTGTTTTAATAAAAAGAAGTAAAACATGATAGCTTGCTAATTAAGGAATTGGGTCCCATGTTTCGTCTCTGTCCCTTAGCATAGCCCCAGCAGAAAGAAAGGCTGCTTTATTAGCTTCTAGATCCACATACTTATTGTTGACTCTCAGTACGTGGAAGAATTTCAAGTTCTGAAATTATTTTCCCAGGCTTTTGATTCTAGAGATCAGCCTTGACAATCTTAAATCCAGCAGTGAAGAGTTAGTCAAAATGGTATTTATGATAACCTGAGAATCCCCAAAAACATTTGCCTCTCTGATATCCAAATCTATGAGAAACTTGAGGCCTTGGAAAAGTGCCAATGCCTCTGCTTGAATGCTAGAAGTGAGGCCCAGGCCCCAGGCGAAGCTGTGGATCGTAGTGCCTTCAGTGTTCTTTATTACTCCTCCTGCACCAGCCCTTCCTGGATTCCCCTTTGCAGCCCCATCAAAGAACAGAGAGTGACTCGTTTGGTTGGAGATCTGATCTTGGAAGTCTTTTCTGTTTCCCTTATTTTCCAGTCTTTGGGGAGGGAGGTATTTCTAAGAGCTTTTTGAAATTTAAGATCTAGATAAGAACCCCAGACGATGTCCTGTTGGCTTAGGTTTGAGTCATATTTTTGATCTCCCAAGCATTCTTTCAACTGACATTTTACCTTGAGCACTACAATCTTGGCTTCCTACTCTTTATTTTGGAAGATCCTTTTGTTCCTTTCAAGCCAAATCTGCCAGCAAATAATTTTTGGGAGGGAGGACCATGCAACTTTGATCACCTTGTTTTTGGGAGAGGGGCCAGGGTATCTGTTCAACCACTTTGAAAACAGCCCAGGGATGGTGCTGGGGAGGGAAAAATTTGAATTCCAATTGCCCAACAGATCACGCCAGAGTTGCAATGCAAACTTGCAGTCCAGCATAAGATGTCTGGCACATTCCACATTTTCTCTACACAGAGAGCACCTTGACAGACCATGGAAGCCTCTCTTATGCAAATTGTCATCAGTCAGAATTTTTCTGTGGCATAATATCCAGCAAAAGTGATCGATTTTTGGTAATGAAGGATGATGCCATATCCTTTTCCATGGTGCAGGGTCTAGAGGAACGTGAGGCTGTTCCCGAAGCTTAGTGTATCCCTGTGCCATGGAGAAACCACATGCCATTGAACCCCAGCCATGAGTGTCCTTCTTGCGTACGTGAGAGGGGGCCATCCCATGCAACAGAGATAGCAAGATAGCATGGTCGTGATGGAGCTCCGGGGGGGTCTCAATTTTCCAGCTCACCCAGTTTGAGTCGTGCCAAGAGGAGATATCCCATAGAGTATTTAGACCAGATTCGATCATCCAATTGCGCAGCGAAGTGAGGGAGATGCTCTCCCCCAAAGGCTCTTTGTTCATAATATGATCTGTCCAAAGATTAATGCTTCTACCATTCCTGGGGATCCAATAAGCATGGGAGGTTATAATTAGAGGGGTTACTTTTGAACATAATTTTAGGAAAGAAGAGTTGCTGTGGGGGAGGGGATTATCCAAACAATGAACTCTCTTGCCTTTGAAATATTTCCTCCACAGCGCCAACTGTGCTCAGCCAGGCTTGGGAGCTATGATTTTCCATATGATTTTAGCTCCCATGGCAATATTTTGTAGGTAGATTTTTTTGAAATTCAATCCCCCTTCCAACAAAGGTTTGGAAACAATTTCCCAATTGATAAGGGGGATTTTTTTCTCATTTTGTTTGCCTCCCTTCCAAAAGAATTGGCAAATTAGGTCCTCCATCTTCCGGAGGATGCCAACAGGAGCGAGAAGGACTGAGAATTGGAAAAGAGGGAGACTGTTGAGCACTGATTTGATGAGCACAGTATTTCCAGTGATATTTATCCAGGTGAATCCCCAAGCCTGGAAATTATTCTTGAATTTCTCCAACTGAGGGAGTCAGTCTCTACTGTGAGCTCTTTTGAGGAAAACATGAAGTCCAAGATACTTAAAGGAGGTCCAGGAAGAGGAGGTAGCGAAACCAAAACATCTAGCAATGGAGTTAAGCAAGGTGGGCGAAGTGTTCCAGCAATAAATGTGACATTTCCCATTGTTGAGAATGCTGCCAAACTCCTTACAAAAATCATCTAGAACTCCTTTGAACCTGGAAGCTGAAAGAACAGTGGCAATCCCCAGCAACAAGGTGTCATCTGTGAAGAGGGCATGATTAATGTTTTTAATCCCTCTTGCTATACTTAGGCCAGTGATCTCCTGGTCTTATAGTTTCTTATCAAGCTAAAAGCTGAGGACAGAGGCTTGAAGGACGAAGAGGAGAGGTGAAAGGGGACACCCCTGCCTCAGTCCTCTTGAGGCTTTGAAGAAATCAACAGCTCTGCCATTCACTAGAGGAGCAATCCAGGGCTCCGAGATGCAAGCCCAAACCCAATTTACAAAGCTCTCACCAAATCCAAATCTATGCAAGACTTTCAAAAGGAAACTATGCCTGACTCGATCGAATGCATAAATTTGCTAAGTCAAGTTTGAAAACCATACCTTTTTCATTGTGGTGCAGGCTTAAATGGATCACCTCTTGGACTAATATGAATTTTTCCACAATCTACCTACCATGAATGAAGCCACCTTTATTCTCCAGAATAATATTGGGGAGAATATACTTCAATTTGTTAGCAATTACTTTGGTAATCGGCTTGTAGCCAATGTTAAAAAGAGAGATAGGGTGGAATCTATTGAAGGAGTTGGCTCCTTTCTCCTTGGGGATGAGGGCAAGGAATGTAGAGTTTGTGATTCCTCCGATTTTCTGGCAAACTTGGGATTTTAGAACCATTTTATAGAGATCTTTTTCCACAATCTACCAATAGGATTGGAGAAATCTGGCTGAGAATCTGTCCGGACCTAGGGCTTTATCGGGGTCCATAGCAAAGAGGGCGTCTTTAACTTCATTCTTGGTGACTTTAGCTTCTAGTAGCTGGTTCATCTCAACTGTAATCGAGGGGGGAACCAGTTCAAGAAGATTTGAGTTCTGGCTCGGATCAATATCCTCGCTATACAGATTTTTGAAATGAAGGAAGGTTGTTCTTTTGATGCTTGCAAAGTCTTTATGAGTGGTAGTTTCTCCCTTGATTTCAGCGATGGAGTTAAAGCATTTCCTGGCCTGAGCTTGCTTATGAAAAAAGGAGGAGTTCCTGTCCCCAGCTTTGAGCCAAAAACAACGAGACTTAAGCCTCCAATATTCTTCTTCGGTCAGGCAGGCCTTATGAAAATTATGTTGTAGAAGGGTCTCCTTTTCAAGGAGCTCTTTAGTTATATCAGCATCTTCTGCCTACAGCTGATGGGTATCTAACTGACTTTGGATTTTTTTCCTTTCAGTTGCAGGATTGGGAAGAGTTTTGGCCCAAATTTTCAGAGCAGCTTTCACTCTTCTGAGTTTCTCTTCCCAAACAAAGAAAGGGGAGCCATTATCAGGTTGCGTCCAACTTTCGTTGACTCTATGCATGAAGTCAGGATCCTTGACCCAGATGGGGCTAAATCTGAAAGGAGTAGGACCAAGATCAAGGTGAGCCAGAAGCTCAAGCTTAATGGGTTTGTGATCGGAAATGCTGCAAGGGAGGATATGCATTCTAGCCTCTATACCTAGAAAAAGAAAGGAGCTTTGGACAAAAAATATGTTAAGCCTTGCTGCGATGTGGCCAGGGTATACTCTTTTATTAGACCAAGTGAACTTACCAGAAGAAGGCTTGATGTCAAGCAGGTCCCAGTCCTGCATTGGGTCCTCCGCCCATTCCCTTGCCGAATCCCGAACTATGCTACCTCCTCTCTTTTCTGCCGAGAGTAGAGTGAGATTGAGATCGTCGGCAATAATGATATTTTCCAGATTCACAAGATCTACTTGGCTTCTTACGGAGTCCTAGCAGGCCTTTTTTTCCCCAACATTGATAGGAACATACACGTTGAAGAGACAGAAGGTCTCTTTTGAAACTAGATGTCGCATTTTTAACAACATCCAGTGAGTATTTAGAGTCTCAGATACTAGAGAGAAATTGCTAGTGTTCCAGAGAGTGCCCAACCCTCCCGAAGCCCCATGGCTAAGACAACTTTTGCACCACTTTTATTCTAGAATTTCTTGCTTGCATGCAGGAAGATTGAATCCTCCATTTTTATGTCAAGGGTTTCTATCCTTATTAAATTTCTTATGGCTTCTTCTTTGGCTCTGCTCCCCATACCTCTACAGTTCCAGGAGACGACCTTCATCATTTACCTTTGGTTTGATGGGCCCCCTTGGAGCCTTGGGACTGGATTCTCGCCGTCTTTGGGTTTTTTGCTAAAAGCTTCTCAAGGGTTGGTTGATTACCCTGAAGCTTATCTTTGTACATTTCCTGCTCTCTTTTTTTCCGATTGGTCCTACGGCCTCTTGTGGGTCTCCTTACAGAGGCCTGAGAATCTCCTATTTCTCCTTCCTCCTCTGAATCCTCTGACTCTTGCTCTTCTTCCTCGGCTTCTAAGGGGTTTCCTTTAGAAATTTTTGCAGCACTTACATCCTTGAGAGAGGTAGAGGGGGTGCCTTTGTCTGGGGAGACTACCTTTTGGATCTCAGCCTCCTGAGTTTCCTCAATCTATGAGTTTAGGGGATTGAACTTGTTTTCTTGCCCCAACTTGGGAGGGGGTTGCTGGGTAGGGGCCTGATGAGGGCCTTTGCCATTGGGGCCGTCGGGCTTGTGGGGCTTGTGAGAAGTTCTAGAGCACTTCACCTGGTTCCAGCCATCCTCCTTCCCATGCTCTGCCTCGACATTGGATGGATAACCTCTAGCAAAGTGGCCGTAGACATGGCATTTTTGGCATTTAAAGGGCAGTTGTTCGTAGTCAAGTTTCTGCACATGAGACCAGCTTCCGACATTAATTTTTATGGCCTTCGGGAGACCCACCTCTAGATCTACTTCTATGCAGATTATGGCACAACCATATTGATCCTTATTGTTCACTTGATCTATGAATTTCCCAAGGGCATTGTCGATATGCTTCAACGAGTCCCAGTTCTAGCAGTGGACTGGAAGATTTGGGAGTCTAACCCACACTGAAACTGCCTTGGGAACATTAACAGTTGGATCGAAATTTGGCATCCATTTGTTGAGGTACAGACCCTGAGGACCCATGAAGTAGGGGCCATTCTGGAAGATCAGGTCCTTGTCGTCTTTTGAGGAGAATTCGAATAGGAAGAAACCTCTCCCCAAAAAATAAGAGGTAACGTTGTTCTTAATCAAAGGCGCCCAATTCTTGCTGACCCAGTTCTCAGTGGATCTAGGAGATGGCCAGAGCCCGGTGAACTGGCCAACAAGGGCACGATCAGCCAAATATAGAGCAACCTGGATCAATGTTTCTAGAGGAAGAGAAATCTCGGGGATATCTTCCAGCTTCTTTACAAACTTCACAGCTTCAGTTTTTTTCTTCTTTGGCAGCCCAGCCAGCAGCAGGTTGAATGCATCTATGGACAAAGGCAGTGGAGGGGGAGGGGGAGGCACCTAGGGCGTGCCCAACACCTCCATGGTAGCGAGCCCTAGGTTAAACGTAGGCTACCTTACTCGAATGGAGTAGCAGCAAGCCAAACCTATGAAAGATAAAATTCAATTTAATGTTAATATTGATAAATAATATTAAAAACATTTAGCATTAACAATGATATTAATAAATTTAGATATTAATTTTAATTTAATATCAATTATTAATATTAATTTCAATATTCATTATTATTATTATTATTAATTAATATGAATACAAATATTATTAGTATTACTTTTAATATTATAATATTTATAAATATTAATATTAATTAATAAAATTTAGTATTAATATCATAAACAGTAATATTATTTATTAATTTTTTTTTTGTAAATCAACAGTTGTATTAAGTTCGAATATCGTACATAGTCTTACAAAGGATATGATGGTAACAGAACCCAAGGGAGCCCAAGTTATCCAGACATATCCTAGAGGAAACAAACTAAAACAGTGAGCATAAGAAACAGCGTCGAACAACAAGGACACAAAAGGCACCTATTGCAAGCGACAAAGCACGGATCACCTTCCAAGAGGGAAGCCAAGGTAGAGGCCAACTGGAGACAAAGGTCTCAGACAGGTGGCCAAAAAACCTGAGAAGCCGGGAGCTGCAGGAGCCAAAAAGGAAACAGCGGAGCACCATGGAAGTGAGACGCAGACAGGAGAAGCAGAAAAGGAGCTCTAGCCAGACAGGTTAGAGTCCACTTTACGAGGTTTCTTCCCTTTCTTATTAGTGACTCTAACCCAGCTGTCAGGGGACGGATGGATCGCAACCACTTGAATAATGTTACTGGGTTGAGAAGGAGGCTCTTTAGCCGAGTCCGATGTATTGGACTCATGTGCACATTTTTGAAGATTTGAGGATGCAGGGGCCTTCTCCGGGACTATCGGGGAGAGCAGTTGCTGCCGAGTGTCAATCTCATCCTCTGAATCACTCTCATCCTCATCCGAGTTGGAGGACTCAATGTCCTCCAAGGGAGGAGGATCAAAGGATTTCCAGCTTTTACCTTTTGATTTGAGAAAACTGATCTTCTGATGGGCGAGAAAAAGAGCACAAGAGTTCTGAAGATGTATTTTTTGATGACAATGCCGACAACGGAACGCTGTATTTTCATAGTCTAGAGTTTGTGCCCAAGAGAAATCACCAGCCTTAAGAATGATTTGGTCTGGTAAGCCTTTGTTGATGTCGATCTCGGCACAAATTCTACCATAGGTGTAGAGTCCTTGCAAGCCTCTTGAAGGATCTGTGGCAAGAAAGCGGCCTAGAAAATTACCAATGGCTTGGAAGACCGCACAGTGCCACAGGTGAGCAGGAAAATTAGGAAGCCTAACCCAGATCGGAAGTTTGGTGATGATAGCCATGGAAGGATCAAAATCAGGGAACCAGGGGGTTAGGAAGAGCCCTGCCTTACCCCAAAACCAAGGGCCTCCTGTTAGGGTCGTTTGGTATTCCTTGCTGTCAGCAAAGATGAAAATAAAGAAGCCCTTGGAGCAAAGAATAACCTTGTAGTGCTTGGTCCAGCTGGAGTGAATCCAAGCATATAAATCTTCAGTACGGGGCCAGAGCCCATTAAACCTGCAGATGAGGGCAAGCTCAAAAAAAATATTAAGTTGCCCTTCTAAATCAGGGTGGTAGATGTCAACTGAAGGAGCCTCCTCCAGTTTGTCCACCAGGAAAGGTTTGGGTGCCTCAGGAGGGCGAGAAGAGTGCTTGGAAGGCTCAGTTTTTACCGCTTCTTTGTATGAGAAACCCTTGGGGGGGCCCTGAGTTCTGTGATTCCCAACAGCACCACCTCTCAGTCGCAGATTGAGATAAATGGTGGAAGCAGGGAATATGCCATAATCTTTAAGTATGCTGGAATCCTGTAACAATCTCCCACCATGAATGAGGCACTATTCATGGCTTGGATAACCAGTGGTATTCCAAATGGTTTGCTTTAGGTCTGTAACCCGATCAAATTCTTTTATCCAAATCAATAAACTGTTCCCCATAGGGGTTTTAAGAAAAATCTGGAAACTATTTGAGCTTACCCCTTTTTCCTTTGCATTGGTGTAGTTCTCGGGCTCTAGTTGTTTCTGATTTGTCTACTTTTGAGGTGGCCTAATAGAATCTGGTATCCCTTCGTGCTTGCGATGATGGCTGGTTTCCCAGGTGTTGTCCACCCGCGAGTACCCGTGCTTAGAGTATTCAGCTTGCAAAAAGATGCGCATTGGGCGTAGAGGTAAAGGGGCTCTACGCTTCTTTTCCACTGGCTGAAAGTCACCACCCCAACCCCCAGACCACAGAAGACTGGCGCAGGTACGAGAGCCACACACCACAACCGGTCGCAGGTGAGAAACCCGACCTATGAAACCTGTCCGCCAGTCAATAAAGGGGCAGGGTATCCGAGTTTCCACTTTCGCAAGAGCAGAGCTTCTCCAAACCCGTGGTAAACTCACCTGCCACACAAATCTGCGCAAGGGGAAGGAGCAGGGCCAACGCCTAGCAGAAGCGTTGCCATGGGAGGCAGCAGAGGATGCTCTGTGGTCAAAATCGCAAACCCTAAAGCTGTCTCCAGCCGCCATCGCTCGAAGTCCTAAATTCCTTAATATTATTTATTAATATTAATATTAATATTACTAAATGAATATGAATACAAATATTAATATTATTAATATTAATATTACTAAATGAATATGAATACAAATATTAATATTATTAATATTTATATCTGTTCTCAATTCTCTAACATATGTCACATTTCCAATTTTCTTGATCTATTAAGTCAGCCCACTTATAGTGATCTTGGAGCGCTTATTTCCCTTTTCTTTGATCATAGAAATAAGATTTTGAAGAATCAAACTTAGATTCATTTTCCTTTCTTGAGATCTAATAAGCCGCATTTGTCTTAACGAACATTAACCATCATCATCATCATTATTAATATTAATACTCATAAATAATATTAACAACATTTAACATTACCAATAATGTTAATAAATATTATTATTATTATTATTATTAACATTTTAATATAAAATTGTAATATTATTTATTTATATTAATTTTAATATTAATATTAATTATTATGAATACGAATATTAATATTACTTTTAACATTATTGATATTTATAAATATCAAATTTAACATTAATTATTAATATTAATAATATGAAATAAAATTATCATTTTCAACCATGGTCCAACGTCACATTATGACAAATATTTTCTCAATACGAAAATCAACCATGGTCCAACACCACATTATCACAAATATTGTCTCAATATGAAAATCAACCATGGTCAACCATTGTTAAGGATGGTTAGCCATGTTTATTTTAGGATTTAAAATATTTATTTAAACGTTGCATTGTGACAAATTTTGTCTTAATATGAAAATCAACCATGGTCAACTATAGTCAAGCATGGTCAATCGTGGTCAATCGTGGTCAATCATGGTCAATATGAAAATCAACCATGGTCAATCATGGTCAACGATGGTTCAACATCACATTGTGACAAATATGTCTCAATATGTAAATAAACCATGGTCAACCATCACCGACCATGATCAATCATGGTCAAGCATTGTCGACCATGGTCAACCATGGTCAATAATCATGGTCACATTGCAATGAAGATTATCTCTTGGTCCAATGTCACATTATGACAACCATGGTCATCCATGGTCAACCATGGCCCAATGTTGGATTGTGACAAAGATTATCTCAATATGAAAATCAACCATGGTCAACCACGGTGCAACGTTGCATTGTGACAAATATTGTCTCAATATGAAAATCAATCATGGTCAATCATGGTACAACATGGAAAATATTGTATTAATATGAAAATAAACCATGGTCAACAATGGTAAAAAATGTTTATTTTAGGGTTTATAATATTTATCTTAGGGTTTATATACCTCGGGTCTATAAAATTAAACCCTTAGGTTTAATATTATTCCCTTGGGTTTATAATCCCTTAGGTTTTTAGTATTAACCCATTGTGATTATTAGTCCCTTGGGTTTATAATATCAATCTCTTGGGTTTATTTTTCTAACAGTCTATATTCATAGGGTATACTATTATTCATAGGGTTTATAATATGAATCTTAGGGCTTAATATAAATCCATTAGGTTTATAATCATGGTCAACCATGGTCAACCATGGTACAATGTCACATTCTCACAAAGATTGTCTCGATATGAAAATCAACCATGTTCAACCATATCCAACCATCATCAACCATGGTTATTCATGTTCAACCATGGTCCAATACCACATTATAACAAAGATTGTCTCAATATGAAAACTAAAGATTGTCTCAAAATGGAAATTAATCATGGTCAATCATGGTCATCCAGGGTTAATAATGATCAATATGAAAATCAACCATGGTTAATCATGGTCAACCATGGTCCAACGTCACATTGTGACAAAAAATGTCCCAATATCAAAATCATTCATCATCAACCATTATCAACCATGGTCCAAAGTCGCAGTGTGACAAAGATGGTCTCAATATGAAAATTAACAATGGTCAATCATGGTTAATGATCGTCAATAGCCATGGTTACATTATGACAAAGATTGTCTCATGGTTTGACAACGCATTGTCACAACCATGGTCATCCATGACCAATCATGGTACAACGTCACATTGGGAATAATATTGTCAATATCAAAAGAAAACATGGTCAACCATATTTGTTTTAGGGTTTATAATATTTATCTTAGGGTTTATATACTTTGGGTTTATAATATCAATCCCTTGGGTAAATTAATCTAATATTTCGTATTCCTAGGGTATAATATTATTCATAGGTTTATAATATTAATCCTAGGGTTTAATATAAATCCCTTGGGTTTATAATCATGTTAAATCATGGTCCAATGTCACATTGTGTAAATATTTCCTCGATATGAAAATCAACCATGTTAAACCATCGTCAACCATCATTGTCATTCATGGTCAACCATGGTCCAATGCCATATTATAACAAATATTGTCTCAATATGAAAATCAACCATGGTCAACCATCTTCAATCATAATGAAACATGGTCAATCATGGTCAAATGTCGCATTGTGACAAAGATTGTCTCAAAATGAAAACTAATCATGGTCAATAATGGTCAATATGAAAATCAACCATGGTCCAACGTCACATTGTGACAAATATTTTCTCAATATGAAAATCAGGCATGGTTAACCATGGTAAACCATGTTTGTTTTAGGGTTTATAATATTAATCTTATGGTTTACATACCTTGGGTTTACAATATTAATACTTTGGTTTTTTTTTAAATGTTCTTAGTATTAATCTGTTGTTTTCATTAGTGTCTTGTGTTTATAATATCAATCCTTTGGCTTTATTAGTCTAAGGGTTCATATTCCTAGGGTATAATATTATTGATAAGGTTTATAATATTCATCCTAGAGTTTAATATAGATCCCTTAGGTTTATAATCCATTAGTTTTATAATATTAATCATAGTGTTTATAGTCCTAGGGTTTAATATTAAGCCTAATGTTTACAATATTAATCTCTTAGGTATATTAATTTCAGGGTTTATATTCCTAGGGTTTAATTTTCATTTATGGTTTAATGTTATTCCCTTGGGTTTTTAATATTAAACCATGGTGATCCATTGTTAATCATGGTCAACCATGGTCCAACGTCACATTGTGAGAAATATTCTCTCAATATGAAAATCAATCATGGTCAAACATGTTTGTTTTAAGGTTTATAATATTTATCTTAGAGTTTATATATCTTGGATCTAAAATATTAATCCTTTGTGTTTTTTAGGTTTTTAGTATAAATTATTTATTTCTATTAGTGCTTTGGGTTTATATTATCATTCTCTTAGCTTTATTAATCTAAGCATTCATATTCCTAGAATATAATATTATTGATAGGGTTTATAATATTAATCCCAGGGTTATATATATATGCCTTGGGTTTATAATATAACTTCATTGGGTTTATGATATTAATCATAAGGTTTAGATTCCTAGGATTTAATATTAAGCCTCGCATTTACAATATTAATCCCCTGAGTTTATTATTTTAGGGTTTATATATCTAGGGTTTAATATTCATTGTAAGATTCAATGTTATTCCATTAGGTTTATAATCCCTTGAGTTTTTAATATTAATTCCTTTGGTTTTTAATATTAATTGTAAGGTTCTTTATATGAATATTAAGATATAATGTTTATTTTAGGGTTTATAATATTTATATTAGGGTCTATATCCCTTGGGTTTAATATTATTTCCTTGAGTTTATAATCCCTTGCATTTTTAGTATTAATCCCTTGGGTTTATTAGTCCATTGGGCTTGTAATATCAACCATTTAATATTGCAACATTGGAATCGTACAAAAATGTATCCAACATCACATTGTGACAAACATTGTCTCAATATGAAAATAAGTCTAACAATCATTATCACAAATTACATTGTAATTTATTCAATGTTGCATTGTTACATTACAAAAATTGGTTTTAATACAAGGTTTATAATATTAAATATTTTTAGTATTTAGTTTATAATATTGGAGTTTAATATTAGCTTTATAATCTATAGTATCAAGGTTTATAATATTCATCTTAAGGTTTAATATGAATCCATTGTGTTTATCAATCCCTTGGATTTTTAATACTAATTTTTTGGGTAACTTTATCAATCCCCTAGGTTTATAATATTAACCCTTGGGGTTTAAAATTATTCCTCTCGATTTATAATCCATTTAGTTTATAACATTAATCCCTTAGGTTTATTAATTTCTTGGATTTATAGTATTAATATCTTGGGTTTATAATATTAATCTTAAGGTTCATGATGCTAATATTAGGGTTTATATTCCTAGAGTTTAATATTAATCCTCGGGTGTAATGTTATTCCCTCAGATTTATATTTAATATTAATCAAATGGGTTTAGTAATCCCTTGGGTTCATAATATGGTTTCTAGGGTTTCTAATATTAATCATAAGTTGTTTATATTCCTAGTGCTTAATATTAAGCCTATGGTTTATAATATTAATGCCCTTAGTTTATAATCCTTTGGGTTTATAATATTTATCCTTTAGGCTTATTAATATTAGGGTATATGTTCCTAGGATTCAATATTAATCTTAAAGTTTAATTTTATTCCCTTAGTTTTTTAATATTAATCCTTTTGGTTTATTAATAGGATAGGTTTATAAAGTTGATCCTAAAGTTTATAATATTAGGGTTTAATGCTTATTTTGGGGATTATAATATTTACCTTTGGGTTTATATCCTTCGGGTTTATAATATTAATTCATTGTGTTAAATATTATTCCCACATGTTTATAATCCCTTGAGTTTATTAGTTCCTTACTTTTATGATATCAATCCCTTAGGTTTATTAATCTAAGGGTTCATATTCCTATGGCATAATATCATTCATAAGGTTTATAATACTAATCCTAGGGTTTAATTCAAATCCCTTGAGTTTATAATCCATTAACTTTAAAATACAAATTCATTGGCTTTATTAATCCCTTGGTTTAGAATATAAATATTAATTTCTTGGGTTTTTAATCCCTAGGTTTTATAATATTAATCCCTTGGATTTATCGCTTGTGTTAATAATCTCCAAAATTTATAATATTAATCCTTGGGTTTATAATATTCATAATTCCTTAGATTTATTAATCCTCTGGTTTTGTAATATTAATCGCTAGGATTTATTAATCCCTTGGATTTTTCATATGTTTATTTTTTAATATGAATAATGTCTTAGATTTATAATATTCATTCATTGATTTATACAATCCCTTTTACAAATAGTAATTATAATAATTATTAATAATTGATAATTAATAACAATTATTGATAATTAATATTTAATAATTTATAATTATTACTAATTACTAATAATTTATAACAATTAATAATTATTAATATTATTATTTTTTAATATAAATATTTATATTTATATTTAAATAATTGATACCAATATCACATTATTGCATTTATAAAATTATTCTTTTGGCTTTATAATTTTAAGGTTTATATTACTAATCTCAAAGTTTTTGATCCTTTGGGTTTATAATATTAATCATAGGGTTTATAATCTTTTTAATTTATAATATAAATCATAAGGTCTAATAGGGTTTTGTAATTTTAGGGTTTATAATGTTAATATTAATCCTTTAGGTTTATTAATTCTAAGGGTTTATAATATTAACTCATTGGGTCTATTATTCCAAAGGGTTTATAAAATTAATCACTTTTGTTTATATCAATATTATCATGAATTTGTTATTAGAGTTTATAATACTAATCTTAGAGTTTGATTTATATTATTAATATCAAGGGTTTATTATTAGAGTTTATAATATTAATATTAGGGTTTATAACCTTGGGGTTTCTAATATTAATATTAGGGCTTATAATATTGAGTTTGATGGTGTTAAGGTTCATAATATTAAATTTAATATCATGATGTATCACATTGTTCTTATTAATAATGTAATATTTTAATCCTAGGGTTTAGTGTTTTTTCATTAAATTTGTTTTCCCTTTGCTTTATAAGATTAATATTTTGGGTTTATAATATTTATCCCTTGGGTTTATGATTATTAAGCTTAGGGTTTAATATTTTTCCCTTATGTTATTTTTCCCAAGTTTATAAGGGTTTAATCCCTTGAATTTGTGATATTGCACTTTTTAATTTTGGGTTTATAATATTGCATTTGGTATCACCATGTCAAAGGTTAATAATGTTAATCTTAGGTATATAATATTAATCTTAAGGTTTATAATGTTGGATTTTATAGTATTATGACTTACAATAATTGATTTAATATTATAGTTTACTAATGTTGTGTTGGAATTGTTCATAAATCTATCATTATGTATAAAATATATTGATAGTTATATTAATAGGTTAATAAATGTATATTAATCATTAAGATAATGGTGAGAGATAAATTAATATTATTAGTGCTATTATTATATTGTATTAATTTTGTTATATATATATGTGGGTGGTTGTTATTGTTTATATAGTTACTAATAAATACATATAATCAACTTAGGCAACAAATACTTTTCAGTCCATCGGCCCATTAATGTGCCGAGGGAGGAAATCGCCACCGTCGGATGATGCACTGCATCATCCGACGGTGGCGATTTCCTCCCTCGGCACACACTGCATCATCCGACAGTGGCGATTTCCTCCCTCGGCACATTAATGGGCATCATCCGACGGTGGCGATTTCCTCCCTCGGCACATTAATGGGCCGATGGACTGAAAAGTATTTGTTGCCATCAACTTAGAATATCTTCATTAAACCCATACATATAATTAATGTGATTGATAAATACTTAGCTACCAGTGTCAATCACATTTATTAACATTAGTAAATATGATTGGACTAATAATTAAAAAAATAAAATACCAACAAATATACAACAAATTTAACCACTAAATTTTAAGTTGAAAAATATTAAAACAATAACAAATTAAAATTAACCTGTGTCTATTAATAAAATCCAACAAACTTTACTCATTACATATTTAAGACAATGAAAGCTCTGTGGGCCATAAGTGATAGCTAACAAATTCATTGTGGTAACAAGTGCCAGACAAGTTGGTGTTTGAGAACCTATAATAATAACACTGAATTCAAATTAAAAAAATGAAATACCTGTAAATACTCATCAAATTCAGGCACTAAATTCTCAGTTGAAAAGTATTAAAGCAATAACAGATTAAAATTAAACAATGTGTACCTGCTGCGTCTATTAATAACATCCCTCAAATCTTACTCAGTACGTATTTATGACAATGAAGGCTCTGTGGGCCATAAGTGACAGCGTACGAAAAAAGTTGGTGCGTGAAAACCTATAATAAATAAATGAGAGAACAACTTCTTTCAAATTCAAGCAGAGAGGTTCATAAATAAGTGACCAAACGACCAATACCAGATCAGGATATTCTATAGATATTGAATGTTCAATATAAAATTCATTGATTGTTATATATAACATCCATGTACATCTTTATATAATAGTGACAGATAAAGTTATTTTTATTTTGTCCACTTTTCCGAAGATAGTAACTTATGTGAAGCAAAATAGGGCTACATAAAATTCAGATATAGAGCTTTTTTTAATCTGGTTTGTTTTGTAAGTATATTTTGGCTGGTTAATTGGGATTTGGGAGTATTACATCAAGATTTTAGGCATTTAAGTTGATATAGGTTGATTTTTGGTTTTGGAGATGATATTTGGTTTTGGCTATTTAAGTTGATATGGAATGATTCTTGGTTTTGGACCTATCAATAGTATGGTTAAAAAAGTAGCATTTTAAAAAAATTAGTGTTTTTTTAATTATTGTATTATGATCATATTATATAATAAAATCTTTAAAATTTAATTATACAATATATAATAAAATATTTGAAAATCAATAATATTAAGAAAATTAAAATACTTAAAAAAAAAAAAATTGAAAAATAGAAATTTATCTTTTTACTTTCTAATATATAAACTTTAAATTATATAGTAATATCTTTTTAAAAGTATATATCTTATATAAAATTTCAGAGATCTTCAACTTATACTATAAAATCATTTTTGAAAAAACTAAAATTAGTGAGTTTTATTTTTTTTTAAATAAAAAAAAAAATCAACCCACAACATATAACCATATAACTTCTAAAACTATATATATATATATAACTTGTGTATCTTTGTGTTATTCATTGTGGTCATTGAGCTTTAAACTTCTATCCATCTTGATTTTGTTTCATAAGTAAAATATTTTGTGTTTCCAGCACATTGATTCAGCACTTTTGAACACCCTCAACAATAATATATGGACTCCACCCAGAACATTCAGCTATATATAGCCTAAAATCTTAGGTAAACCATACTCAAAAAGCTTGTTTTCATTATGGCCGACCCTCTGCAAGTGATTGGTATCCTGTCACTCATAACAACCTTTTTATTCATCTGCTTTCTCCTGTGTCTATGGAAGCGCAAACCCACTATTCACAGCTTGCAAAACAAGCACGTATTAATAACCGGAGGATCAAGTGGAATAGGACTGGCGATTGCCAAAGAGGCTCTTGCACAGGGTTCTTACGTGACAATAATCTCTAGAAATCTTTCTAATCTGCAGAAGGCAGTTGATGAAATCATCAAGGAAACTGGGTGTGAGAGAGACAGGATTAATATCAAGGTATTGATCTCTCTGCAACAAAAATTCTTAGATCCATCTCTTTTTTACATGCACAAACAATCAATATAGATTATATAATTAATTGTTTTATATAGGTTGCAGATGTAAAAGACTATGCAGCCATTTCTGCAGCCATAACTGAATCCTTCCTGTGGACACCAATTGATTTGCTTGTCTGCAATGCTGGGATTGTTAGTGTTTCATATTTGGAGCAACAACCCATTGAGCGGATTGATGACATAGTTGGTACCAACCTCACTGGGACACTTTATACACTACGGGCTGCTCTTCCATTGTTAAAGCAGAGAAGCTACAGGCATCCCTTGGCTATTGTCCTCATGGGTTCACTTGGGTCCTTGGTAAATTATGATTCTAAGGGTTTAGAAACATATTTTTGTGAAGATTTCCACAGTTTGATGAAGACATTTTATATATTTAATGTAGGCATAGTGTTTGCAGTATCCTTTGTATGCCAGTGGGGTTTACACTTCCACTAAATATGCGATCAAAGGACTTGCTGAGGCTCTCAGACTTGAGCTGCTGCCATTTAACATTGGAGTGACTCTTATATGCCCAGGTTTTGTAGAAACTCCTCTGCTAGACAAAATGGAAGGTAAGTGATTTATGAAATGTTTTGTTACTTTTATTTTTATATGGTAATTGATCTTTTATTTTACTGATTTATTTATTCATGGTGACAAATATTTTTAGTATATTTTTAGTTTATATGTGTGGGAATTTTTTTAGTATAAATGTGTGGGGGAGTATTAAGATATGGATCTGATACTTCATGGGACAAGTTTATATATATATATATATGCACGGTGTGGGGTATTAAGATATGGATAAGTTTGTTATATATATATATATATGTGGTGTGGGGTATTAAGATATGGATCTTATACTTATTTATTCATGGGACAAGTTCTATATATATATATATTAGGAAGAATTATTTTGGGGGAGTATGAGTAATAGTTATTTTCTGATTTTTATTATAATATTAAATTTTGTTAAAAATTTAGAATTAAATATGGTATTTTTAAATTAGTGAGAAAATTTATTATTAAAATATAAAATTTTAGACATAAAATTATAAAAATAATGTTGATATTAATAATTTTATATTTAAAAAAAATCATGTATATTTATAGATTTTGTAAATTTCAGTTTTAAAACTTATAAATTAAACTTAAAATGTATAAATTATTCTTCATTAGCAAGTGATATTAGGCAAATCGTTTCTTTAGGTGAGATAGACCCAAATTTGATCTAAATAGAAGTTAACCATCATCATCATCATCATTATGTTGCCCATAAATATTGTTACCTATTCAAAATATTGATATATTAAATAGTTATGTAAATATTAAAGATATTTAAATTTTGAGTTAATTTGTTATTTGTTTAATGTAAAAAATAATTAATTTTTTTTTATATATATTTTATTTATATTTAATTTAATTTTAAAATAATTTTTAAAAATATAAATATATTAAAAACCTCATTTTAATATATAATTTATTTTTGAATTTATAAAATTAATATATATTTTTATTTTAAATAATTTTTAATTTAACTTCTTAATATTGTAAAATTGATATATTTATAAATAAATATAGTTAAAAATTTTCTTTCAAATATTATGGATGATAATGGTAGTTAACATTCACTAAAATTAATATGGTCTATCACCATTTAAGGAAGTAAGAAATTAATGGAAAATTTTTAACATATTATATATATGTTTGAAGAGAAGTGAGAGAAAGCATTAGTAAATCACTATAGTTTTGTTGTCTTAAATAGGTCAAAAATGTTGGGAGTGTGAAAAATGTTTTGAAAATTAGAAATTATTTGGTTATATACTGGGTAAGAGAAAATGATTTTCATCTTTAATGCTTTTACTATCACATTACCCATGGCTTTTTGGGAGTAGACCAACACCTGATTTCACTGTAAAACTCATGAAAATTAGTTCTTATCTTAGCAAAATTCATTTTCTTAAGACTATTCAAGACAAACAAATATTTTTGGTTTTCAAGAATGGTGTTGATCACCTCCTTTTAATATTTTAGTTTCCTTTTTCTTATCCCTCTTCTCCTTAAATTTGGAAATAATAATATTTCTAATAGTATCCTTATTCTACAAGATGATCTCCTCTTTTATACCTAAGATTGAACATAAACCAAATATGAAAATTTTGGCTAGAATTAAAAAACAATTGAATATTATTATCAATTTAATATTATTTTGAAGAACATAAATTAATTTTAATTTTAATAAAAAGTAATCATCATTATCATTATTATCATCATTACGCAAATATTTATTAAAATTAATATAAATTTATTTTCATTTTAATAATGACTACATATATATCAACCATAATAAAATACATCATCAAATTATTTATAGCTTTGTTGATTCAATTAAACCTGAAAATTATAAATATAAAAATAAAATTATATATATATAACTAATATTTTTTTATAATTGTCATTTTATTATTATTTTTAAATATTCTTTATAGTTTTGTTGATTCAATTAAACCTGAAAATTATAAATATAAAAATAAAATTTTAATTATATATATATATATATATATATATAACAATTTTTTTTTATAATTGTCTTTTTATTATTATTTAAAATATATTTAAAAATAAAGAGATTGCAATATTTTTATAAAGAAATTAACATGTTGTAAATATTTGTTACCTTAACAAAAGTTAAGAAAGAAATTTTCTTTTAAGAAAGAAAATGTTTTGTTTTTTGAACACATTTGTTTTTAGTGTAAAAATAAAATAATGGAGAGTATTAAATAATTGCTTACATCACATAAAACCATATATACATATATATAAACAGTGTATATATATAAAATGATGTTATGAAAATGATATATATGGAGATACTTAATTAGTCATATTTTCATTTCTTTCACGTACTGTTTAAATATGTGTGCAGAGAGTGTGGACGATCCATTATTGGCAGAGGTAGCGATGAAAGTGGGTTTTTATGACAGAAGACATGCCAGGGATCCGAGAGAGGTTGCAAAGACCACTTTAATGGCGGTTAAACGAGGCAATTTCGTGGTTGTCAATGGGTGGGGGGACATAATGCTCTCCTTGTTATCAGCAGGGATTTTGCCTCCTGAAACCTTTGGAAAGGCCGTGTTTGATATGTTTGCAATAATTCCTGCAAAGATTGCTGGTTATATCATAATTGCATACGTATACATCGTTATATGGCTCAACCATCGAACCAGAACGATATCTGTTGATGTTGCAGCAAACAAATAATCCTCCGCAACACAATGCAATTAGTGCTGTAAAGAAACAAACCATCAATTCTGTGGGAGCTTGCCATGAATTTAACAGGACTGTATCGATATGTGTGCCTGTCTAGCTTCAGTTGCTTTTGGTTTTCTGCTGAAAATAACTTCATCTATGAAGGTTATGGTATTGTAGGGCGATCCAGTGCAGTACAAGTTTGTTGGTTTCTTAGAGTTTATTTATGATGATTTCTCTGTAAGAATTCAGCCTTGTTCATTCAATTTTTAACTGTTTAATCAATTCTATGGGAGTCTGTCATGAATTTAACAGGACTGTATCGAAATGTGAGCCTGTCTAGCTTCAGTTGCTTTTGGTTTTCTGCTGAAAATAACTTCATCCATGAAGGTTATGGTATTGTGGGGCGATCCAGTGCAATATAAATTTGGTGGTTTCTTACCATTTTTAACTGTTCTCCGGCCAGCTTTGTAGTTGTATGAGTTTTCTGGGTTCCAGAATAGAAAAGCTTTTTAAATGATATTTTAAGAAGAATTAAGAATGGTTATTTGTTTTCATCAACAAAACTCATTAAGAATTAAGCATGATTATTTTAATAGCAGAATGGTTGTTTGGTAAGAATTTAGCCTTGCTGGTTCATTTTGTACTGTTCTCCCAGCTTTGCAGTAGTATGACTTTTTTTTGGGTTTCAGAATATAAAAATCTTTTAGATGGTACTTTAAGAAGAAACAAGACTCACTGGAGAGCAGCAAGTCCCTGCTATATTTGAATAGTTTTTAAGAGCACTACAAAATGACAGGCAGGCGTCAGAGATGTGTAGAAGATGAAGATGTAGATATGTGCAGTGCATAATCTAATGCTAAGAGACTATACCAAAGACATAATATAAATTATGCATAGTACAATTTTCCCTTTTTACTGGAATTTGTGCAACCTTTAGTAAAATGTGTACAATTCCTTAGTACAATTCACTTAATTTTTTGTATATGTGTACAATCTCCGAATACAATTCACTAAATTTATATAGCTGTGATCATTTATATTTATTAAAATATAAAATTTTAAAAAGCAAAACAAAGCTTAACAGGGTATAACATACAGCGAATTTATACATATGGTGTAACTTACAATAATTGATTTAATATTATAGTTTACTAATGTTTTGTTGGAATTGTTCATAAATCTATCATTATGTATAAAATATATTGATAGTTATATTAATAGGTTAATAAATGTATATTAATCATTAAGATAATGGTGAGGGATAAATTAATATTATTAGTGCTATTATTATACTGTATTTATTTTGTTATGTGTGTATGAGTGGGTGGTTGTTATTGTTTATATAGTTGCTAATAAATACATATAATCAATTTAGAGTATCTTCATTAAACTTATACATGTAATAATTATTAATGTGATTGATAAATGCCTATCCACCAGTATCAATCACATTTATTAACATTAGTAAATATGATTGGAATAATAATTAAAAAAAATAAAATACCAATAAATATACAACAAATTTAACCACTAAATTTAAAGTTGAAAAATATTAAAACAATAACAAATTAAAATTAACCTGTGTATACACGCTGCGTCTATTAATAAAGTCCAACAAACTTTCCTCAGTACATATTTATGATAATGAAAGCTCTGTGGGCCATAAGTGATAGCTAACAAATTCATTGTGGTAATAATAACACCGAATTCAAATTAAAAAAATGAAATACCTGTAAATACTCATCAAATTCAGGCACTAAATTCTCAGTTGAAAAGTATTAAAGCAATAACAGATTAAAGTTAACTAATGTGTACCTGCTGCGTCTATTAATAAAATCCAACAAATCTTACTCAGTACGTATTTATGACAATGAAGGCTCTGTGGGCCATAAGTGATGGCGTACGAGAAAAGTTGGTGCGTGAAAACCTATAATAAATAAATGAGACAACAACTTAATTCAAATTCAAACAGAGAGGTTCATAAATAAGTGACCAAACATCCAATACCAGATCAGGATACTCTATAGATATTGAATGTTCAATATAAAATTCATTGATTGTTATATATAACATCCATGTACATCTTTATATAACAGTGACAGACAAAGTTATTTTTATTTTGTCTACTTTTCCGAAGATAGTAACTTAAGTGAAGCAAAATAGGGCTACATAAAATTCAGATATAGAGCGTTTTTTTAATCTGGTTTGTTTTGTAAGTATATTTTGGCTGGTTAATTGGGATTTGGGAGTATTATATCACGATTTTGGGCATTTAAGTTGATATGGGATGATTTTTGGTTTTGGAGATGATATTTGGTTTGGGCTATTTAAGTTGATATGGGATGATTTTTGGTTTTGGACATATTAATAGTATTGTTAAAAAAGTAGTATTTTAAAAAAATTGGTGTTTTTAAATTATTGTGAGTTTTAAACTATAATTATATTATATAACAAATTTTGTAAATTTAATTATAAATTATATAATAAAATATTTGAAAATCAATAATATTAAGAAAATTAAAATATTAAAAAAAAAATTTGAAAGATGAAAATTTATCTTCCTACTCTCTAATATATAAACTTTAAATTATATAGTAATATTTTTTTAAAAATATATATTCTTATATAAAATTTCAGAGATCTTCAACTTATACTATAAAATCACTTTTGAAAAAACTAAAATTAGTGATTTTTTTTGAAAAAATAAAAAAAATCAACTCACAATATATAACAATATAACTTTTAAAACTATATATATAACTTTTACAACTATATATAAAATCTATTCTTACTTGATTTGTGAATAACTTTTTGTCAAGTGCACATTAGCAAAATTATAATACTGGTAGTTTCAAATTATCAAATTATCATCACATTCCTGACAAAAACAAAAACCTTTGAAAACCAAGTTACAATATAATTTAAAAAAAAAAATAAAAAAAATATATATATATATATATATATATATATATATATATAAAACTATAACTTTTACAACTATATATAAAATCTATTCTTAGTTGATTTGTAAATAACTTTTGTCTAGCAAAATTATAATACCGGTAGTTTCAAATTATCATCACATTCCTGACAAAAACAAAAACCTTTGAAAACCAAGTTGAACAATTAACATCAACAAGAATGCTGAATCTTTTACTATTTTCTCTTAATTACTGTGAATTTCAAATCACAATCACATTTATTACAAAACCCTTGAAAACCAATGGCATAAAATGGAGCAAAACCCTAAAAGCTAATACACTAATCACACTACGGAGGGTTGACTGACAGACACTATAGCAACTCAGACAAAATACGAAAAATATATATGGATCACCAATATGGTCGACTTCTCTGTAAACCTGCTTCTTATAATAAGATAAGATAGAATTATAGCAAGGCTGACATTGAAATAAATTGTCTGACTGTTTATGACTGAAGTTCCCATGATTCATGGTCATGCATGTGCCATTACCACTCCTGTCCACTTAGTGGTTAACCCACTCATCTGCTACATAAAAGGGGTGTAATGCCTAACTTTGGTTCAAAATAATAGCAATAGGTGACAATAATAGCAATAAGTGACAATAATAGTAATAGGTGACAAGATATGGCAGGGCCTAGTGAATGTGTATTTCCATGTAATATGCCACTGAGAACTATGGTCATGATCTTTTGAGCTGGCTTATAGCTATAAGAACTTGTGTATCTTTGTGTTATTCATTGTGGTCATTGAGCTTTAAACTTCTATCCATCTTGATTTTGTTTCACAAGTACAATATTTTGTGTTTTCAGCACTTTTGAACACCCTGACCAATAATATATGGACTCCACCCAGAACATTCTGCTATATATAGCCTAAAATCTTAGGTAAACCATACTCAGAAAGCTTGTTTTCATTATGGCCGACCCTCTGCAAGTGATTGGTATCCTGTCACTCATAACAACCTTCTTATTCATCTGCTTTCTCCTGTGTCTATGGAAGCGCAAACCCACTATTCACAGCTTGCAAAACAAGCACGTATTAATAACAGGAGGATCAAGTGGAATAGGACTGGAGATTGCCAAACAGGCTCTTGCACAGGGTTCTTACGTGACAATAATCTCTAGAAATCTTTCTAATCTGCAGAAGGCAGTTGATGAAATCATCAAGGAAACTGGGTGTGAGAGAGACAGGATTAATATCAAGGTATTGATCTCTCTGCCACAAAAGTTCTTAGATCCATATCTTTTTTACATGCACAAACAATCAATATAGATTATATAATTAATTGTTTTATATAGGTTGCAGATGTAAAAGACTATGCAGCTATTTCTGCAGCTATAACTGAATCCTTCCTGTGGACACCAATTGATTTGCTTGTCTGCAATGCTGGGATTGTTAGTGTTTCATATTTGGAGCAACAACCCATTGAGTGGATTGATGACATAGTTGGTACCAACCTCACTGGAACACTTTATACACTACGGGCTGCTCTTCCATTGTTAAAGCAGAGAAGCTACAGGCACCCCTTGGCTATTGTCCTCATGGGTTCACTTGGGTCCTTGGTAAATTATGATTATAAGGGTTTAGAAACATATTTTTGTGAAGATTTCCACAGTTTGATGAAAACATTTTATATATTTAATGTAGGCATAGTGTTTGCAGTATCCTTTGTATGCCGGTGGGGTTTACACTTCCACTAAATATGCGATCAAAGGACTTGCTGAGGCTCTCAGACTTGAGCTGCTGCCATTTAACATTGGAGTGACTCTTATATGCCCAGGTTTTGTAGAAACTCCTCTGCTAAACAAAATGGAAGGTAAGTGATTTATGAAATGTTTTGTTACTTTTATTTTTATATGGTAATTGATCTTTTATTTTACTGATTTATTTATTCATGGTGACAAATATTTTTAGTTTATATGTGTGGGGAATTTTTTTTTAGTATATATGTGTGGGGAGTATTAAGATATGGATCTGATACTTCATTTATTCATGGGACAAGTTTATTATATATATATGCACCGTGTGGGGTATATATATATGTGTGGGGGTGTGGGGTATTAAGATATGGATCTTATACTTATTTATTCATGGGACAAGTTTTATATATATATTTATTAGGAAGAATTATTTTGGGGGAGTATGAGTAATAGTTATTTTCTGATTTTTATTATAATATTAAATTTTGTTAAAAATTTAGAATTAAATATGGTATTTTTAAATTAGTGAGAAAATTTATTATTAAAATATATATTTTTAGACATAAAATTATAAAAATAATGTTGATATTAATAATTTTATATTTAAAAAAAATCATGTATATTTATAGATTTTGTAAATTTCAGTTTTAAAACTTATAAATTAAACTTAAAATGTATAAATTATTCTTCATTAGCAAGTGATATTAGGCAATTCGTTTCTTTAGGTGAGATAGACCCAAATTTGATCTAAATAGAAGTTAACCACCATCATCATCATCATCATTATGGCCATAAATATTGTTACCTATTCAAAATATTGATATATTAAATAGTTATGTAAATATTAAAGATATTTAAATTTTGAGTTAATTTGTTATTTGTTTAATGTAAAAAATAATTATTTTATTTTATTTTATTTATATTTAATTTAATTTTAAAATAATTTTTAAAAATATAAATATATTAAAAACCTCATTTTAATATATAATTTATTTTTGAATTTATAAAATTAATATATATTTTTATTTTAAATAATTTTTTAATTTAACTTCTTTATATTGTAAAATTGATATATTTATAAACAAATATATTTAAAAATTTTCTTTCACATATTATGGATGATAATGGTAGTTAACATTCACTAAAATTAATATGATCTATCACCATTTAAGGAAGTAAGAAATTAATGGAAAAATTTTAACATATTATATATATGTTTGAAGAGAAGTGAGAGAAAGCATTAGTAAATCACTATAGTTTTGTTGTCTTAATAGGTCAAAAATGTTGGGAGTGTGAAAAATGTTTTGAAAATTAGAAATTATTTGGTTATATAGTGGGTAGTCTAAGAGAAAATGATTTTTATCTTTAATGCTTTTACTATCACATTACCCATGGCTTTTTGGGAGTAGACCAACACCTGATTTCACTGTAAAACTCATGAAAATTAGTTCTTATCTTAGCAAAATTCATTTTCTTCTTAAGACTATTCAAGACAAACAAATATTTTTGGTTTTCAAGAATGGTGTTGATCACCTCCTTTTAATATCTTAGTTTCCTTTTTCTTATCCCTCTTCTCCTTAAATTTGGAAATAATAATATTTCTAATAGTATCCTTATTTTGCAAGATGATCTTCTCTTTTATACCTAATGGTTTAGCTAAGATTGAACATCCTTACATCATCCTTGCCTAAATAGAATATGAAAATTTTGGCTAGAGTTAAAAAACAATTGAATATTATTATCAATTTAATATTATTTTGAAGAACATAAATTAATTTTAATTTTAATAAAAAGTAATCATCATTATCATTATTATCATCATTACCAAAATATTTATTAAAATTAATATAAATTTATTTTCATTTTAATAATGACTACATATATATCAACCATAATAAAATACATCATCAAATTTTTTATAACTTTGTTGATTCAATTAAACCTGAAAATTATAAATATAAAAATAAAATTATATATATATATATATATATATATATATATATATATATAACAAATATTTTTTATAATTGTCATTTTATTATTATTTAAAATATATTTAAAAATAAAGAAATAGAATATTTTTATAAAGAAATTAACATGTTGTAACAAATAAAAAATATTTGTATCTTAACAAAAGTTAAGAAAGAAATTATCTTTTAAGTAAGGAAATTGAGTGTTTGTGAATTTCCAAAACATAATATTTTGTTCTATCAAAAGAATTGAAAACGAAAAGCATTATTTTTTAAATCATTCTTCTTATACTCACATTCACTTTATATTTTAAAACTTTTGTTATCTTCATAAACCAGCAAAACTATGTTGATATTGGAAAATGTTTTGTTTTTTTAACACATTTGTTTTTAGTGTAAAAATAAAATAATGGAGAATATTAAATAATTTCTTACATCACATCAAACCATATATACATATATATATAAAATGATGTTATGAAAATGATATAGAAGGAGATACTTAATTAGTCATATTTTCATTTCTTTCACGTACTGTTTAAATATGTGTGCAGAGAGTGTGGACGATCCATTATTGGCAGAGGTAGCGATGAAAGTGGGGTTTTATGACAGAAGACATGCCGGGGATCCGAGAGAGGTTGCAAAGACCACTTTAATGGCGGTTAAACGAGGCAATTTCGTGGTTGCCAATGGGTGGAAGGGCATAATGCTCTCCTCGTTATCAGCAGGGATTTTGCCTCCTGAAACCTTTGGAAAGGCCGTGTTTGATATGTTTGCAATAATTCCTGCAAGGATTGCTGGTTATATCATAATTGCATACGTATACATCGTTATATGGCTCAACCATCGAACCAGAACGATATTTGTTGATGTTGCAGCAAACAAATAATCCTCTGCAACACAATGCAATTAGTGCTGTAAAGAAACAAACCATCAATTCTGTGGGAGCTTGTCATGAATTTAACAGGACTGTATCGATATGTGTGCCTGTCTAGCTTCAGTTGCTTTTGGTTTTCTGCTGAAAATAACTTCATCTATGAAGGTTATGGTATTGTAGGGCGTTCCAATGCAGTACAAGTTTGTTGGTTTCTTAGAGTTTATTTATGATGATTTCTCTATAAGAATTCAGCCTTGTTCATTCAATTTTTAACTGTTTAATCAATTCTATGGGAGCCTGTCATGAAATTAACAGGACTGTATCGAAATGTGAGCCTGTCTAGCTTCAGTTGCTTTTGGTTTTCTGCTGAAAATAACTTCATCCATGAAGGTGATGGTATTGTGGGGCGATCCAGTGCAATACAAGTTTGGTGGTTTCTTACCATTTGTAACTGTTCTCCGGCCAGCTTTGTAGTTGTATGAATTTTCTGGGTTCCAGAATAGAAAAGCTTTTTAAATGATATTTTAAGAAGAATTAAGAATGGTTATTTGTTTTCATCAACAAAGCTCATTAAGAATTAAGAATGCTTATTTTAATAGCAGAATGGTTGTTTGGTAAGAATTTAGCCTTGCTGGTTCATTTTGTACTGTTCTCCTAGCTTTGCAGTAGTATGACTCTTTTTTGGGTTTCAGAATATAAAAATCTTTTAGATGGTATTTTAAGAAGAAACAAGACTCACTAGAGAGCAGCAAGTCCCTGCTATATTTGAATAGTTTTGAAGAGCACTACATCTTATAAATTTTCCAAAGACTGGAATTTTCCAAACTAGACTTGAATAGATAATTTCCCTTTTTGACTGGAGTTTGTGCAACCTTTAGTCAAATGTGTACGATTCACTTAATTTGTATATGTGTACAATCTCCGAATACAATTCACTAAATTTATATAGCTGTGATAATTTATATTTACTAAAATATAAAATTTTAAAAAGCAAAACAACGTTAACATGGTGTAACATACAGCGAATTTATAGATATGTTTAGTAAAACTTCAAATGGACCGACCTAAATGACATTTTGCAGTATCATCCAAATCTGGATGTGGCATATTTATTACTGCCAGAACATATTTAACCGTTGGTATCGGCTGAGGGGTGAAAATCAATCAATTTTCGCTTTTGACAGAAACCGCATTATGTAAGTCAAACAAGTTTTGCTTCTCACAAAAACTGGATTATTTAAGCTACATGGTGGAAGGTTTTTATTCACCATATATATTTGAGAAAGGAAAGTGTGACATATATTATAGAGTTTGGAATGCTAAAGGACACCTTAAAAAACATATTTCAACATTAATTGCTGTATAATTTAGCGCTTTTTTAACACTATGCACATTAGTTAGGAGATTACAGGTTTTGAGCGCTTCCACCCACATGCATGCATTACACTCATTTCAGGATGTTACTCGGTAGTTTATCCACTCTTGCGCTCAATTCTCTCATTGGGATTAAGCAGATCATAATCCAATGGTCTTGGCTATCACTGAAATCCTAACTCAGTTTTTTGAGGTGGAAGTGCTCGGTACTGACTGAGTCTCATTTTGTTAGAATATTGAAAATTCCAAACAAACAGTGGAGAGAATGATCTTTCCTCTACAACACAGAGAAGTTAAAAACAAAAATTTTGCTTGCAGACAGAGATGGCATGAAAATGCTTTCTTCTATTTCATTAACAGAACTTAAAAAAAAACTATTACAAAAGTCTTCCTCAATGGAGGGATTCACAGAATACTACCAAGACTGCTACAGACGCAGTGCTCAGAAAATATTCACTGTTCTCTCAAAAACAATACTCTGTCTTCATACAGTCAACACACTGCTGTGTATTTCATTCTACCCGCGCTGCTGTGCGAAAACAATGCAATACAATACATTCTATAGGCTCACAGACCTTTTCCCTTTATATGCCACGCATATGAATTAAAGCATTACAAACTACGTATAAAACTTATTACAAAGAAATAAAATCAAATTACAAAGGAAAACCTTTGCGAGACTTTAAAAATTCAAATGCACGACGTGCGAGTGGGGGCCACATCGCAGTCGGCGGATCGGCGGTGTCAAACAAAACTTGCGATTGCGATTGATCAATCGGATGTGATGACCACATAAAACATGGCTCATAGAGCAATCGGGTCCGAACTTTGAACAAATGCAATCGGGGCACACAATAGAAAAGTTCCGATTGCGATTAGGACATGGATGCGATTGGCACTTATTAACTCCGGCATATAACTGGATCGGGTCCGCCACTTCAATCGCAACATATTACAAAAGGCGTGCAATCAATCGGAAAGTTCCGATTGCAATTAAGATCCCGGATGCGATTGAACTTATTAACTCCATCGTATAACGCCATCGGGTCCGCCAATTTCAAGGTGCAATCGGGCCCAACACTTAAGAGTTTCCAATTGCGATTGGGAACTCGGATGCGATTAGCAATAAACTGTGGCATATAACTCGATCGGGTCTGGCCTTTGATTCGAGCACATAAAAAAACTCCGCCGATTGAACCTTGCGATTCAAGACTTGCGATTCCATTGAGATTTCGCCACGTGGTCAAGTGGACCCACGGGCCTTCGCTACTGTGGTGGGGGCGATTTATATAAGGTTTGGTTGTATGTTTTATATACAGCCGTTCCATTGCGGAACTCTACACATCCACAAGACATTTGATTATTGCGATTGGCGATTGCGATTGGATCGCATCGCAAATCTTCATATCAACAAGACACTGCACCAAAATAACTTTGCTATTCCGATTGGCATATAAATGGTGGGGACCACTTGTCCAACCAATTCAGAAATAAAAGGACTTCCGCCTGTTTAAACAAATTTCTCCATTCTGGTTGGTTAGGGCTTTAAAAGCCCGAAATGACTGTCTTTAATAAATTTGCTCCTCCGTAGTTCAGATCTATGGGAAATCTTCATTCCTCTTGCAAAAACGGCTACGCCCATCACCTGTTAATTCTCTTCTGTCATTTGTGGCTGCGGCCCATCAAGATTTAATTCTCTTTCATACGGATTTCTCCAAGCTTCTTCAATACAGAGTGTTGTGCACTCAAAACTCTGATTCTGCTGCCTTGTACTTGTTTCTCCTTCTGCCCAAGGCTGGCAGGTGACTTTAATATTTTCAACACTCCCCCTTAAAGTCAGCTGTTGGGTTATCTATCATACCCAGGCATTTTCTTAGAAATTCAAATGTCTTCTGTTCCAATGGTTTAGTTAAAATATCTGCATATTGCTCCTCTGTTTTACAATGCTGTAAAAAAAATTCTCCGTTATTCACCAATTCTCTAATATAATGAAACTTTGTATCTATGTGCTTCGTTCTCTTGTGACACACATAATTTTTTGACAATGCAATAGCTGAGCTATTGTCACAATAAATCACTATCCCTTTTACCTATTCTTGGCATAAGCTTCTCAACATTCTTCTCATCCAAATTGCTTGACACACTGCTGCTGTAGCTGCCACATATTCTGCCTCTACTTTAGATAATGCTACAATCGGCTGTTTCTTAGAAGCCCATGAAATGGCTCCTGAACCCATATGAAAAACATAACCGGAAGTTCTCTTTCGATCATCTACACTTCTAGCCCAATCACTGTCAGTGTAACCAACTAATTCTGAATTTTCTAAAGCAGTATATAAAATGCCAAATCATTTTGTTCCTTTAACATACCTCAAAATTCTTTTCGCTGCTTGTCAATGTGCTTCTTTTGGCTTTTCCATAAATCTGGAAATTAAGCTAACAACATGCATAATATCCGGCCTAGTTGCAGTCAAATACATGAGGCTGCCAACTATGCTTTTATACAAACTTGAATCAAAATCCTTACTGCTGTCATCTTTACTCAACTTCAATCCCATTACTGTGGGAGTAATTGCAGCTTTGCCTCCTGCATGTTAAATCTTTCTAAAACTTGATTCACATACTTTGCTTGAGAAATAAAAATTCCTTTTTCACTTTGTTCTACTTCTATTCCCAAGAAGTATCTCAACAAACCCATGTCAGTCATTTCAAATTCATCTTTCATGACTGTTTTAAAATTCTCAACAAGATAATCATCATTACCTGTAAAAATTAAATCGTCAACATACAAAACAACAATGAGCATCTTACCATCCTTTTATTTGATGTAGAGGGTGGGTTCTCCCTCACACTTTTCAAATCCATTTTCTAGTAGATAGGAGTCTATCCTACTGTACCACGCTCTTGGTGCTTGCTTCAGCCCATAAAGAGCTTTCTTCAATTTGCAGACCTTATGCTCTTGGCCTTTCTTCTCATATCCAAGAGGTTGTTCCACATATACCTCTTTCATTAAAACTTCATTTAAAAATGCAGATTTTACATCCATTTGGTATACTTTCCATTTATTTTGTGCTGCTAGGACAACACTGCTCTTACTATCTTCATTCTTGCAACTGGTGCAAAATTTTCTTCATAATCAATCCCTTGCCTCTGCTTATATCCTTTGACAACAAGTCTGGCCTTGTGTCTTTCTATTTTTCCTTTAGCATTGCTTTTGGTCTTATAGACCCATTTAACTCCAATGACTTCATTTCCTTTTGGGAGATCAACCAACTCCCATGTTTTGTTCTTCTCTATGGCTTTAATTTCATCATTCATAGCTTCTATCCATTTTCTATCTTTAATAGCATCTTCAAAATGAATAGGATCATCAACTTGACAATACAAAGCAAATAGGGAATTCATACCTTCATCTGCTACTCCTTGCTCATAGATTTCTCTAAGACTTCTGAACTTTGTTCCTCTTTCACTTGGTGTATCTGTGCTTGATGAAGCACTCAATTTTGCTCCGTGTGGTGTGCTCGGTGAACCACTGCCACTTCTTCTCAAGGGTGTTCTAGCTACCGCTTGAGGCGTCCCTTGCTGGCCTTGCGCTGCTGGAGGTTGTGCAACGGATGGGTTGTTGATTTCAACCACATCTCCCTCATCTTCATCATGAGATAAACAGTTTTTGACATTAACTGCTTTCTCAATGCTTCCATCCCATGCTTCCTCTTCAATAAATTGCACATCTCTGCTTATCACAAACTTCTTTGTGGATGGGTTATACAATCTGTATCCTTTGGAATCTTCACAATATCCAAGGAAAATGCACTTCTCCCCCTTACTATCCAATTTCTTTCTCAATTTGTCTGGAATGTGTGCATATGCCACACATCCAAAAACTCTCATGTGGGTGACTTCTTGTTTTCTGCCACTCCACGCTTCTTCTGGAACTTTTTTCATCACCGCTTTTGTGGGGCATCTATTCAAAATATACACAACACAGTTTGCTGCTTCTGCCCAATATTCATTCGGAAAGTGTTTTGCCTTTAGCATACTTCTCACCATTTCCATTATGGTTCGATTCTTCCTTTCAGCAACTCCATTCTGTTGCGGTGTGTACCTTGTGGTAAACTGCTTGTGTATGCCGTTCTCTCTGAAAAAACGCAGAAATTCTTTTGATATATATTCTCCTCCTCTATCAGTTTTGAGAACTTTAATGTGCAGTCTGCTCTGTTTTTCTACAAGAGCTTTAAAATGACGAAATTTCTGAAAGAATTCACTCTTATATTTCATAAAATAAACCCATACTTTTCTTGTGAAATCATCTATGAAGGTCAGCATGTAATTGCTGCCTGAAACAGATGCCGTTTGCATCGGCCCACACAAATCTGAGTGGATTATCTCCAAAGGTGCTTTCGCCCTTATGCTTTTTCCTGATGGAAAATTTTCTCTGTGTTGTTTTCCCAAGATGCAGCCTTCACATAGGCTGTCAGGCTTCTCAATCAATGGTAAACCTTTTACCATTCTTTTTCTGTGCAGCAAATTTAATCCTCCGAAATTGAGATGTCCAAATCTCAAGTGCCATAACCAATTTTCATCTTTAGCTTCCTTCTGAAAGGCTTCTTGTGTTACAGCTGCTACACTCTTTCCTTTTCCCTTCAAGTCAATGTTGAGTTTGAGCGGAAACATTCTATTGCTGGTCATTTGTATTTCAGCAATGATTTTCTTGCTTGGAGGTATATCTTTAATTGTGCACACATCATCTTTAAAAACCACATTGTAACCTTTGTCTATGAGCTGTTCAACGCTCAAAAGATTACATTTCAGACCTGGAACATAATACACATCCTGAAAATTTTTTTTCTCACCATTTCTTGCTCGAATATTTACTTTGCCTTTCCCTTTGACAGAGATTTTAGTATTAGTCCCTGTGGTCACTTCAGATTTAATCTCTTCATCTAGATTGAAAAACATTGCTTTGTTTCCAGTCATGTGATTACTACAACCTGTATCTAAGAACCAAACATCATCTTCTTTATCCTGTGCTACATTGCAAGCTAATAGGACATTATTTGGGTTCTTTTCTTTTTTTGCTACATTAACATTTTTCTTATTTTTCATGTCATTTTGCTTCTTTCTACATTCATTGGCATAGTGCCCATATTTCTTGCAATAATGACATTGGACATTGGATTTGTCATACCTTTGTCCATGAGCATGTTGGTGTTGATGTCCACCTTGCTGGCTATTGCTTTGGCCGTGGCTCTATTTTTGACTGTTGCCCCTTCCATGTGAATGTGAAGGGCTGTTCCTTCCACCTCTGTTCTGGGTTCTGCCTCTTCCTCTTCCTTTTCCTTGACCTCTTCCTCTTCCTGAAGGCATCTGGGTTTTGAAGGCGTGCTCAAGAGATGAATGTTCATCTCTGCTCAATCTCTGTTCATGAGTTATTAGTGAGGGATGAAGTTCATCCACTATGAACTGTGAAAGATCTTTGGTCTCTTCTATGGTGGTAACAATAACATAAAACTTTGAGGGTAAGCATCTCAAAATATTCTCCACTATCCTTCTCTCTTCAAGAGTTTCTCCATGAGATCTTATCTGATTTACTATCCCAACCACATGTGTAAAAAATGTGTCTACATTATCTGACTCTTTCATGCAAATAGTTTCAAAATCTCTTCTCAGCAACTGAAGCTTTGCTGTCTTAACTTTCTCCATACCTTGATAGACTATTTTCAGAGTTTCCCATGCCTCCTTGGATTTCTTAGCTGCTGCTATCCTCGGAAACACACTCTCATTTACAGCTTGATACAATAAGAAGAGAGCTTTAACATCTTTCTTCCTATTATTCTTCAACACATCTTTCTCTGCTTGAGTTAAGGCATTAAAAGCCTGCTCATCAACTGGTTCTGTAAAGCCATCTTCTACAAGCTCCCATAAGTCTTGTGAGACAAACAGGGCTCTCACGGTAATGGCCCAATAATCATAGTTCTTTCCATTAAATTGTGGAAGTTGAACATTTCCAAGACTCATACCAGTGCTTGGTCCAGCCATTGCTCTTGAACTGAACATTGAACTTAAACAAACTGTCTTTCCTTTTTATGAAAGAACAAACTCTTTTAAACAATAAACAACAGCTCTGTTATCTTTGAGAAATACCTGAACTTTTGACTTCTGTTGGGCTTTTACTCTGCTGGAGAAAACGCTTCAACAAATCTTCTTCTTCTTCAGCTTCTTTGAAACCTTCAAAGAGCCTGAACTAGCTCTGATACCATGTTGGAATATTGAAAATTCCAAAAAAACAGTGGAGAGAATGATCTCTCTTCTGCAACACAGAGAAGTTAAAAACAAAAATTTTGCTTGCAGACAGAGATGGCATGAAAATGCTGTCTTCTATTTCATTAAAAGAACTTAAAAAAAAAATATTACAAAATTCTTCCTCAATGGAGGGATTCACAGAATACTCCCAAGACTGCTACAGATGCAGTGCTCAGAAAATATTCACTGTTCTCTCAAAAACAATACTCTGTCTTCATACAGTCAACACACTGCTGTGTATTTCATTCTACCCGCGCTGCTGTGCGAAAACAATGCAATACAATACATTCTAGAGGCTCACAGAACTTTTCCCTTTATATGCCGTGCATATGAATTAAAACATTACAAACTACGTATAAAACTTATTACAAAGAAATAAAATCAAATTACAAAGGAAAACCTTTGCGAGACTTTAAAAATTTAAATGCACGACGTGCGAGTGGGGGCCACATCGCAGTCGGCGGATCGGTGGTGTCAAACAAAACTTGCGATTGCAATTGATCAACCAGATGCGATGACCACATAAAACATGGCTCATAGAGAAATTGAGTCCGAACTTTGAACAAGTACAATCGGGGCACACAATAGAAAAGTTCTGATTGCGATCAGGACACGGATGCGATTGGCACTTATTAACTCCGGCATATAACTGGATTGGGTCCGCCACTTCAATCACAGCATATTACAAAAGGCGTGCGATCAATCGGAAAGTTTCGATTGCGATTAAGATCCCGGACGCGATTGAACTTATTAACTCCATCGTATAACGCCATCGGGTCCGCCAGTTTCAAGGTGCAATCGGGCCCAACACTTAAGAGCTTCCGATTGCGATTGGGAAATCCGATGCGATTAGCAATAAACTGTGGCATATAACTCGATCGGGTCCGGCCTTTGATCGGAGCACATAACAAAACTCCGCCGATTGAACCTTGCGATTCCATTGAGATTTCGCCACGTGGTCAAGTGGACCCACGGGCCTTCGCTGCTGTGGTGGGGGCGATTTATATAAGGTTTGGTTGTATGTTTTATATACATCCGTTCCATTGCGGAACTCTACACATCCACAAGACATTTGATTATTGCGATTGGCGATTGCGATTGGATCGCATCGCAAATCTTCATATCAATAAGACACTGCACCAAAATAACTTTGTTATTATGATTGGCATATAAATGGTGGGGACCACTTGTCCCGCCAATTCAGAAATAAAAGGACTTCCGCCTATTTAAACAAATTTCTCCATTCTGGTTGTTGAGGGCTTTAAAAGCCCGAAATGACTGTCTTTAATAAATCTGCTCCTCCGTAGTTCAGATCTACGGGAAATCTTCATTCCTCCTGCAAAACGGCTACGCCCATCACCTGTTAATTCTCTTCTGTCATTTGTGGCTGCGGCCCATCAAGATTTAATTCTCCTTCATACGGATTTCTCCAAGCTTCTTCAATACAGAGTGCTGTGCACTCAAAACTCTGATTCTGCTGCCTTGTACTTGTTTCTCCTTCTGCCCAAGGTTGGCAGGTGACTTTAATATTTTCAACACATTTTTCCTTGTGTCCCTTGTCCATTTACTCCAGTTTTACCGCTGCTGTTGGACCTAATGGTGTTGGTGCCTAGAATTGGCTCTTAAACCGGTCCCTACATAAAAAGGAAGTGTTGCATAGAGCTATTGAGCATAGAGTAGAGAATACAATATATAAAGTACACGCCCAGTTTCACTATGGAGAATCTCATATAAAGCATGAGATGAAATTGAGTGAGGGAGATCTCCATTATTATTTCAATCCACGAGGCGACCGATTTATACACCATTTGTCCACCAGAATATTTTCCAGGTTAGGTAATTTGTTTTGGTTTCATGAATTTTTTTATTTTTCTTCCTTACAAGGAATTGTTCACAGATGTGATATCAATACCCACGTTGTGTGTTCAGGTGCAGAGAAAGTTTACTAAATCGGAATTGAATTGGTGTGGATCTGTTTGGTTTACCCAATTTCTTGTTATTGATTATGCATTATTTAAAAAAATCGTTTTATTTTTTTATACATTGCGTTACACACAAATATTGTTATATTATAGAGCAGATAAATCAAAGATACCATACAACATAGATTGCAATCATGAAATAAACTGAACAGTTATTGATTTTATCCAATTTATGACTGATACCATGACAAAATGACATAGAGAGAACAACTGTTTTATTATATATATATATATATATATATATACAACTAATAAATTGTTATAACTATAAACTATTTTTCTAACTAATACTACAACAATTGATTGTTAGCTAAAGATTAATTCTTTAACGCTCCCCCTTAATCTTGAGGGTTACATTGTTTTATGCCTAACTTTTGACATTAAAATTCAAAATTAAATTTTCCTAGTGGTTTGGTGAAGATATCTGCTAACTGTTATTTGGAATCACAAAATTTGAGAACAATATCAGCATTCTTAACAAGTTCACGGATGAAATGAAAACGAATGTCGATGTGTTTTCTTTTTTGATGAAAAACATTGTTTTTCGACAAGGAAATAGCGAAAGTGTTGTCACAACATATTGAAATAGGTTCATTTTCTATACATCCAAAGTCAGAGAGAAGTCTCTTCATCCACACTGCTTGACATGATGCTGGATTTTTTGCAACGTACTATGCTTCTGTTGAAGATAACACAACTATGGGTTGCTTTTTGGATGACCACGAAATCAAATTTCTACCAAATAGAAAAGCATAACCAGAAGTGTTTTTCTAATTATTAATACATCCTACATAATCAATGTCTATATAACCAATAAGATTAATGTCTATAGAGGTTGCATACGATAAAACATAAGTAGATGTACCTGCAATGTATCTTAACACCCTTTTTCTAGCTTTCCAATGACAATCTTTAGGAGATTCCATAAACGTGGAAATATAAATAGCTTCAAATGTTATATCAGGTCTAGTAGCAGTAAGATACATAATACTACCAACAAATTTCTTATACAAAGTCGAATTAACAACAGCACCCACATCATCTTTACTTAACTTTGTACCAACCTTAATAGGAGTATCCACTAGTTTACACCTGTCCATCTTAAACTTTTTGAAAATGTTAATAGCATACTTCTGTTGACCCATAAAGAGACCATCATGTGTTTTCTTTACTTCAATACCTAAGAAGAATCTCATTAATCCAAGATCTGTCATTTCAAATTCATTTTTCATTGCAGCTTTAAATTCATCTAACTACATGTTACATGTATAAATTATGTCATCAACATAAAGACACAATATAAACATATTACCTTGATGATCATTCTTGGCTCATGGTCACTCCTTTTGAAACCATTATTTAGCAAGTAATGGTTTATTCGGCTATACAAGCTCTTGGAGCTTGCTTCAAGTCATATAATGCTTTCTTCAACCTGTACACCTTATGATTTTTATTTTTTATTTCGAAACCAGGGGGTTGATCAACATACACTTCTTCATTCAAAAAACCATTTAAAAAGACAAAATTTACATCCATTTAGTAAATTGGCCACTTATTTTGTGCTGCAATAGCTAATACAAATCGAACAATATAAATTCTTGCTACAGGTGCAAATGTTTCACCATAATCTATGTCAGGTTGTTGTGAAAAACCTTTGGCAACTAATCTTGCTTTGTGCTTATCAACTTCACCTCTCTCATTTAACTTAGTTTTAAAAACCCATTTGACACCTATATAATTTTTATCATCAAGTAGATCAACCAAATCCCAAGTTTGATTTCTTTCAATAACATCCATTTCATTATTCATGGCATCTACCCATTCTTTGCCTTTTATAACCTCTTCAAAACAAGTAGGTTGAAATGAAAGAAATGAAAAATTTACAATATCATCAACATCGTCTTGTGCATAAATATCACTTAAGCTTCTAATTTTAGGATTATCAGAATCAGACCCATTTAAAGATGATGAACTACTACTAGTTTTGTCTTGAACTTGTAATCTTGGAGTGCTTGTTGTAGGTGTTTGATGTTCTTCTAACATAATAAAAGGATCAGGACACGTATTTTTGTCCATTTAATTCCAAGATTTATCTTCCAGAAATTTAACATCTCGACTTATGATAAAATTCTTAGTTATAGGATTAAACAATCGGTATGCTTTAGATTGATCACTATAGCCTATAAAGATATAATTTTCGCTCCTATAATCAAACTTTTTTTTTAATTTTTCTGGAACATAAGCGAAAGCAATACAACCAAATACGCGAAAGTGTGAAATAGTTACCTTTTGTCCACTCCATGCTTCTTCGGGTACAAAACTTTGAACATTGGAAGTTGGTGATCTATTCAAAATGTATACCGAACATGCAACTGCTTCAAACCATAAATATTTAGACAAATTTCGTATTTTGAGCAAAATTCGAGCCATATTCATAATTGTTTGATTCTTTCTTTCCACAACTCCGTTCTGTTGTGGAGTATAAATGGTTGTCGTTCATTTTTTAAAACCATATTATTTACAAAAATCAATGAATTCGTTAGATTCATACCCACCTCCTTTATCAGACCTGAGAACTTTAATAAACTTTCCACTCTATTTTTCAGCCACGACTTTGAACTCCTTGAACTTGGAAAATGTTTTGGATTTGTATTTGATGAAATATACCCAAAATTTCCTACTAAAGTCATCAATAAATGTAAGAAAATAGAGATTTCCAGCAACTGATTTTGCTGGCATTGGATAACACAAATATGTATGCACTAACTCTAGTTGTTCTTTAGCTCTATAAGAGGCTGAAGCAAAACTATATCGCTTATGTTTACTCATTATAAAACTTGTACAAGAAGAGATATGGTCATGCAAAGTAGGCAAACCTTTCACCATAGTCTGCCTTTGCAATAAACTGTAATATTCCAAATCTAGAATTTTCTGCTCCGTCGGGAATATCTTAAGATATTCCATTTTCTTTCTTCAGTGAGACACTGCAAGTCCATTTCAGAGATTTACTGTTGGGGAATTTACAAGATATGACTCCTTCCAAAGAAGGGAGAGATCCTGAGGCTAACTGGCCCTTCACAGACTTTGTTTATGGATATGCAATATTCCACTTCGGGAATTTCTGCTACAGGGTCCTTGAGGACGTTGTATAAGGAAGCTGTTGCAAAAATAAGAAAAACCACTGTTGTGATGCCTTAGAACATTCATCCTACAACTCCTATGCAAAATATGAGCTCAAATAAATATCTCTAGATGGGTTATTTAGATCTCCCCAATCTAGGTCCCTAAAACAATGTTCAATGAGAGAGCTACAGCAATACATTAACATAACCAGTAACTCTACATATCTAAAATACACCATAAGAGGGAAATGTATGTAGCCAACAATATATGATTATATCAGCAGAAATATACAAGAAATATAATGAGGGACAAGCCACTCAAGCTTTGAGATCCAACCTCCAATGAATAAGCAGTGAAATACAAGAGTTGCTACAACTCCACGAAATGTCGGAGAGCAGTGACTGTGCAGTGTATATGAAGGTATAAGCTTCTGAACATGAATAAATACATATTTGGCTGAAGGAATACAAGAAATAGCCCAATAATAGAGAAATGGGTTGAAATACAAGATTTCTAGCCAATCTATGAAGATTGCTAGAAATGCCAGAGTAACCCAAAATGTGACAACTGAGTTGTCACTGCAACTGATACAAAATATGAATGAGGCCATGATAGATCTGAAATGTAGATGCCCTCCTCTGATAATGTCTCCAAGAAAAGGGTTGATCCCTTTGTCTCAAAAACACTTCTCCTTTGAAGCTCTAGAACCTCTCTCACTGTCGCCTCTGAAATAATGCAGTTTCCTCCATGGACTGCGCAATGGGAGATGATGGAATGTTGGCCGATGCCAAAAGACCGGAAATAATTCCCGGAATCCTCCTTGTAGCTCCTCCAATGAATAGATCACTCCTCCACTGAAGAAAACTAGCTAAGATGACTCCATGAGTTCCTCCTTTGCTGTCTCCAGCAACACAACGTCCTTTCTGCTGCAGAAATAATGCTGTAGCTGATGGTAGTAGCTGTGGCCAATTATGGATTGAGGAAAATCAGCTCATTCCTCATATTTCCTTGAGGAAGAGGTAGGGATCCCCGACCGGGAACACCCTAGTGCCCGAGGGCACCATCAACCTGCTAAACAGCCCGGGGATGCAAGCTTTGCAGACCCAAGTCTGAAAATCTAAAACATAGCATAATGAAAATGGGCTACCATCTCCTCCATATAAAGTGAGAGAAATCTACTCTACCATGGTCCCACCAATTAGGGTTTCCACCCTCATGTGAATCTCTTCCCTCCAAAACTGCGCAGCTTCTCTAGGAAGCCTCTTCCTCCTTGGGCAGCGCTGTTGACTTTAGTCAAAGGTGACTAATCAAATGAGCTGGGTTCCATTCACACCCTTGGTGTTTATTTCAGCCGCTTTATTCTTCTCCTTTTCACATGAGGAGTGTTATTTCTTCATCTAAAAGGGGCTACAGTGTCTCCTTCCCCATTTTATTAAATAAAATAAAATGTGCAACTATAATGTTCAATTTTAGCTTGAGGCTAAAATTGGGAACATTACAGTCCTCCCCTCCCACATGTTGCTTGCCCTCAAGCAACTGCATAGAGAGAACACAATTTTCTCCCCTTCTTCTCTTGTGGCCTCCTCATCAATTGTCCCACCACTGCTCAAATATGCTGCAATGAATCTGTCCTCCAATGCTCTCTCCCAAGTATGCAAGCTGACATAATGCTCCTCATGGAAAGATAGAAGGTGTAGTGGAATCCTTCTTGCGGTGCTAAGACCTCCTTAAGGTAGGAGTGATGATATGCATGGGAAATTTTTTCTCCCAAGGATGATCCTCTCATCCATGCAATCATCCAAATAAAATCTCAACCCTCGGTTTTTGCAATGTGTTGGGGCTAAATGGAGAGTTGTTTTGGTTTCCCATGGTGGCCCTCTCTCCATTTGCTGCACATATGGGGCTGCCTTTGTCTTTGGGCTGGACAAGTATGGCCTCCAAGAATGGCCCAAGCTACCCCATCAAGAAAATCAGCCATGAAATGCCTCTGCAAATTCTTCAAGTGGTCCCTCCCACAAGAAGGTACAAGTAGCAATGTGGCAATCATGGTTTGCCCATGGTATCTCCTGCAAGATAAAACATATACAATGGGGAGAATCATGCTCCCAATGGGCTGTCCATATAATACCCTCCAAATAATTCTCCTCATAAATGTGAAACATCAGAAATATGTAAGGAGCAATATGCAATAGAAACAAGTTGTCATAGGACAACCGGAGAGTGGTTCATAGTTCCACTCATGGAACCTACGCAGTGCCTCCTTGGCCTGCCTCAAAATCAAAAGTAACAAGTGCTATAATAGCCACTTGTTTGCTGCCACAACATCTCCTCATAAGATGAAACATGAGAATACAAATTGGTGCCAATGGTGCACACCCTGAAGCATGTGGATTCCCCCACAACCATCACAAAATTAGCCAAAATCAAGGCTACAAGCAGCTGCAAGTACATCCTCATGAAAAGTGCAAGAAGAAACAAGCTTCCTTGATAGATTATGCTCCTCAATCAATGAAAAGAAGTACAATACCAAATATGAAATTAAACCTCCTCCATCATGCACTAGAGCTCTTGAGCTGAAATGGCTCAACTGAATGCTCTCCCTCTCCTCCAACGAGTAAGGGAATAGTTGTGCCAACCTCTCCAAAATCAACCAGGCTATGCATATATCCATATGCTGATGTGTATCATACTGAATGCCCTCCCAAGTGAACTCCTCTAGTAAAGCAAAGTATGCATCCAAATGCATAGCTAGGAAGTCCTCATATGCTGCATGCAAATAATTTCTTCTTGAGACTAGAAGCCCTAGTCAAGAAGAGTTTGCCATGATGATAGATGATCATATCATCCACTAAGTATTTGCCATCTCCATCAAGGCCATCCAAGAATCATGCATGCACCAAGATCCTGGGGAATACTCAACCAAAGCTAAGTCCTCCATCCTGGATCAATCCTCCACATAGACAATGTTGGTGTTCTGCAATATGGTGCTCCATCATGCTGCTGCCTACTACCTTAACACCCCCTCATGCCAAAGTCATCCTCCAAGTTTCTTCCATGCCATCATGCAACTACTCATGCTCAAGTAGAAATGGTGTTCTCTGAAAATGAGCCTCCCATGAGAGACTATCACCTCCAAAGAATCTCCCGATCCTGGGCAAGGTAAGCATGAGTGGCCTCCATCTACTCCAAAGCATGAAAGATTTCTTCCCCAAAGGAAGTAACCTCTCTCTCACCAAACCCATGGAGCAGCCAACCTGCATCATGAAGATGCTATCCTCCATCCATACAACAACTCTATCTGCGCAATAAAATTGAAGAGAATGGGTGGTACTGAAAATGAGAGAGTGCATCCCTCCGTCTTGTGCTTATTCCCAAACTCTCTGTGCTGTGCTGGATTCCTATAATTTCTCCACCTCTCCGGAATCCAAGAGTGGTGAACCAAATAGCATGATGCCTCTCATCATCTCTAGATCAAGTGGCCTCCAAAGTGGAAAACCTCTAAAAGTGAGACATCAAAATAGGAAGTGGATTGAATATATGAGAGGAATGAAAGGTCCTCTCTCTCTACTGCGTAGTGCAGTCCCTCTCCCATGTGAAGATAATCTCTGGAATAGATAAGGGTGAATGTTCATCATCCCTTCATGTTGATCCTTCTGCTCTTCTTCTTCTTCTTCTAATGGTGCAGCGCTGTAGGTTCTTCTATGCACCTCCTCTCTACTAACATGTGAGTGTGTCTCCCCCTCAATGAGAGGCCTTGGCCTTCCTTAGAGAGAAATATCACCACACCCTAAAAAATGGAAGAGTTCCCTCCATACAATGGGGTTTTTCCTCTAGCAAGTCATTCTCCTTATTTTCTCCCCCTCTAGAAAGATGGAATGATCTTTGTTTCATGGTTCCCCTCCATGCATGCAAAGTGTTTGAAGTTTTGTCACACCATGTTTTACATTGGTTTTCATCAGTCCCCTTTGAAAAACTCTTCGTGACTGCAACATATGATCGCTCATTAGCATGAAAACATGAAATAGAAGTCTGAAACCAATCATCATGAATCATACCTTTGAGTTGCAGCGCTGCTCCTCAAAAGGCCTCAACTTTTTCCTCTATTCTCCTTGCATTAGCTATAAGAAATGTATTGCGCTGTGGATATTCATGTGTGTTTGAATGCTCACACCCTCCATGAAGTAGCTGGTATTTGTCTTATCAACAAACCCTTCTCAGAAAATTTCTTCAAATTTCCCTTTCATCAAGATCTTCAATAATCTCCTGGAAAAGAAGAAGTGAAACCTCCTCTCCCATCATTCTTCTTTCCTTGTTTCCTCTGTAAATATCCTCTCCTTGGAGAGAATCTCCTCTTGTTTATGGCAATAGATCTTGGGCACAGGCTGAGCCAAGATCATGCTCTGATACCACTGTAATAATCCAAATCTGGAATTTTTTGCTCCATCAGGAATATCTTAAGATATTCCATTTTATTTCTTCAGTGAGACACTACAAGTCCATTTCAGAGATTGAATGTTGGGGCATTTACAGGATATGACTCCTTCCAAAGAATGGAAAGATCCCGAGGCTATCTGGCCCTTCATAGACTCTGTCCATGGATATGCAATATTCCACTTCGGGAATTTCTGCTACAGGGTCCTTGAGGACGCTGTATAAGGAAGCTGCTGCAAAAATAAGACAAACCACTACTGGGATGCCTTAGAAATTCATCCTACAACTCCTATGAAAAATATGAGCTCAAATAAATATCTCTAGATGGGTTATTCAGATCTCCCCAATCTAGGTCCCTAAAACAATGCTCAATGAGAGAGCTACAACAATACATGAACATAACCAGTAACTCTGCATATCTGAAATACACCATAAGAGGGAAATGTATGCAGCCAAAAATATATGATTATATCAGCAGAAATATACAAGAAATATCATGAGGGACAAGCCACTCAAGCTTTGAGATCCAACCTCCAATGAATAAGCAGTGAAATACAAGAGTTGCTACAACTCCAAGAAATGCTGGAGAGTAGTGACTGCGTAGTGTATATGAAGGTATAAGTTGTTGAGCATGAATAAAATACACATGTGGCTGAAGGAATACAAGAAATATCCCAATAACAGAGAAATGGGTTGAAATACAAGATTTCTAGACAATCTATGAATATTGCTAGAAATGCCGGAGTAACCCAAAATGTGACAACTGAGTTGTCATTGCAACTGATACAAAATATGAATGAGGCCATGGCATATATTAAATGTAGATTCCCTCCTCTGATAGTGTCTCCAAGCAAAGGGCTGATCCCTCTGTCTCAAAAACACTTCTCCTTTGAAGCTCTAGAACCCCTCTCTCATTGCCTCCTCTGAAATAACATAGTTTCCTCCATGGAATGCGTAGTGGGAGATGATGGAATGTTGGCCTATGCCAAAAGACCTGAAATAATGCCCGGGAATCCTCCTTGTAGCTCCTCCAATGAATAGATCACTCCTCCACTAAAGAAAACTAGCTAAGATGACTCCATGAGTTCCTCCTTCGCTGCCCCCAGCAACACAACATCCTCTCTGTTGCAGAAATAACGCTATAGCTGATGGTAGTAGCTATGGCCAATGTCGGATTGAGGAAAATCAATGCATTCCTCATCCTTCCTTGAGGAAGAGGTAGGGATCCCCGATCGGGAACACCCTAGTGCCCGAGGGCACCATCACCCTGCTAAACAGCCTAGGGATGCAAGCTTTGTAGACCCAAGTCTGAAAATATAAAACATAGCATAATGAAAATGGGCTGCCATCTCCTCCATATAAAGTGAGAGAACTCTTCTCCACCATGGTCCCACCAATTAGGGTTTCCACCCTCATGAGAATCTCTTCCCTCCAAAACTATGCAGCTTCTCTAGGAAGCCTCTTCCTCCTTGGGCAGCGCTGTTGACTCTAGTCAAAGGTGACTAATCAAATGAGCTGGGTTCCATTCACACCCTTGGTGTTTATTTCAGCTGCTTTATTCTCCTCCTTTTCACATGAGGAGTGTTATTTCTTCATCTAAAAGGGGCTACGGTGTCTCCTTCCCCATTTTATTAAATAAAAATAAAATGTGCAACTATAATGTTCAATTTTAGCTTGAGGCTAAAATTGGGAACATTACATAAGTTCATACTTTTAATAGGTAAATGACCATATCGCAAATGCCACAAGTCAATGTCATTTTGCTTTGAAACATTATGTGCATACAAATTCTTACTTTTCATTTGTAATTGATACAACCTGTTCTTTGTCATAGGAATATTTAAAACAAGAGACTTGTGATGATCAGAAATCGTGCAAGTAGTGTTGTGAAAACTAACATCATAACTGTGTGCATATAACTGTCCAACACAACAAATTATTCTTGAAATTGGGTACATAATAAACATCATAGATATTATGCACAATATTTTGTTTGGTTAAGACAGGTACAACACCCTTTCCTGAAGCTTTAACTTGACGATCATCACCTAAACCAATAGAGGAACTGAAAGATGTATCAAGATGTGAAAAAAAATCACTATGACCAGTCATATGATTACTACATCCATTGTCTACCAACGAAACATCTTTATTAGGTACTTGCACAGTCACTTGACATGCCAAAAATAAAGCATTTGATGTTTCACATTCAGTGTTTGTGACATTGGATTTGTTTTTACTTAAAACATACTGCAATTTTCGACATTCAGACTTGTAATGGCCATATTTTTTGCAATAATGACATTGAATTTTTTATTTGTCTATCCATCTACAACCATGATTAGTTTGAGACTAATCTAGATGTGTTTGAGTTACTTGTGATCTATCATTGGACTGAGACTATCCTCTTCCTTTTACTCTCATGCCACGAAAACCTATACCTCTACCTCTATCCATAGAAGCTTTAGATTTGAAAGCATGCTCTAAAGTATAGACATATAAATTAATTCTTGCTTCATGAGCCAACAAATAACCAATTAATTCTTCCACAGACAATTTTGTTAATTCTCTCGACTCAAAAACTATAACTATCATGTCAATTTAGGCAAACATCTAAGAAATTCTCAATATTTTTTTGATCTTCTAGTTCTTCACCATTCATACAAAGTTGATTAAAAACACCCGTAACTTTAGTCATGAACTGATCAATTTTTTTTGATTCATTCATTTTAAGTGTTTCAAATTGTGTTCTGAGAGTCTGTAATTTTAGCATCTTTACTTTATCATTACCTTGATAAGTAGCCTTAAGTATATCCCATATTGATTTAACAGTCTTAGTAGTAGTGATTTTAGGAAAAATAGAGTCATATAAGGAATTTAAAATGCATGACTTCGCTCTACCTTCTTTTTGTTTAAGTTCATCAAATTGTTTTCTTTGAGCAGCACTCATTCCAGCAATTATATTTGCGTCAGGTTTTGTGAAACCCAATTCCACTGATTCCCAACAACCCAAACCTTGTAAGCATGCTTGCATTTTACGAATCCAAAAATTGTAATTCTTCTTACTAAATAATGGTGTAGGAATTTCAAACTGACTTGATGAAGCCATGTTGAAAAAAATCAGAAATCCGATTAAAAGATTCAAAAGGAGCACCTCTCTAAAAACTTCAAAACAAATAGGGCACTCTTTTTTCCCCTCAAATCTTTCTTTGTTGTTGAAAACTTCTGAAACTAAGCCACAATCCTAAATATAAAAAATAAAACAACTCACTGGAAATGTATACATATGCTGAATACAACATTCCTGGGGCAAATGTCCCAACCTCAAAAACTAACTGAAAGAGAGTGCAACAATAAACTATTTTACTAGTAAATTTTAATCAGAATTTTGATAATTCAAAAAACCCTGTGCTCGGTGGATGCATGCTACTCTTGTACCGAAATCGGTTCATGGAACCACACAAACGAAATAGAGAACAATGCAACAACGCTCCAAAACTACGAAGGCGTTTCAGATCTAGACTAAGCGAACATGAACGGTTTCTTTATAGACCAAGAGGACCACCACGATTTGAGGGAGATCTACCTCGATTTTCAAACATGAACGGTTTATTTTTCTGGCAGCGACATCAATACCTTTGGTGCGTAGCCATCGCCTCAACAAGGGATCAATAACTGTTACTTCTTCAACATCAGCGACTCTTCTCTCCGATAGAGGCAACAGACACTTCGAACAGAGTCTTTCTTTTGATTCTACAACAAAGAAATTTTTTAATGTGAGACTCTTCTCCCTCGACGACAGGTAGTCTAGCAGGCAGTCTCTTCATGAAAACGAAAACTCTCCTCACTGCCTTCACAACAAACAAACAAGATCGACTCTAAGCTCTGATACCATGACTGATACCATGCTTGAATGACAGAGAGAAAACACACACACACACAACTAAGAAACTCTTATAACTAATAAACGGTTTTGCTAACTAATCCTACATCAACTGATTTTTAACTAAATATTATTTCTTTAACAATTTCAAGTTTTGTAGCCACAGGTATTGTCATTATTGTTGGAAAGGCAAAAGATTAAAGGCAAAAATAACACAAATATTTCACACACGAAACACACACTAGTTGCGGCTCTTCTATTAATCACATGAACTTCAATCTCACTGAATATAATGAACCCGGTGAAGGGTATTTATCCTTTTCGACTAACGACTCGCTTGACATGCACACACTTACCAAACTCATATATCACATAACTTCGACTTACTCAACACTCACTTAACTGACTCTCTAACTCACTTACCAAATTCATCTATCACACAACTCGACTTACTCAATGCCTACTTAACTAACTGACTAACTCTTCATACGGGAGTTAGTTAACTATTTTAACACTCCCCCTTAATTATGATTGCTAAACTAAAAAATAACTCATGAAAACTCAAACATGTCTACTGGTCTATGTTTCAGCTAGGCTTACAACACCCAAGTTTCTTTTGTGAATCTCAAACACATATATTGCTAATGGCTTTGTAAATATATCAGCCAATTGATCACTATATTTAAAAGGCTTCAAGTGAACTTCTCAATTGCTCACAAGTTCTCTAATAAAATGATAACTGGTACCAATATGCTTACTCTTTTTATGAAACACACTATTCTTGGATAGTGCAATCGTTGAGGTGTTGTCACAATATATTGATGTTTATCCTTTTTGTTTATGCTTGAGTCCATCCAATACTCCTCTTAACCATACTACTTGACATGTTGTTGATGTTGCTGCTACATATTCTGCTTCTGCTAATGATAGTGTCAAAATGGGCTGCTTCTTAGATGCCCATGAAATCACACCTGAACCAAGATGGAACACATAACCGAATGTGCTCTTCCTATCATCCAAACTACCTCCAAAATCACTATCTGTAAATCCGATCAAATATTTCTTTTTTGTACTTGCATACATTATGCCACAATCTCTAGTTCCTGCTATGTATCTCATAATTATTTTTCTTGCACTCCAATGTGTCTCTTTTGGAGTCTCCATAAATCTGGAAATCAAACTCACTCCTTGCATAATATCTGATCTTGTAGCTGTGATATACATGAGGCTTCCAACCAATCTTTTGAATAGAGTTGGATTGACATCTGATCCTTCATCATCCTTGCTTAACTTTGTACATGTTGCAACCAGTGTAGGTACAGGTTTGCAATTATCCATCCTGAATCTTTTCAGCAAATCTCTAGCATATTTATTTTGAAAAATAAAAATTCCTTTTTCAGATTTCTCAAATTCTATGCCAAGAAAATATTTCATTTGACCAAGATCCATCATCTCAAATTCTTTCATCATGGCCGCTTTAAATTCATCTAGATCAATATCACCTATAAAAATCATGTCATCAACATATAAGAAAACAATCAAAATTTGTCCATGCTCTGTTGTGTAACCAACTCCAAAAATAGAAGAAAAGAGATATCAACGCCTTATAAATAAGCCACTTCGAGGGGGAAACCTCCAATACATTACATAAATGAACAATTCTTGGATGATCCAATTTACAAAACCTCCTTTCTATATATAGGAGTCCATGGGGCCATAATGTAATCCTAGTGGGCTACAATGTAATCCTAGCCGACCTAACAATAATAATTTAAGGGCACAATAATAACAAAATGGGGGTTACAAGGGTACAATAATAACAATAAGGGGGTTACACTAACAACAATAAGGGACTATACTAGTAATATAGGGACCTAACATGCCCCTCTCCTTCAAAAAAGTGTTTTCCTCAACACTTGAGTATCTTTGGGTGCTTTTGTATAAAATTCTCATCCTCCCATGTAGAATCTTCAGTGGGTAAGTTCTTCCACTTGATGAGATACTCTGAAATTGATCGATTCCGTAGTTGTTGAGTTCTTGTTTCCGTGACCGCTTCAGGTTCCAATATGATTTTTCCTTCCTCATCAAATTCTGGTAATATTGTTTGAACTGTAATATTTTCACCTATAACCCTCTTTAAGCATGAAACATGGAAAATTGGATGTACTCGCAAAGAAGCAGGAAGCTCCAATTTGTATCCCATAGTACCAATATTTTGCAACACCTTGTAAGGACCATAGTACTTTGGCGATAATTTATTATCCTTCTTTGCTTGCTTGAGGGACATTTGTTTGTATGGTTGTAACCGTAAAAATACCCAATCTCCTACATCAAAACTTCTCTCGCTACGATGTTGATCTGCCTGTTGTTTCATTCGATTTTGTGCCAAATTCAGGTTATCCTTTAAGAGTTGGAGAACTTCTTGCCGATGCTCGATGTGATCTTCCACTGCTTGAACCTTTGAATTTTCCCTTAAATATGATGTGATGGATGGTGGATGATATCCATAAAGTGCCATAAATGGGGTCATTTTTGCTGCAGTATGGAAGGAAGTGTTATACCACCATTCAACAAGGGGTAACCACTTGACCCATTGTGTTTGTTTATCAGATACAAAAAAATGAAGATATCCTTCCAAACATTTATTTACGATCTCAGTTTGACCATCAGATTGAGGATGATAAGATGAGCTATGAGCTAATTGAGTACCCAAACAAGAAAATAACTCCGTCCAAAAATTTCCAGTAAAAATGGGATCTCTGTCGCTCACAATAACCCTTGGGCTTCCATGTAGCTTTTTAATTTTGTCCATAAATGTAGTAGCAACTGTACTTGCTTTAAATTGATGAGATAATGCACAAAAGTGTGCATACTTGGTAAGTCTATCAACTACCACCATGATGACACTCTTTCCTTCGGACTTAGGTAAACCTGTGATAAAATCCATTGAAATCTCCTCCCAATGTTGACTTGGAATGGATAAATGTTGTAGAAGTCCCGGGGTCTTAATTGTTTCCACTTTATTCTGCTGGAAAACCAAACATTCTGCCACAAACTTTTGAATATCAGATTTAAGGCCATCCCAAAAAAATTCTTTCTTCACCCTGTGGTAAGTTTTTAAAAATCTTGAGTGTCCTCCGAAAGGAGAAGTGTGCAATTCAAGAAGAATCTTTTGTTTTAGTTGGGAATTCTTACAAAGATATAAGCTATCTTTGTACCATAAGGAATCATTTTTCCAACTAAATGTATTAGATGTACTAGGATCTTGCTGCAACTTTTGAATGAGTGTCCATACATCTTTTTCCTTCTTCCATTCATCTCTTGCTTCGGTTATCCAATCTCGTTGGATAATAGAAATGGCACAAAGCAATGCTTCCACCTCTTCATTCTTTCTTGAGAGTGCATCTGCAACAACATTAAGCTTTCCTTTTTTGTAGATTATTTCAAAGTCATAACCCAACATCTTTGTGACCCATTTTTGTTGCTCTTCTGACGATAGTCTTTGTTCCAAAAAGTGTTTAAGACTATCATTATCAGTTTTTACCTTGAAGTGTCTTCCCATTAGGTAATTTCACCATTTCTTTAGTGCATGCAGTATTGCTAACATTTCGTTCTCATAAATAGGTTTCTGTAAATACTTTCCTTTGATTGGACGAATTTCAAAAGAAATGGGTCTTCCTTCTTGCATTAAAACCGCACCAATTCCATTTCTTGAGGCATCACATTCCACAATAATGGTTTTTGTGAAGTCTAGCGTAGCTAAGACCGGTGCTAGGCACATTGCCTCTTTAAGACGTTCAAAGGCCTTGGTTGCTTCAGGAGTCCATGAAAATGCATCTTTCTTCAATAATGTTGTTAGAGGTACTGCTATTCTCCCATAATTCTTAACAAAATTGCGATAATACCCTGTTAACTCGAGAAATCCTCGCAACTGCTTTATGGTTGTGGGGACTTTCCATTCCTTAATGGATTTAATTTTGTTAGCGTCTACTTTAACACCCTCATGAAATACAATAGGACCCAGATATTCCACCTCTTGTACTCCAAAGAAACATTTGGATTTTTTTGCATATAATTGTTTCTCCTGCAATAGTTTGAGCACCCTGTCAACATGTTCAACATGATCCTTCCAAGAATTGTTGTAGATTAGTATATCATCAAAAAATACTAGCACAAATTTTCTAAGGAAGGGTTTGAAAATGGAATTCATCAACCCTTGAAATGTAGAAGGTGCATTGGTAAGGCTAAAAGGCATGACCAAAAATTCATAATGACCCTCATGAGTTTGAAATGTTGTTTTTGGAATATCTTCAGTCTTCATTCTAATTTGATGATATCCTGAACGAAGATCCAACTTGGTAAAATAAATTGCTCCATGTAATTCATCCAATAATTCATCAATCACAGGAATGGGAAATTTGTCTTTAATGGTGAGCTTATTTATCTCCCTATAATCCGAACACATTCACCATGATCCATCCTTCTTGTGTACCAATACTACAGGAGCAGAGAAAGAACTTTGACTAGGTTGAATTATACCCGCCTCTAACATTTCTGCAATCATACGTTCAATTTCGCTCTTTTGGAAGTAAGGATATCTATAAGGCCGGATGTTTGGAGGAACACTTCCCGGAATCAAATGAATAGCATGATCATGATCACGAATAGGTGGGAGTCCTTTGGGAGTTTCAAACACCTTGGAATGATTGTCCAAGACTTGTTGGAGATCTCCAGAAATAGATGATTTTGATGTTGGAACTTCTAGTGAGCATAATTGTGCAATTACGCCTCGTTGTTCTTTCTTTAGAAGCTTTGTCATGCCATTAGAGCTTATTATCCTTCTCGGCTTCCCTTCAATACCCCGTAATTCGACTTCCTTTCCTTCTGAAAAAAAATTCAAGAAAAGTTCTTGAAAATTAAAAGCTACCGTCCCCAAAGATTGTAACCATTGTACTCCTAGTACAACATCAGCACCTCCCATAGGAATGGTAAGAATTGGACTAGTCAATACATATTCCCCCATGGTTAGCTTGATATTATGGCATTTTCCAGAGAAATTTATAGTTCCTCCATTTGCAACCATCACTTGACATTCTGGTGCTGGGTATAGGAAACAATTTAATTCTTTGGCTACCTTACAATGAATAAAATTATGGGTGCTACCTGAATCAATCAACACTATTACCTTTTTCTTCTTGATTTGTCCTTGTATCTTGAGAGTTTGAGGAGTGGTAATTCCTGCCAGTGCATTACACGATATGGTCGGATTCATTTCTTCCTCTTCTAGGTTTGGTTCCTGGTGTATATCCTCTTCTTGTTCATTTTCTTCTTCCTCTTCACAATCTATGTAAAATAATTTCTTCTCAGCACACTTATGACCTTTAGTGTATTTGCTATCACAACTGTAGCAAAGCCCTTTTGCTCTTTTTTCTTCCAATTGTTGTGGTGTCAACCTTGTAGGTTGTGGAAATCTAGACGTAGCAATACTTCCTTCTTTATAGAATTGAGTGGTAGGCTTCCTTGTCGCCATAATTTTACATTCAACTTTTCTTGCCAACCTGAATTCCTTCTCCAATGAATCAGGTTCCAGAACGTGAACTTCATGTTGGATGTTACCCTTTAAAGTGCCTATGAAGAGATCAATCCTGTGTTCCTCTGGAATATCAGTTACCCTTATATTCAATTTTTGGAAGTCATCAATGTGATGCCCCACTAAACCCTTTTGTTTGAGATTTATCAATTGGCTAAAGAAGGTGTTTCTCTTTGTATCCTCATAATGTGCTATCATTTCTTCCGTAAAAATTGACCAAGTGACAATTTTTTTACGGGAGCAAAGCCGTCGATACCATACAAATGTATTTTGTTCTAAATGTAAAGTTGCAATGCGTACCTTTTGTGTGTTTTGCACATTATGGAGATCAAAATATTGCTCCATCTGTAGTATCCATGTTACAGGATCCTTTCCATCAAACTTCCTCACATCCATTTTTGGAATATGGTGGTTCTTCCCGCCAACATTAGAGTTTATGAAATCACGATTAACATTTATTTTGTTCTCATCATGAGGTTCTTCTACTATCTTTTCACCATTAGGAAACATTTCTTGTATCAACTTGGTCAAACCTTCGATGTCTGCTTTTAGATAATTCTTCATGTTTTTCATGTTGTTTTCCATGTTGTCTTTCATGTCATCCATCTTAGCTTCCATGCCAGCTTCCATGCCATCCATCTTAGCTTCCACGCCTTTCTTCAAACCATCCATCTTCTCTTCCATGCCTTTCTTCAAAACTTCCATTTCATTTTTTGTTGCTCTTTGCGAGAGTGAAATTTGTTTTAATTTCTCTTGTAATTTCGATAGATCATGTTGCAATTATTCATCTTCATGAGTCATAGTAGACCCTTCTGAAGGCTTAATGTGTGTTGAGTTATTTTTACGAGGCATATTTTAGAACCCAATACTGATATCTATTCTACAATATTCCCTTGGAATCAATTCAAATTGATTCTTCAAACAAGACTTATGCAATTCGGAAAAAAATACACACCTTTTTCTTGCTTTTGAGGAGCTCGATATTGAAATTGGATTATCTCTGTGATTGCAACACTTCAATATCTGAATTTTGGTACTGACATAGCCCTCTTAATTATCTTTCGAATGCCACAGGTCTGACCTGATTTGAATTCTCCAAGACAAAGTTGTGTCCAATCTCCCACAATGACCTAATTATGGACTGGTTCAGTAGAGAAAACCTGTACGACTTGCCATGTGTCACTGTTTCATCCTTTGTCTTTGAAATTGATAGCCAAGAAACTGCAGTCCATGTAATTGTGACCACTATTTACGGCACTCCAATCCGATGCCCAAAGAAAGAGTTATTGAACTTTTCCCACGATCACCTGTTTGAGATGAAATTCAAGAGCCTGAAAAAGTACTATCTTCCACAGATCATATCCCCAAAAATGGTGCGAACCAAGCTCTGAAATTTTTTGACGATTTTCCTCAGGATTTTAGCTTTGCATCATACAAATTTCAGATTTTGAACCTTCGTAGAAAAAAATTTATAGCACAAATTCCACGATGACCTGTTTAGGATCCTGAAAAAAGACCTAACTTCCACAGATGATATCTTCGAAAATATTTCGAACCAAGCTCTGAAAATTTTAGAGAATCTTCCTCAGGATTTCGGCTTCGCACTCTAAAAATTTTTGTTTCTGAAATTTTGTAGAAAAAAAGTTATATCGAAAATTCCACGATGACCTGTTTGGAGCAGCAAAACCCTAGAATCCAAACCTCTGATACCGAATGTTGTGTAACCAGCTCCAAAAATAGAAGAAAAGAGATATCAACGCCTTAGAAATAAGCCACTTCGAGGGGGCAACCTCCAATAAATTACATAAATGAACAATTCTTGGATGATCCAATTTACAAAACCTCCTTTCTATATATAGGAGTCCATGGGGCCATAATGTAACCCTAGTGGGCCACAATGTAATCCTAGCCGACCTAACAATAATAATTTAAGGGCACAATAATAATAAAATGGGGGTTACAAGGGTACAATAATAACAATAAGGGGGTTAAACTAACAACAATAAGGGACTATACTAGTAATATAGGGACCTAACATGCTCATTTACCTTTGTGTATAAGGTAGACTCAATGCTGCTTATGAAAAATCCATTCTTGATCATGTAGCTGTCAATTCTGCTATACCATGCTCTAGGTGCTTGCTTAAGTCCATAGAGTGCTTTCTTCAACCTGAAAAATGTATCTTCTTTACCTTCAACTTCATAACCTGGAGTCTATTGCACATAAATTTCTTCTTATAGAATTCCATTCAAGAAGGTTGATTTGACATCCATTTCATATACTTTCCACTTGTTCTAAGCTGTTGTCGCTAGAAATTCTCTTACAGTATCCGATCTGGCTACTAGATAAAATGTTTCTCCAAAGTCTATTCCCAGTTAATCTGAGAAACCTTTTGCTACAAGTCTTGTTTTAAACCTGTCAATTTCACCTTTCACATTCAACTTTGTCTTATACACACACTTCACACCAGTGAGGTTTTTATCCTTTGGAAAATTAACCAAATCCCATGTATTAGTCTTTTCAATAGAATCAATCTCTTCAACCATAGCTTGCACCCAATTTTCATCTCTAATTTTTTCTTCAAATGAAGAAGGTTGGAATGAAAACAATTAAAAATTTGAATTAACATCCAAATCATCATAAATACCTTTCAAAATTCTCATCCTTCTCTTACCATTACTTGATTCATCGCTTGATTGGATGCTTGGAGAATTTTGTTCTGTTGATCTACTTGAAGATCCTTGCTGCTCTGGAAATCTTGGAGTCCTTGTTGGTACGACTATGTTTGGTCTCTATTCTTTAGATTCTTCCTACTCCTTTTCTGCTACATCATCCTTTTCCATCAATGGTTCCTGTGCATTGACTATTTCATCTACAACCCCATTCCATGACTATTGTTCTTTGAACTCAACATCTATGCTAATTATTCTCTTCTTGGTGACATGGTTATACAATTTGTAAGCTTTTTACTACTCACTATAACCAGTAAATATGTATTTTTTTCTTTGATACCAATTTGGTGGAAAGGAAAAAGAGTAAAAGCACAAATAACACAAATATTTCACACACGAAACACGCACGAGCTACGACTCTTTTATTAATCACGTGAACTTAAATCTCATTGAATACAATGAACCCGGTGAAGGGTATTTATCCTTTTCGACTAACGACTCGCTTGACGTGCACACACTTACCAAACTCATCTATCACATAACTTCAACTTACTCAACACTCACTTAACTGACTCTCTAACTCAGTTACCAAATTCATCTATCACACAACTTGACTTACCCAATGTTAGGGTCCTATAATAATAGGGATCATAATTTTGAATTTCTTATGTTTAGTCTTGTAATATTGTACATACCTTTTCATTTCTGCAAATGTTTTCCATAATAAAAAATGAAAAGAGGGTATGTCCTAAAATAATAATCAAAGGACCAAAATAAAGAAAGATAAATAAAGATATAAAATATGAACCCCGTAAAAAGAAACAAAAATAAATTCTGAAAATATTGCACATTCAAATGCCACTAGTCTTAGTTTACTTTATGCAAATAAAATTGTGTGCAGCATGTCCAAAATGCCACAATTCATGATGATCATGAAATTTAATCTTGATCATTCATGCCTTTAAATTTTATGTCATGATAGTTAGTGAATAAAGATCTGACCAAACCATTTAATCTTGGAAGATCATTAGTTAGGTAGAGAATAAAAATGAGCTCATAAGCTTAATCTGAGCCATTGTAAGATATAATGTTAGAAATAAGTTAGGTTGCTTATCAAAAGAAATTAAAAGGGTCAGCAAGCTCAAATGCACCCAATAAAGGAAATAAAAAATGTTAGCATAAATAAAAGGATAGGTAGGGTACTTTTCAAATATTATATAAGTCTGATTATGCTTATCCATTATCAAAAACATTTTCTAACACCTTCCCCTTGCTAAATCCCTTATTTCTCTCTTGGAAACCATTTCCCCTTATCCTAAATTCCCTTCCCCTTGCTAAAACCCCCTTTCCTTTGCTAAAGCCCCCTTTCCCTTTTAAATAAAACTTTTTGTTTTCATAAAAATACAAAACCCACCATTTCATAGCCTAAAAGCATAAATATATTAATTGGGCCCCACTTTCCTTTGATTCAACCCCCCCCCCGCTTAATTTATTTCCTGACCCCCCATTATTATTTGAAACCTCCGCTTAAATGAATTTAATTAAATTCCATTTTTCATTTTAACCCTCCACCTATATTTAACCCGAACCCACCTCTCTTTGAAAACTCCCAACTCCTCCTATCATCTGATCACCATTGATCAAATGTAATGACCTCAAAACCCTTTCACACTTCCCACTGTTCGAAGTTTAAAATAGAGGGGGGGGGGGGGGAGGGGAGGGAAATGGGTGGTTTCATTCACCCGCTCCCCTGCCACGTGACACTTCCTCATTCTATCGCACACCCCCATTCCAAAACCACTAAACCAGCTTTCGCTGTGTGATAAATCACCAAACCACTTCCAAGGCACGTGATAAACCACCACCTTTTGAAATAATACAACTCCCGTGCCATGCAATAAACCCCAGTTTTCAAAAAATATAAAAACTCGCATTACCATTATTTCCTTATCTCTGTTTATTTGCGAAAGAGACCAAAAGCCATTGCTAACCAGTATTGAAGCCTGCCGCTGCTCAAACCTCCTTCCACAAATCAAATTTTCGGCATTCCAGGTAATTTTGAATACTCGACACCATCAAATAAGCTTATTAGTTCAATAATTGAACCAAATTTATGGATTCCCAAAGCATCCAAACTGTAAACCCTTTGCAACCACCCTTGTTAGATGTCGACCACACTCTTGTGGACGATAAAGACTTTAAAATAAATGACACTGTGACTGATAGCAACCTTTTGGATCTTCATTGCTGGATCCATGACAAATTTGTTTATCAGGCATACGATATTCATCTGTGGGACTCTAACTTGCTCAAATACACATTTCCACAGACCCACCAATTCCCTGAAGTCATCACACTATGCCAACTCAGTTATTTTCCAAATGAAAGAACCACAGTCACCGCTGACCAAGAAATCCTGATTACAATAACTGCTCAATCCATCAATCAAATGCTGCAAATTCAATCACAACCAGAGGGAGTACCTTTCTCCATTGAGACCCTTACTAAGCTTTACCTAAAGCTATATTTCCCTAAAAGGTCTCAAATATTTCAGACTTTCCTCCCTAAATCAACTCAATTTCCTAAAAACAACCCACCATACTCTGCTACCATGTTCCATGAAAGAAAATAGCAAATTGTGATCATGCTGTCCTGTATATTTGGATATTTCACTGATGAGCATGTAGATGAATCCATCCTTGGTTTTCTCTCTATCGTTTTCCAGGTCAGCCTCCAACTATAACTTTCAACTTTGCCGAATTCCTGGCAGATGCCATGCAGGATCAACTAATAAAATTGCCAGAAGAAGGAGTGTTCAAATAATCCTCAGTATTGTTTCTTTTGTTCATATATTTTCAATCAGAAAGGTTTGCAGTTAACCTACAAAAACTAGACTCAGAAGGTAATCCTCAATCTGTAATATTTTGGACATCCTTGATCAGAAAGTATTCCACTGAATTTAGTTTCAAAGACTTTATTGATTGTTTTTTGTACCCAGTGGTTAATGTTATTAGCAATAGCATTCAACCCAGAATTAGTGATGAAATAAAAAAGGTTCTACAGTTATCAGATCATAGCAAGATAGGAGACTAGTATTTATACCGGAATCACACAGAGATAAGAGTGTATGGAAGCCAAGTACTTCCTTATAAGCTTCCCAAATACCTCCCAATGAGGATATTTGATTTAGAGTACATCAGGAAAATATTGAATTTTGATGAGATAAATTTCCTTTCAGCCAAAAAGAAAACTCAGTTCAAGATAAAAAACCAACAAGGGCCTTTTATATGCAACAGTGGGAATGCTAGAAAGGAGGCAGAAATATGCTTACAAGAGTTAAAGTTCAACAACAGTTTCAAATGGTCATATGACCCCTTGGATGTCATAAGTAAATTGAGAATTAAGTTTAAACTCACCCCTTTCATCCATGAATCTAAGCCTGAAATTGAGAAATATTCCAACCAGTCAGAGTGATTGGAAACCACTCTAAGGGATGTGGAGGAGTAGCGTGATACTGTTTCCATCCTACATACTCCAGACCCACAAGACAAAAATTCAAAAAGGGCTAGAGAAGAAGGCTCTTGTTCAGTAGAAGGTACATCTAATAGTAAATTCAAGCTTTTGTGCAAAAAGAAAACAAGGCTAAATCTAGTGATGGAGTTGGAAGAAACCATTGAAACATATATTGTTATCAGGGATGATGCACCTACAACACATTTAGAAGAAACACCTCTACCATCACCTTCCAATGCACAAATCATTCAAAAGAAAAATAGTGCAGAGATTTCATCATCCAGCAAGCCAATTGAGAAAGAAAATATATCATGGTGAAATATAAAGATATTAAAATAAAAAATGAAGCATTGAAGGTTGTTACATATGCACAATACTGGAAGAAAACTCCTAGTGATCAGAGTAGGTTTCTTTCAGATTTTTACCTCAGGACAAAGCCAATGCAGATGACATTCCTACAGCCTAAAGTACAGGCCCCAAAAACTTCAGAAGACTATAAAAATACAATATTTGAAGTTCCTGCCAAGGATGTGCATGCAATTGACCAAATTGAATTCCACAAACAGGCAGGAGAAATGATATACTCAACCATGACACATAAAGCTCTAAGTGTCCAAAAGTTGCAGAACTCTCTAGAAAATATAAATTCACAGTTAAAGCTAGAGAGAGCCTCATCACAAGTAAAAGGCAACAGGATAAAGTCACTAGAAGATTTGGTAATTGAAATTGGTTATAATCCAAAAGACATCAATGCATCATAAGAGCTTATAAATAAGAAAAATGCAAACATAGCCACACTGAAGAAATAGTTAAAACTACCAACTATTGAACATCCACAAACCAAGGAGGTTTTGGAGAAAAATAAGCAAAAGGATGAGATGATGAATCTAATTATCTAGTTGACAGCTCAATTAAAGGAAACAGAAATGTAAATGGATAAACTTGTATAGGAAAATCAAACTAGCATGGAAGCAATTCCCATTATTGCTATTCCCATAACATCTACATCAGCTCCAATATATAGATCAACAACAACATCAACAATACCAACAACCCATCCCATTGATGAGGCCAGAAAATTAATCAAAGAAATGGAAGATGTGTCCATTCAGACTACAGAAATTAACAAGCTTAAAGAACAAGTAAAGAACTTAGAAGATGGAAATAAATTGGTAGAAATAATGCAACAATTTGAAGTATAGAAAGCCAATAGATCAACTGATAGAATCCACAAGATAGAAAAAGAGTTGTCACTAAAAGAAACTTTAGCCCAAGCAAAACAAAAGTTGTGGTCCAATATCATTAACTCAGTTAATGATATTTGGCCTTTTATACAAATTATATTTGAGCATAATGACTTGATAAAGGAATCTGGTGATGCAATTCAAAATGTCAAAGCCAACCTTGGAAAGAAACTAGAGGAAGCTGTTAGGTCCCCATAATTTTTTAGATTGGCAGGACCAAATATATATAGGGGTAACATCAAACCAGTATTTGGAGTCCTAGGACCTAGCCTTCCTGGACTCAGAGAGGGCTCTCTCTATATTTGTGTAAAATATGTGAACTTGATTGATTTTAGGCTAGTTATAAGGATTAGGGTTTGTTCATTTGTTTTGTTTGGTTGGGTTGCTTGTCAAGCAGAACATAAAGAGTAAGATAGGTTTAGACCATTGGGCTATGGAGTTTTCAAAAGGTCTTGAAAGGTACAAAAATAGGTCAAGTGTGTCTCAGAGGGCAAGTATAACAAAGCTAAATGGATCTTTAAAGCTTCTGTGAGTGAAGTGAACAATAAACTGTGAGATTAGTAGGTTTAAAGGGCAGTTAAGAATCCTTAACATGTACTATAACAAGAAAACTCTTTAAGAAAACTATGCATAAAGAAATAACCAAAGACATGGCATACCATAAGCTTCTTTGACTAAACCCTAGTAAGTAAACATCAAGACAACAGTCCAACAAACCATAGAGAGCAACAAACTTGTAAATTCTCTAGTGATTTCACCTTTAGGCAAAGAAAACATTCAAGATAACATATAGTATTGATCAAATAGAAAGGAACTCCTAAAATTCCTTAATCATACTACAAAGAAATTCAAAGCAACCCTTCAATATGGACAAAAGGGCAAGGAAAACCATAAACCTCTTTAGTCAAACCATATTTAGCAATACTTCAAAGAAAAGACCTCAAAATCAATGTTTTAATTCATAACCAAGGCTGGGCTAACCATAAAATTCTTTGACATGGGCTCCATTAAATCATTCTTGAGATAAAAAAGTTGAGTGGGATTAGAGAGCAACTAAGAATTTTCTAAACTGACATAGCAGAGGAAAACATACAAGCAATAGAAAGCAAACAGAGCTAAGGTGCCTCTAAAAAACATTTCTTAACCTAAATTTTCTGTTCTACTGCATGAAAAAGATGAAACAAAATGAAAACATAAGAAAACAAGCACTAATTTAGAAAGACATCACCATTATCCATGCTCATGAATCATGCAAGTGTGCTTGCTCCATTGTCATCCAAATCAAAGCATTCATAACACTCCAAAGGCAATTTCTCCTCAACTACAAGTCTATGTATTGACTTTAACAATCAACCAAAAACTACAATGAGGCTTCCATGTAGTATTTAACTTGCAAAGGAAGACCAAAACCCTAGCTAGGGCTTCAAAATGTCATTAACTACGTCATAAATACCAATTTGTCCTATGAGACCATGCAAGGCCCAAGTTACAAATATCTAACTTAATAAATGCAAAAATAAATGCTAACATAACTCCTCAACTAACTCTAGAGCGATTTGCCTCAAAAACCCTCAAAATATCTTTTTCATTAACTCCAAGTGTCTTTTGTTGACTTTTTGGCAAGGGGCAGCGCCAAAATAGGAAAAATAGGTATTTTTGCAGCTAAGTTTTGGGGGCCTTCCCGGTGTCTAAATGATCTCTATAATAGCTCATTGGAAATATTGCCCTGTACAATTTCTATAAATACCTTTATTTTTCAATTTGGTGCTCATTTGCATGCTCGAAAAATCAATCTCCCAAGACTACTCAGGGTACAACACCAACTCTGAAAATAGGGCAGAAAGTTGATGTTTTGCATGTTTTTAACACTTTTGGAGTACCAGATCTTCTCCAAATGAGCTAAAATTTTGTGAGGGTGATTTCGTTGGCCTAAGGATTCTAAAAATTTCAAGTTTTCCTCCAATGGATTCCCCAAAAAAGAGTGCAGCGCCAGTGGCACTGCGTGTTTGGCCCTTCAAAACAGTCAAAAACTCAAAAAACTCAAAAACTTGGAAAAAATTGAATTTATCTTGTTGATCATGCCTGGGATGCTTGTAGGAATGCATCAACAAGAGTGTTAAGTTTTTATTTGTCCTTAGCCTCATTTAGTGATTTAATCTTTGCAAGGGCTCTTCTGAGCTTGGCCGTTGCAATATTGTTTCTTAAGGCATAATACCTTGCCATCTTCTTTTGGAGGTCAAGGTCTCTCTTGGTCTTCTCCAACTGACCCTCCAAGTGTATATTTGCCATCTCTAGCTAAGGTTCCCGATCATATTCTATTTCCATGGCAAGCAACTCACTTGGAGTGAGCTACTCTGCCAAGGCTGTCTCTTGCTCTCTCTCCTTGGCTAAGGCCTTCTTCAAGCCAATTGTTCTTGGCCTCCTCCTAGGAAGCTATTCTTCCTCTTCTTCAGTGTTATCATTAGTGCCCAAGACTTCATCTAGCTTTGCCTTTATCTTTGTAGCCTCTTTCCGAGCTCTAATAGGTCTAATCTCATAAATATCCTTCTCTGCCTCCAGTTGCTTGTTTTCAACCTCAAAATAGTGAATCAAATTCCTAGCCCTACTAGATTGACTTGAAAATATTTAATTTGGGCATATTTTCTTTTAAGCAGCATGCTTGTGACCCTCTCCTCATTTTCACCATCACTGTCAACATTAATAAGTTAGAATTCTTGTTCAGTCTCATGTTTGTATTCTTCTTCCTCATCACTGACCTTTCCCTTACCTTTGTCAAGCTGCTTGGTTGATGTAGAAGGCATGGCCCCTTGCCTCTTAAGGGCAACAAACACGTTCCTATTTCCCCTTTGGTAGGTCAAAGGAAAAGGTTCAATTTTCATCATTGCTATGCCACTTGTTTCACTGCCATCATTGTTGCCATCATCACTGTCATTGTCATTGGTACCTGTTGTACGGTACAAAAATCCTCCCCATTTCAAAATTTTAGAATAAATTTTATTTTAGAAATAGGTCCCCTTTCTTTTAGATAGAAATAAAAAACTTTGAGAAAATCCGATAGAACAATAAAAAGATTCATTGTTTAAAAGTAATGCATCACATATCGCATATATCAAATGCAAATGAACAAAAGTGACATTGAATTTATTTCAATCCGATCAACCATAAGTCTTATATCACATCGGCACAAAGTGTAAAAGCATTCATGTTAAAAAGTCATATGCGAAAAAGTAAATCACAATCGCAAATCGGTAGAGTCTTAAGGTTTCACATTTATTTTGCAAAACTCCGATGCGATGTAACTTATCGCAATCGCATTTCAAAAAGGTTATCCTTCATTCGGTCTATTTTATAAACTCCGATGCGATACAACATATCACAATCAAATTTTGTAAAAGCAAAGACTACTTGTTTTATAAAAGTTCTGATGCAATGGGTCCCACCATCATCGCAATCGCATTTCGGTGAAAATAATGAACAACTCAATCCCTTTGGAAATATCCGATGCAATATACCTTTAACGCTAATCGCAAATCGGCAGAAAATATGAGATGTCTTTCATTTTCCTTTCAAAAACTCCGATGCAATGAATTGTCAGTCTTTATTAATCGCTATTTTGTGCCGCGCATATATTTATCGGTCAATCGCAATCGAAAAATTCAAAGGGAAAAATTTTACATTAACATTTCAATATCGCCAATCTCTGATTGTACGAGCATCATTAATTGGAAAATTAAACGAATTATGGTAATTGATTCTCATATCAATGCGTGAATGTGACTTTTCTTTAAGGTTTTCATTTTTAATACATGGTTAATCAATTTGGGATCATTAATAAAAATATTTTTGCATAGTTGTTCTCCTAACTTCATTACTTCCTACGTCTGAAAGGTTTGTCTCATTTTCAGAGCTATAGAACATCCAACTCTTTTGTTCGTCGAACTAGTGAAACGATACCAGATGAAGAAGATGTCTAAGAAGCTTAAGAAATCAAGAATTACTGCCACCTCAAAGACCACTGCCACTACCATAATGCCAAAATAAAAACTAGCTAAAATCAAGCTGGTTACAAATACTACATGCCAAGGTCTCGGGAAGCTTTCCTGGGGAGAAGTCTATAATTTACTTGAAAAAGAATGTTAGAATTTACCGGAGAAATAATAAATTTACTGAGAGGAATAATAATCATGAAAAAGAACCAGCAACAAAACATTAACATAAACACAGATGTTTATCCGGGAAAACCCCAAACTCCAGGGAAAAACCCAACCAATGAAATTTCATTAAACATTGGCCAAAAAATCTTGGCCAATCCGGCCAAGTGAGCCTTCACCCCTCACCTCCAGGCCTGCATTACAATGAAGTATTCCTAGCCTCTTATAGGCTCCATTACATGCAATACCATGGGCCAAAACCATGGGTGCACAAAACCATGTGCCCCAAAACCACTACTATTTACCCTAGTCAACTTTGAGTATATCCCGAGTCAAGTTTACCTAACAAAGAAGACCCTACAGTTACAGAGGTAAAGGCAATAGTGCCAGATGAAGAATCGGATTCAGATGACAATCCCCTTAAAGAACTCGCAAATTATTTTCTTCATAGAATTGCAGCACGGGCGAATGTATTCCCATATTATGACATAATATGATGGGTGATAGACAACACCACCATCACAAACAGAACATTCATGATAGTTGGGGGAAATATTTCTGGGTCTTTTAGAGCAGAAGGCATCAAAGAAATGTACCATCTACCAGATCCTCAAAAGACCTACAACAAAGCCTTCATAGTAGATTTTACCTCAAGCAATGAAATTGAATCAGACCCAATTAAAGAATGGAGACGAGCTCTAGAAAAGCATAAGCATGAGACCTCAGGTATGTATTCCGTAGAGTCTCTTGCACCCCCATATTTCTATGGTGTTGCAATGATGTGTAGAATTTTTGGATACGATAATTCTGCAAGGTTTTCAATTCAGATGGTACCCCTAATTCATGCTGCTATAAATTCTAAGATTATGGATTGGTCGGTTATTCTTTCGAATAAGATGGCTAACATAATTCTGGACTATAGAAAGAATAAAAATAGTGGAAATACTCCCCCATTACATTTATGTGCCTATATCTTAGATGCTTTGCGTTTTAATTCCGGATTCCCTATTCTTTGGAAATGGACTTCACAAGAACCTGTTCCGATTCACATTTACCATAAACATTTGTGGAAGGCTCATTTACAGAACCATGTATATAGAATTTTCCATGGCTTCATGTTACCTATCTATCAAACTATTTTTAACCAATTTCCTCCCCAGCTCTCTAAAAAGGCAAAGCTTGATATATCCCTAATCGACAATTGGTTTGGAGAAGAAAAGTTTACCTATATTAGGGTTTTTGGAAGCATTGTTGAACCTCATGTCTTACCTCTATATGTCCCTGATAAACTTTTAGCTCAAGAAATTTCTTACCAGTTGAGAGAAAGAGGGATGTCCAGGTGTTTAAAGAATTCCAAAAAATCGATGTGGCCTACTTTTCCTTTCCATTGTGGAACCTGTACTCTTAATGATTTTAAGCATGCTGAAAAAGAAACCCTTAAGATAAGAAATCTTAAGCTTGCAACTGTTCGAGGCAGACAATATGATCCAAATAAAGTAGCTTTTAATTTCACAACTTTGGTCCAAATTGCTAAGTTTGAGCATGAGCCTGATAAATTTGATGATTTATTTGTCTCAATTGAGAAATTTTCCCAAGTTTATGACTTAGCTAAATCTAAGTTTCAAGAAGAAGATATGAATAAATTTATGCAATTCAGAAGTCAGAGATTACTGAAAGCTCCCCTTAACCAGCTGAGAATTCCTTTACAAGAAAATGATAGTATGTAAATAGAACAAAAGAAAAAGGAAGATACAGCCAACAAAACAGAAAAAGAAGTGTCTACCAACAAAATCGATATGTAGACTGAGAAGGAAAGAACATGCAGCAAGCCTGATGTGCAGACAGACAAGGAGAATATTGGCAGCAAAGCTAATGTGCAGTCTGAAAAAGAAGATACAGGTAATAAGCCCGATGATCAACTTGAAAGAGAAAAGACCACGTAGAAAGAGGGAAATTCTGCTGAATTGATTATTACTTCCCATTTTCTACAACAGTATGAACAATTCGCTCAACAAATAGGAGAACAAAACAATCCTCAAGTTGATAATCTAAATGATCAGGATATGGAAATCATTCTTGAACATCCATCAGAAGAAAATGTGTTGAGAGTTGAAGACATCCCTCCTCTGGATATATTTTATAGTCCTAAGCATAGGGCTGTTGTCAGAAAACAAAGGAAAAGAAGGAGGATAGATCAAGGACCAATTGCAACTTCGCAAGTTGAATTAATGAATGTTGTTTGGAAGAACACTGAGGTAAATCCTTCAGAGGATCTTACCAAATTATCACAATATGCAGGTGCCTATAGTGTAGCCACTATAGATAAATCTACTGAAGTCACTCAAATGATAAAGCAAAAAGACTTACAGATAGCATTGCTAGAGGAGAAAACAACAGGTGATCAACAAAAGATATTGCAGTTGGAGCAGCAGTTGGAAGAAGAAAGACTTAGAGCCAAACAATTGGAAGAACAACTAAGTATTGAAAAGAAGAAGCTTGATCAGCAAGCTTTGAATAAACAACAACAGTTGTCTCAAGAGGTATCCAAATTACAGACCTTGCTGCAAAATGAGAAAACTGCCAAAGCAAAGTAAGAAAAAATATTTCAAGCAAGATTGGATAAATTTAAGGATTATCCTAAAATTGACCAATTTAGAATAGAAGCTCTAGAAACAAGTAAGCTATTGTCTCAGTAGTTGGATGATCTGTGTCAAAAAATTGCACATGCTAAACCTTTATGTGAAATAACATCATCTCTTATCAATGAATCAGTCAACACCAGAATTGAATTTGAAAATGCAGATGATAAGATTTCAGAATTTATTTCATGGCAGGATTCAGAACAAGGAAAGAGTGCAAATGTTCCCAGGACCGAAGAAAGGCATAAAGAAATTTTGTTTGCTGAATGGGAAACATAGTTGATTAAAGAAGAACATGCTACATCAAGGGCCAGAGCCATAATGAACAATCTGACACAATTAGTTAATGATAGTTTATATGCTACTAATTTAATTTCAGATTGTACTCCAGGTAAATTATCAAGAGTGAAAGAAACTGATACCAGATGGAAGCAGGAATTAATCAACAAGAATAAAAAGATCTGCAAAAAATAGGAAATTACATGTTATGTCCTATGGACATATTTGATTAAACCACACAGTCAACAGATGGCAATCAAATGCCTTTCTAAAGCCATCAATTACATCGTTCTAGAGCTATCCGATGCCACATACACTAGTCAGTTGCATTCGAGGCTGAGCCATCCAACTGAAGTTAAAGATATGCTTAAAATCTGTCACCTCAACACATTGAATACAAAATAAATTCAATGAATCTGTTTTATTTGATATCGCAAGTCTTTTCCCGGATCTCCGATGATAGTTTCTAGCATAAGTTATAGTTAATTTGTTTTGTTAATTTCCTATTTAAACCCCTTTCAAGCATTTAGAAAGGGGTCTTGAATTTGTAATATTTTGGCTTTGGATAATACATTTCTGTACTCCATTGACTATCTTATTTTTTATAAAGGATCACATTTTGTGATTTCATGGTGAATTATCTTTGAGAATTGCATTTCTGTACCTTGAAGATTTTTCTAAGTTAAAGCACAGGATCTGGATATCAAATTGCATCAAGGAAATGTCTTAATGAATCTGGTATTTCTATCGATTTACTGTTATTTTCTTTATGTAATGAAGTATTCTCTTTGAAATTTGCTATCATTTATATATGCTTTTTTCTCAAATATTTCTTTAACATATCATTTCTGAAGATATAGAAATATTCATCTATCATGGTATGTGCAAATGATATATAGAATTACGAATGTGATGTGCTATTCTAACTCTATTTAATTTCTTAAACATATTTATCATTATATGATACTATATCTTTCTATTGAATAATAATACATTTTCATGGTTATTTGTTTAATTGAAAAAATCTTTAAGTCGTATTCATATTTAATACCCGGGTTAGTTTTAGAATTATTTGCAAGTTATAGATTAAATTAGATAGATTAGCTCAGTTAGTTAGTTCCATTTATCCATTTGCACAAACACTCCATCACCAATCCATTTATTATTAGGAAACTGGTCCTATAAATCCAGTTGGAGCCACCACACCAAACGGAAAAGGAGCTGTCCTAAGGTCTGGACTGGGAGGTTTTCCCCCAATGTTTGAAGCAATGATTTTCGAGGCTTCAACATTTTTGGTGCTAGAAGGAGGGCCTAAGCTATGAATGGCAAGTAAATCCAAATCTACAGGCCATTCCAAGAGCAATTAACCCTCGTCACCTTCTTCATTTCCTCTACATCTCAAATCTCTAGGGAAGAAATTGAGAAGAACATCAATACACCCACTACCATAGCTTTAGATCTGTCAGACAATCAACCTCCTGAGTCCCCTGAAATACAAGCTTTAGTTCATAAACTCCAAGGGTTCTCATTATCATTAGAAGAGTCTGAATTATCCGAAGGTAGTGTTACTTCACAATTTGTTTCTTCCAAACCTCTCACTAGGTCACAAAGCGAAAAATTGGTATTCCTCCAAACAAATTTCCTTTACCTAGTCGAGTTAAAACCAGAAAAACACCGTCGGAATCAGGTAGTGATATTATTTCTTCATCACAAACTCACTCATCTACTTCCCAAACTCAAACCTAGAAGAGTATAGTTATTCCAACAACCTCTACTCAAACACCAGTTGTCTCTTCAAGTCCCTCAACCGTTAGCACAAAAATGGCACAAAGACCATGGACTAATCTAGGGGCTGTTGAAATCTCTGCACCTTTGCATGATTTTCGAGATCATCCTGAAAAATGGCTGCCAAAATTTAGTCCTGACCTTGGTATACAAGCAAAAGAACACATTAATAACTTTATGTTATCTGTAAATTTAAATGAAATACAACATGAAGATGTTGTGGTTAGGTTATTCCATTATACTTTACAAGGGGTAACACGAGCCTGTTATTTTTCATTACCATCGAGATCTATTACAAGTTGGGATATTTTCCAGGAACATTTCTTAACCAAATTTGGAGATGATAGATCAATAGCAACTCTAATTAACGATCTTGCCAATTTGAGAGCAGAATCCAAAGAACCCATTGAAGATTTTAATTCCCGATTCAACAAACTTTTGATTAAAATTCCTACAACCTCAAAACCTAGTGAGCAAGTCCGAAGTGAATGGTATATAACAGCTTTTCCTTCAAATATAGAAATTTTTGTAGATAGAGCTTCTAAAACTACTTTGGTTGAAAACATGAAAGAAGCAATTGTAGTTGAAAGATGGATTATTGCTTTGGCTAAGAAGAATGCTATTGAAGACAAAAAATCCAAAAAAGTCAGCTTTAAGGATGATTCAAAGAAGAAAACACCTAGGGATCCTTATGACATGGAAGGCTTACATAAATTTCTAAAGACCTTGTCCAATGAAATGATTGAAATAAAAAAACAAGTGGCAGAAACTTCTACCAAAATACCATTTAGAAATTTCAAAAGGAATCTAGAAAACTGAATCTAAACCACCCAATTCAATATCCAATGCAGAGTCAGATCTAGAAGAGGACGAAGAAGAATATACACCTCTATTATCGGAAGAAAATGAAGAAGAAGAAATAGCTGAATTACATGGGATGTGGGATTTCATTCTTCCTAATTTAGACAGTGAAAAAGAACAAGAAGCCATGCCAGTAAGTACAAGAAGTAAATCTACAACAGAGCTTGTCCAAACAGTTCCCAAGAAGAAAAGTTTAAATTCGACTACTAAAGATAAATCCCCTGTAAAGAAAAATTCCTCTTTTCTGACTCAAAATCAACCATCATCTTCTAATCCTACTACAACAACATCTAAGACTCTAGTGGTATCAGATCCTATGGATTATAACATTGTTCAAGACAGGAAGAAAACCAGAGCAAATATCTCTCTACATGAACTTAGCAAACTTAAGCATCAATAGAAGTTGTTATTGAAAGAATTAAATGCAACACCTATTTCTCCTCTACCAAGTGGTGTAGTTGCCAAAGCAACTAAAGGATCAGGTAAGCCACCAAATAAAGTAGATGCTACTGATACTGTTCTTATTGGAGAAAGATCAAATTCTCAGACACCTCCTTTTCTTTTAACTTATGAAATCTATAACAAGAATTTTCATAACTTCTTAATAGATTTAGGAGAATCATCTAACATAATGCCTATTTCAGTCTGCTCAAAATTAAACATCGAACCCCAGAAATCTGCAGTTCATATTGTTCAATTAGATCTGACTAAAGTGCAAGTTGTGGGAGAAATTAATTCAGTCACCATTAGGTTAGCCTCTGATCCTAGGATAGTCCAGAGAATGGATATACTAATTGCAGATATTCCTGAGTTTTATGGAATATTAGTATTGAGCAGGGATTGGTCTGCAAAGCTTAATGGTTACATCGCCACTGATTATTCTCACATGTGGCTTCCTCATAAAGGGAAACCAAATCAAATCAGGTTTGAGCGAGAAAAACACATGATGCATACTGTAACAGAATTTGAACAAGAAAATGAACCTGTAGATTTTAATAACAACATTCTCAGAGGTTATTCTGCTGAATCATTTCTTGGAAATTTCACAGCACCGCAATCACCTTTTTCTGTAAATACTTTTATTTCGCAAATTTAAATTTTTTCACAAACTGATTCTTCAAGAATTGTTAATGTTTATGATCAATCTGTAGATAAACCTATAGATAAGTCTTTATTTTGGTCTTTCTATTTTGATGGATCAAAATCCAATGATGGTGCAAGAGCAGGATGCATTTTAGTTGACCCAGATGGGGAGAAAACTATGCTCTCATGTAGATTAGAATTTGAGTGTACAAATAACACTGCAGAATATGAAGCCTTGATCCAAGGGCTTTATAAAGCAATAGGGTTGAATGTTAAGTACCTGAAAGTGTATGGTGATTCCGAAATTTTTATCAGACAAGCAAGAAACACTATCCATTGTCTTTTAGATCATCTTAAACATTATAAATCCCTTGTTCAAGATCTTACCACTCAAATTTTAGCATTCAACATATTTTCTATCCCTAGAACTCAAAATTCAGCAGCTGATTTGTTAGCTAATGTTTCTTCCAAGCTCCTCCTAGCTGAAGATTATAGTCCAGATAGGTTTTCAGTTGAATTATTCTTTAGACCTTTTGTGCCAGATAATGTCACCAATTGGAGAGTATTTTATCATGACGAATATATCTTAAATTTCTTGACTTCAGAAAAATCTTATGATGGCCAAATAATTTATGAAAGTGATCATGATCTTCAAAACACATCAAAAGACAATGAAAATCATATTCCCAAATTTGTAGTCATACTTGAAGACCTATATGATATAAAAGATAGATTAAAAAAGGTTACTAATGCTAAACTTCAAAGTTCTACTTTGAAGTTTGAATTAGTAAATCTTGGTACTGAGTCTAAGCCAAAAAATGTTAATTTAGGACTCGAGTTAACATCAGAGGAAAGTACAACTTTCATCAGACTTCTGAATAAGTACAAAAATGTCTTTGCTTGGAATTATGAGGATTTGAAAACTTATGATACTTCTGTTATCCAACATACTATTCCAAGGCTTTTCGATGTAAAGCCAGTGCAATAGAATTTAAGAAAAATTCATCCCAATCTGGAAGGAAAAATCAAGTTAGAATTGAACAAACTTTTGAAGGCGAAAATTATTTTTCCTGTAAGACATTCTAGTTGGGTCTCAAACATGGTTCCTATAAGGAAGAAGAATGGAGATATCAGAATCTGTATTGATTTTAGAAATCTGAATAAGGCATGTCAAAAGGATAACTTCCCATTGCCAACGATGGAACAAATACTTCAAAATGTAGCTGGTTCTGAACTTATGTATTTTCTTGATGGTTTTTTAGGCTATAATCAAATATTGGTACATCCAGATGATAGGCTGAAAACTACTTTCAGAACCAAATGGGGAACTTATGCCTACCAAAAGATGCCTTTTGGTTTGATAAATGCAGGAGCTACTTTCCAGAGAGCCATGGATATAGCATTCAAGGGTTTGATTAACAGATCAATCATTATTTAGCTTGATGACATAACCGTATTTTCAAAGAAAAGAGCTAATCATTTACATGATTTGAAACAGATATTTGAACAATGTAGAAGATTTGGCATTTCTTTAAATCCAAAGAAATCCTTCTTTGCTCTCAATGAAGGAAAACTCCTAGGATTTGTTGTGTCTAAAGATGGCATATATATTGATCCTGATAGAGTAAAAGAAATTTCTGATATTTTTTTACCACATAACAAGAAATCCATGCAATCCTTTTTGGGACAGATTAATTTTGTGAATAGATTTATTCCTGATTTTTCTCAAATAGTTTTACCTTTGCAGAATATGATTAAGAAAAATTCAGTTTTCAAATGGTTACATAAAAGAAAAAGAAGCCTTTGATTCAATCAAACAGGCAATCATTAATGTACCTGCATTGAATACTCATGATTTTTCTAAACATTTTATTCTGTATACTTTGGTTACTGAAACATCCTATGCTGCTGTTTTGACACAACCCAATGATCAACAAGAGGAAGCACCAATATTTTTCTTTAGCTCAAATTTGCGAGGAGCCGAAATTAACTACTCCGATGTAGAAAAAAAAGCCTTTGCTATATTTAAATAAATCAAACATTTTAGACCTTTTCTCCTAAAAACACATACAAAGACAATTGTCCCATTCTCTGCAGTGAGACAATTGTTAATACAAAAGGAAGTAGGAGAAAAGAGAGCTAATTGGGTAACAGCTCTACAAGAGTATGATATTGATATAAAGCCAGCTAAAATTGTTAGAGGACAAGGTTTTTGCAGATTGTTAGCTGGAGCTTCCAACATACCAAAGCATCAAGATCAAGATAATACTGTTCAAGTAAATTAGATAAGTATTATAGATTCTGAATCTCAATATGTTGATCTGATATTTTATTTAAAAAATGGGTATGCTCCTTCTAATCTTAGCTATAAAAACAAGCATGCTTTAAGATTAAAAACCAAACACTTCGAAATCATTGATGATGTGTTATTCAGAAGAAATTATGATTCAATTTTATTAAGATGTCTTGAAAAAATTGAAGCACACAAGGTGTTGCAGGAATTACATGATGGAGCAACAGGTGGAAATTTTGGAGGTGATACCACGGCTCACAAAATAATCCATGCTGGTTACTATTGGCCTACCTTATTCAGAGATGCACATGATTATGTAAGGAAATGCGAGATTTTTCAAACTGCTAGTGGAAGACAAAGGAAACCCGCATTTCCTTTACAACCAGTAAACATTGAGCAACCATTTGAACAATGGGGACTTGATATTATTGGAGAAATTGTTCCACATTCTTCCAAGCAACAGAGATACATCCTTACAGCAACGGATTACCTTGCAAAGTGGGTAGAAGCAATTCCTTTAAAGGTAGCCAATTCTGATGCAATCATTGAATTCATTGATCAATTCATCATTACTAGGTTTGGTGTACCTAATGCTCTTGTTTTTGACAATGCATCTTATTTTTCTGGAAATAGTATAATGGAATTTGCAATCAAAAGAGGTTTCAAATTGAAATATTCAGCAAATTATTATCCACAAGGTAATGGTTTAGCTGAATCAACAAATAAAAATCTTATCAAAATCATCAAAAGAACAATTGATCAAAGTCAAAAGAACTGGCATAAATCTTTAATTTTTGCATTATGGGATGATCACATAACTCACAAGGTTTCAATAGGTACTTCAACTTTTAATCTAGTCTATGGAAAAGAAGCTGTAATACCATCAAACCTAATAGTTACATCTTTAGCCCTAGTTCAATTCCTTGAAGAGAATCCTTCATCATCTATTCAATTCAGATTTGATCAAATTCTTAAATTAGAAGAATATATAGAGAAAGAAAAAAGTATTCATGCCAAACATCCACAACTCATAAAATATTCTTTTGATTCAAATTCTACCGGATCCAAAACTTTGCAAAATGGTGATCTTGTTCTGAAATGGGACAAAGCACATGAAGATAAGGGTAAGCATACCAAATTTCAAAAAATGTGGCTTGGACCATTTCAAATTGCTGAAAAGATAAGCTCATTAACGTTCATATTGAAAGATTTAACAGGAAAGAGAGAATCTCTTCCTGTGAATGGGCTTGTCTTGAAAAAATTCTTTTCTTAAGAAGGTAACCCCTTCTTACTTGTACATATTCCATTATGCAAGTGTGTTTTTTTATAAATAAGGTTGTTAATAGTATTTAATTGGCTTTTTACTATTTGAAAATATCTTCGAGAAAATATTATAAATACTTATTTTATGTAAATAAGAATTTTTAAGGAAATGACTACAATTTTTGGGTAGTTAAACATAAAATATTAAACTTTGAAAATTTGTTTAAACATTTGCAAAATATTTTGGAACCTTGAGAAAATTGTAAATCATTATAATTTTATTGAGCAGAGAAGGGTTATCCATAAAAAGTAAAGACTTTTTCAAGCTTTGACATTCAAAACTCTAAAAATTGTCATCCATTGATTCTTTAGGTGAAAAATCATTTCACCCCATGCATTAAGATTGTGATTTTTTAGAATGTAATTCTAAGAAATTATTTGTTTAAAAATTAAGAGATAAGAGGTCTCATCACGAGCCTGCTTACCATGATCATAAGAAGTAATAAAACTGACATTACCAACACTACATACCAAAATAGGGTAATGGCATATAATTATAAGACAAGGGGTCTCATCACAAGCCAACTTGTTCAATTTAATTACAACTAGTGAGTGGCATTGTTATTAACTGGCTATCAAAACAGAACAATGGATTTTAAATTAAAAAAATAAAATAAAAGAGAAAAAAATGAGATAATATGTCTTATGAATTTATCTTTTAAAGAGTCATGATCTTAGTTGGATGGGACAATGAATGGTTGATGGTTAAAAGGTAACCCTGTCAAGACTATAAACGTTTGTGGGCAGCAGAGGCAATGCCTATGAAAGTAGAGTAAATCACAAAAGCTAACATTGGAAAGATCCCCTACTTTATTATTATCAACCAATCAAAGCTTGAGAAAACCCAAAAATGTTTTTATTCTTGAGAAATTAGAAAGAAATTGTAAGTGATTTTTATTCTTTTTCAGAGTTAGATTTTATTTAAATTTCTCTAAGATAGTTTTCATTATCTTTAAAAATTTTTACTTACTAAAAGCATAGTGTTCATTTTATTTTTTCAGAGATAACTGTTTCTTCCAGTGAATCGCAAATTGTTGTACGGTACAACAATCCTCCCCATTTCAAAATTTTAGAATAAATTTTATTTTAGAAATAGGTCCCCTTTCTTTTAGATAGAAATAAAAAACTTTGAGGAAATCTGATAGAACAATAAAAAGATTCATTGTTTAAAAGTAATGCATCGCATGTCGCATATATCAAATTCAAATGAACAAAAGTGACATTGAATTTATTCCGATCTGATCAACCATAAGTCTTATAGCGCATCGACACAAAGTGTAAAAGTATTCATGTTAAAAATTCCGATGCGATAAAGTAAATTGCAATCGCAAATCGATAGAGTCTTAAGGTTTCACATTTGTTTTGCAAAACTCCAATGCGATGTAGCTTATCGCAATCGCATTTCAAAAAGGTTATCCTTCATTCGGTCTATTTTATAAACTCCGATGCGATACAACATATCGCAATCGCATTTTGTAAAAGCAAAGATTACTTGTTTTATAAAAGTTCCGATGCGATGGGTCCCACCATCATCGCAATCGCATTTCGGTGAAAATCATGAACAACTCAATCCCTTTGGAAATATCCGATGCGATATACCTTTATCACTAATCGCAAATCGGCAGAAAATATGAGATGTCTTTCGTTTTCCTTTCAAAAACTCCGATGCGATGAATTTTCAGTCTTTATTAATCTCTATTTTGCGCCGCGCATATATTTATCGGTCAATTGCAATCGGAAAATTCAAAGGGAAAAGTTTTACATTAACATTTAAATATCACCGATCTCCGATTGTACGAGCATCATTAATTGGAAAATTAAACGAATTATGGTAATTGATTCTCATATCAATACGTGAATGTGAATTTTCTTTAAGGCATTCCTTTTTAATATGTGGTTAATCAATTTGGGATCATTAATAAAAATATTTTCGCATAGTTGTTCTCCTAACTTAATTTCTTCCCGCGTCTGAAAGTTTTGTCTCATTTGCAGAGCTATAGAACATCTAGCTCGTTTATTCGCCGAACTAGTGAAACGATACCAGACGAAGAAGATGTCTAAGAAGCTTAAGAAATCAAGAATTACTTCCGCCTCAAAGACCGCTGCCACTACCACAATGCCAAAAGAAAAACCAGCTAAAATCAAGCTGGTTATAGATACTGCATGCCAGGGTCTCGGGAAGCTTTTCTGGGAAGAAGTTTATAATTTTCTTGAAAAATAAGACCCTACAATTACAAAGGTAAAGGCAACAGTGCCAGATGAAGAATCAGATTCAGATGAAAATCCCTTAAAGAACTCGCAAATTCTTTTCTTCATAGAATTGCAGCGCGGGTGATTTATTCCCATATTATGACATAATACGATGGGTGATAGACAACACCACCATCACAAACAGAACATTCATGACAGTTGGGGGAAATATGTTTGGGTCTTTTAGAGCAGAAGACATCAAAGCAATGTACCATCTGCCAGATCCTCAAAAGACCTACAACAATGCCTTCATAGCAGATTTTACCTCAAGCAATGAAATTGAATCAGACCTTATAAAGAATGGAGACGAGCTCCAAAAAAGCATAAGCATGAGACCTCAGGTATGTATTCCGTAGAGTCTCTTGTACCCCCATATTCCTATGCTACTGCATTTATGTGTAGAATTTTTGGATACGATAATTCTGCAAGGTTTTCAATTCAGATGGTACCCCTAATTCATGCTGCTATAAATTTTGAGATTATGGATTGGTCAATTATTCTTTCTGATAAGATGGCTAAAATAATTCTGGACTATAGAAAGAATAAAAATAGTGGAAATACTCCCCCATTTCATTTCTGTGCCTATATCTTAGATGCTTTGTGTTTTAATTCCGAATTCCCTATTCTGGGTTGGAAATGGACTTCACAGGAACCTGTTTCGATTCACATTTAACATAAACATTTGTGGAAGGCTCATTTCAAGAACCATGTATATATAATTTTCCACGACTTCATGTTACCTATCTATCAAACCATTTTTCACCAATTTCCTCCTCGGCTCTTTGAAAAGGAAAAGCTTGATATATCCCTAATCGGCAATTGGTTTGGAGAAGAAACATTTACCTATATTAGGGTTTTTGGAAGTATTGTTGAACCTCATGTCTTACCTCTATATGTCCTTGATAAAATTTTAGCTCAAGAAATTTCTTACCAGTTGACAGAAAGAGGGATGTCCAGGTGTTTAAGAATTCCAAAAAATTGATGTGGCCTACTTTTCCTTTCCATTGTGGAACCTATAATCTTAATGATTTTAAGCATGCTGAAAAAGAAACCCTTAAGATAAGAAATATGAAGCTTGCAACCATTCCAGGCAGACAATATGAGCCAAATAAAGTAGCTTTTAATTTCACAACTTTGGTCCAAATTTCTAAGTTTGAGCATGAGCCTGATAAATTTGATGATTTATTTGTCTCAATTGAGAAATTTTCCCAAGTTTATGACTTAGCTAAATCTAAGTTTCAAGAAGAAGATATGAATAAATTTATGTAATTCAGAAGTCAAAGATTACTGAAAGCTCCCCTTGACCAGCTGAGAATTCCTTTACAAGAAAATGAAAGTATGTAAATAAAAAGAAAAAGAAAAAGGAAGATACAGCCAGCAAAACAGAAAAAGAAGTGTCTACCAGAAAAATCGATATGCAGATTGAGAAGGAAAGAACAGGTAGCAAGCCTGATGTGCAGATAGAAAAGGAGAATACTGGAAGCAAAGCCAATGTGTAGTCTAAAAAAGAAGATACAGGTAATAAGCCCAATGATCAACTTGAAAGAGAAAAGACCACACAGAAAGAGGGAAATTATGTTGAAGTGATTATTACTTCCCATTTGCTACAACATTATAAACAATTTGCTTAGCAAATAGGAGAACAAAACAATCCTCAAGTTGATAATCTGAATGATCAGGATATGGAAATCATTCTTGAACATCCATCAGAAGAAATTGTGTTGAGAGTTGAAGACATCCCTCCTCTGGATATCTTTTATAGTCCTAAGCATAGGGCTGTTGTCAGAAAACAAAGGAAAAGAAGGAGGATAGATCAAGGACCACTCGCAACTTCGCAAGTTGAATTAATGAATGTTGTTTGGAAGAACACTGAGGTAAATCCTTAAGAGGATCTTACCAAATTATCACAATATGCAGGTTCCTATAGTGTAGCCACTATAGATAAATCTATTGAAGTCACTCAAATAATAAATAAAAAATACTTACAGATAGCATTGCTAGAGGACAAAACAACTGGTGATCAACAAAAGATATTGCAGTTGAAGCAGCAGTTGGAAGAAGAAAGACTCAGAGCCAAAAAATTGGAAGAACAACTGAGTATTGAAAAGAAGAAGCTTGATCAGCAAGCTTTGAATAAACAACAAAAGTTGTCTCAAGAGGTATCCAAATTATAGACCTTTCTGCAAAATGAGAAAACTGCGAAAGAAGAGTAAGAAAAAATATTTCAAGCAAGATTGGATAAATTTAAGGATTATCCTAAAATTGACCAATTTAGAACAGAAGCTCTGGAAACAAGTAAGCTATTGTCTCAGAAGTTGGATGATCTGTGTCAAAAAATTGCACAAGCTGAACCTTTATGTGAAATAACATCATCTCTTATCGATGAATCAGTCAGCACCAGAATTGAATTTGAAAATGCAGATGATAAGATTTCATAATTTATTTCATGGAAGGACTCAGAACAAGGAAAGAGTGCAAATCTTCCCAGGATCAAAGAAAGGCATAAATAAATTTTGTTTTCTGAATGGGAAACACAGTTGATTAAAGAAGAACATGCTACATCAAGGGCCAGAGCCATAATGAACAATCTGACACAATTAGTTAATGATATTTTATATGCTACTAATTTAATTTCAGATTATACTCCAGGTAAGTTGCCAAGAGTGAAAGAAACTGATACCAGATGGAAGCAGGAATTAATCAACAAGAATCAAAAGATCAGCAAAACACAGGAAATTACATGGGATGTCCTATGGACATATTTGATCAAACCACATAGTCAGCAGACGACAATCAAATTCCTTTCTAATGCCATCAATTACATCATTCCAGAGCTATCCTATGCCAGATACACGAGTCAGTTTCATTCGAGGCTGAGTCATCCAATCGAATTTAAAGATATGCTTAAAATTTGCCACCTCAGCAGATTGAATACAGAAGAAACTCAATGAATCTATTTTATTTGATATCACAAGTCTTTTCCTGAATCTCCGATGATAGTTTCTAGCATAAGTTATAGTTAATTTGTTTAATTAATTTCCTATTTAAACCCCTTTCAAGAATTTAGAAAGGGGTCATGAATTTGTAATATTTTGGCTTTGGATAATACATTTCTGTACTCCATTGCCTATATTACTTTTTATAAAGGTTCACATTCTGTGATTTCATGGTGAATTATCTTTGAGAATTTCATTTCTGTACCTTGAAGATTTTTCTAAGTTAAAGCGCAGGATCTGGATATCGAATTGCATCAAGGAAATATCTTAATGATTCTGGTATTTCTATCGATTTACTGTTATTTTCTTTATGTAATGAAGTATTCTCTTTGAAATTTGATATCATTTATATATGCTTGTTTCTCAAATATTTCTTGATCATATCATTTATGAAGATATAGAAATATAGATCTATCATAGTATGTGCAAATGATATATAGAATTATGAATGCGATGTGCTATTCTAACTCTATTTAATTTCTTAAACAGATTTATCATTATATAATACTGCATCTTTCTATTGAATAATAATACATTTTCATAGTTATTTGTTTAATTGAAACAATCTTTAAGTCGTATTAATATTTAATACCCGGGTTTGTTTTAGAATTATTTGCAAGTTATAGATTAAATTAGATAGATTAGCTCAGTTAGTTAGTTCCATTTATCCATTTGCGCAAACACTCCATCACCAATCCATTTATTATTAGGAAACTGGTCCTATAAATCCAGTTGGAGCCACCACACCGAATGGAAAAGGAGTTGTCCTAAGGTCCGGACCGGGTGGTTTTCCCCCATTGTTTAAAGCAAAAATTTTCGAGGCTTCAACAGTACCATCACTGCTTTCATGAATTTTTGACCCACTGTCATCATCCTCACTGATTTTTTCTTCATTTCCATCATCCTCACTGATATGTGCCTCACTACTCTTTGCCTCATTGCTTGACTCTTCATTGCCATCTCCCTTACTGTTTTCTTCTTCATTGCTTTCTTCACCTTTTGATGCACTAGTACCATAAGATGAGGGTGAGGGATTATTTAAAGGTGATGAAGGAGGAAGCTCATCATGATGTGAAGGAATATGAGTGGATAGTGAGATGGAAGAGTCATCATGATGTGAGGGAATGTGAGTGGATGGAGGAATCAGAGGATGAGAAGATGAAGGGGCATCTTGCTGTTGTTGGGCTTGTGGAGAAATAAACACCTCATTGGCAATGAAGGTTTCCCAAGGAATACCCTTCTACTAAAATTGATGCATAAAATCCATTTTAATAAGGGAGTGGTGAAAGAGGCTTTGCATATGCTAAGGATAGCCTCTCTTTTGTACAGTATAGGATATTTTTTCAATGCTTCTGTAGAGGTAATAGGGTATGTTCATCATCCTCAACCTAGTAAAGTGCATAAGTAGCCTAATGTGATAGGAGTAAAGAATGGAGAGCATTCCTTCAAATGTAAAATACTTCATAATGATCCTCATCATAGGTGCATATATATCAAGCAAGTGAGAGAAAGGAAGGATGGATTTATTATGGTATTTGTACCTAGGTTTTAAATATGGCTCATAGTAGCTCATGTCAATATTGGCCTACTTGAACCATTTCTCCCCTACACTAGGTATGCCTGTGGCAAACGAAATATCATCTGTAGATAGCTCAAAATTGACCCCTACAAGGTTAACTTGTTTGTCATGCAAGTTAATGATGAATAGCCTAGTTAGCTCAGGGTGGTTTTGCACCTGTTGTACCTTCTCACAAAAATCAAAGAATCCTAGATGCTTGAAACATTGAATAATAAGGGGAGATGCCATTAGCTCCCTTGTGTTAGGGGGTTCAAAACTATTCATATTTCCACCTTTGTGCTCATGCCTCCTTGGAATTTGAGGCTCTCCACCACTACCACTGTCTCCCTCTCTTGACATTTTGAAAACTTTGCCTTGAGAAAACCCTAGGACTGCAAATGGAAATGGAATGAAGAGATGGGGATGAAAAAAAGCAGCTTTTGCAAGTGAGTGAGATGAGTGAATGAGGATAAAAATGTATGAGATGGTGAGAGGCTAACAACTCAATGATAACCCTCTGTTGACATGTTCAAACACTGTTTTTTGAAATACTAGGGCTAAATGTGAAATTGAGATGAAAGTGAGATGATGGAGTGGAAACCTTTTTAATGTAGGGACTGAGTGTTTTGTCAAGCTTGAATGGATGGAAAACCTTAAACCAATGCAACCACCCTTATTCCGACTGATAATCTTTATAAGCAGATAAAATGAGGTTCAATAGTGATGTCAAGTTTAATTCTTAGGGTAGCCTCTTAGGGTTTTAGTTTCTTTCCATTAAATGATGACAAAAATGCTTGAAAAGGGGAGAATGACTTGTACTTGCCCCTTAAAGATGCTTGAGGGACCTCTGGCAAGAGTTTGGAGATGTTTGACTTGATTTGAGTGTTTGGAGGGTGTAGGAAACCCTCGTGGCCAAGGGCCCAACACTCAGTCTAAGGGCACAGCGCTCGGTCCTAAACGCGCAACGCTCAGACCCAGGTGCACAATGCTAGAGTTTTCTTCACCGGGTGGCTGTCAGGCAAGAGCGCAACACTCTTCCAGGCACATGACACCTTTGTAATTTGCACGGGGAGCAAATTCCAAATGCGCAGCGTTCGATTCCAGGCATGCAACATCATCCTGAGCCCGTAGCACTGGTCTAATTTTCCCAATTTCACTTGAAAAAGTCACAAATTTCCCTCTCCTGAAATCTTTTGCTCCTTTGAAATGCAACAATGAATCAATTGAAGTATAGAATGGGTTTTTGTAGACATAGGAAATTTTATTAAATATTTGAAACCCATTTCCTAATGTTTACAAGTCCTTTGATTTTTTGCTTGTAGGTGACTTGAAAAGATGAATTTGATCCTTTGATTTTACTCTTTTGAGACTTGAAATGTTATTCTAATGATTTTTTGATATTTACACACAATAGGAGCTTCAAAATCCTCTGTTGTTTCCATCATCAACTTAACTCAACTTTTCACCTTTTCTCATTAACAATTTTACACTGTTTGTATGCAGGTTGGTAAGACGATGAATATGAATTTTTGCATTGCTCCTTGAGGCATAAAAGGTTTATTTTTACAATTTTGTGATGATTGCACAATGACATATTTAAAATCCTTTGTGATTTACACCATGAAACTTAGCTTTTTCACCTTGGCTGGCAGTTTGCTGGAGACGTGAAATTTGTCTTTCCTTTTGATCCTGGAGACTTTGATATGTTTATTTTGACACAACAGCAGCCTTAAAAACCTCCTTTACTTCCACCTTGGAGCTTAACATCCTCTTTTTCTAATGCAATATCACAAAACATCTTTGGGAGGATTCCTCATAACAACACTTTCAAAACCCTCTTTTGCCTGCACCATGGAGTTCAGACCATGTTTTTACCTTCTTTGAGACTTCAAATTTCAGGTGACTAAAAACACTGCCTTGGATTTCTCATACTCCTTGAAACATGATAATTTATCTTTTTAAAAGCTTAGGATGCTTACACAGTAGCAGTATCTCCCAAAACTTCTTTTGTCCCTCCTGTTAGCCCCTTATAAATTCCTTGACAAGCAAGCAAGGGGCTAATTTGTTTTATGAGCCTTCAAGGAATGCATTTCTCCTAAAAAACATCATCCTTGAAGCCTTTTCATGCCCTCTTCCCTTCGATGTTTTCCCTCTGCTGTCCTTAAGTCAAAAAGTCTCACTGATTGCAAAAAATTGTGCTCCAAAAGGCCTACATTTGCCCCTTGTATCCCTGCAGAATGCCCCATTTTAACCCTTTTTTCCCCCTTGTCAAAATTCCCCTCTTACCCTCTAAATCCTCCCAAATTCCCCTATAAATCCTACACACACCCCTGGTGGTTTAAACTCCCCATTTTTTCCCTATCGTTACCCTTTGTTGGCTTTAAAATGCACTAAAATGGGCCAAAAACCATATTCTCCATGTATGTGGGCTTAGCACCTTTCGGCCCTGGCCCCTCAACCTTTTCTCCACGTGACCTAGGTGCTAGAACCAAGCGCTAGCCCGAAAAGCGCTTACCGCAGGCAGATATCGGGTGCATTATTAACCGTCAATCTGTATAGATTGGACGGTCTTCGTAGGTCAACGCCGCACCGTGGCCAGCCCCGTTAAACTCCTCTGATCCCCTGTCCACCATCAATCTGACCCGCAGATTGACGGTCCATATCTCACCCGTCTTAGTGGTCCCCGCAGCCATGCCTATTCGAAAATCGCCGGTTTCCGTCGCATCGCCTTTGGGAGGTCGGCGGTATTTTTCATTTCTGAGTGATTCCACTCATCGCATGACGCGTGGCTCCGCGCACTATTCATAAACCACCCTCCATCGCACATTAATGTTCGTCCACAGATCCGGCACGATATTGTTGTACACTGTCTTATTTAGGGTGAGCCATCCGACGGTAGTCGCACCACGAAGTTGTGCGGGAGTTAATCCAAGGAAAATAGACCCCTGGCCCACCATCTGTCGCCCTCTAACGCATTTTTAGCCGTCGATCTCCTCCTGAGATCGGACGGTCTAGATTTAATGCATGCCCCGCCGATTGAATGAGTCCCGCCACGTCACCCATTCCACGTGTTTTCATCACTTTTTTCGTCCGTCCCCTTTATAATTCATTCAAAGGTCAAATTTTAATGTTTTACGTTGAAATTTCCACCTCGTCGTCCTCCAAAGCATCTCCCGTTGATCCACTGTGTTCCTCCACAGTATCCTCTGCATTCATCGTCTTCATCCATGCCACATTGCCATTTTTGCAATCATCCACACCACCCTCCCCATGCATGTTTTTCTTAACGTGTTTGCATGTTTTGCAGGGTTACAGTCAGGCGGAAAACCGCCATGGTTCAAAGTCATTGTTACAGTGACAGAAAACGGAGGAAAGATCAGATGCAGAGATTGAAATTATGAAGAAAGCCTGGGAAGGTGTTATGATATGACTTCCATTAAAGGAACAGGGTTAAACTCTGTAAAACCTTTCCAAGAGCCATTAAAGTGCAGAATTCACTGACAGAGACAATCATGGAGCAGCAAACAGTATCAGTGGGAAAACAGAGCGTTTAAGGCTTGTAATTGAAGATTTTGAGCCTTAATCCAATTATTTAAAGGCATAGTACTAGATCGAAGACATCATGGATCAATCAGAAGGTCCAATGCATAGAAAATAATACTATCAGGGTTTCTCATCAGCAGAATGTTTTTCCATAAAAGGACAAAGTGCCCATACTGTCTGCATGCTATTTCGTGTCCCTAAGGAAATTCCAGCCCTGAAAACGGTCCTATGCTATCAGAGCATTTGTTTCGCAGTATGGCAGACCCTAGCATCATTATTCTACCTTTTTGTTTAATTCATCAGAGTGTTACAACAGGTACATTAGAGACATACTTGGAGTAAATGGAAGCCCGACGAAGACCACTCTTTCATCCAAAGAGTACCAGAGATAAATGCCCAGAATTTAAAACAAAATGAGGCCTCGACCCTTCTCCTCTTCTGAGTTTTAATGCTACCTTTAGTTTTCCATCTACCTTCCGTGCTCCTCTTGAGATATAAATTTCATGAAGAAACTCATTGTAAGGGTTGTTGTTGATCGGTTATCAGAGAATTACAAGCTATTTCTTTTGAGACATAGTCTCTGTGTGAAGTTGTAAGATAGGCCAAGGAAGATGTATCCAGACTGAATATTCAAAGTTGTTGGCAATGTTGTACATGACTGGTGTTTCTCTTAATATGACAAACACATTTCTTTGGATCCTGATTTAAAGCAGCTGGTGATGTTTTCTATCTCTGTGTTTTATTTCGTTTCATTACATTTCTTCTGGCACACATCAGAAATATGGCATAGGATTTACCCTTGATAGGTATCCTATCTCTCTGCTCTCCCTGCCTTTAATGTTTTTCTACTATATGCATATATGAGGATTGATTTCAATTGATTTAACTAATGTAGTGGTCCGATATATCACTAGCTAATGTATGAATTAATGAGGTCAGTGTTTCAGATGTTCTTGTTAAGGTTTAATTGAATGAATTAGGAACACTGGGAGGTCTAGAATTTGGTTTTTGTCTCACTAGGATGCTTTTCTATTGGTCAAACTCTGATAAGTTCCCTTAAGCTAGATGCCAAAGCATTGAGAGTTCAAAGTCTCTCTCTGATCTCAGGTTTTCAACTTTGTGTTCTAAATCTTTAATGTTCCTTGTCTGAAGAGTTTACCTTTTAGGTTTTGGATCACAGGAGTTCAATGGCATGTCCTGTCCCTAGATCTAATTTTTGAAAGGTCACCTCGGAGGTTTCCTTGCATTTCATTTTCTTTCTACCTTTCATGCCACACTATCATCTTTAAGATCCAAATTCTTTAGATGACTAGCCCAATTGAAAGCCTGCATATTGAATAGCAAGTAAACCCTTTCTTGACTCCATTCGCCCAATGGTCTTGAATATTCTCTGAAATGATCTCCCCTTTAACTAAAATCCTCTTTGCTCAGCCTTGTCTAATTTTAGACCCTTCTTTCCTGATTCCCAACAACCAAACCAATCAAACAAACAAGCCCGAGCCTTATAACTAGCCTAATATCTTAACTTTGAGCTTCAAAGACAAAACCTTTCCTCATATAGAGAGATCCCTCTCTGGACCCAGGAGGGCTAGATCCTGAGGTCTGAAAGTGGTTTTGATGTTGTCTCATCTTTTGTTCTTGCCAATCTGGCCAAAACATGGGAACCCCAACATAATGGCGACTCCACTGGGGAAGAAACTTTGAGATACCTTTAACTGTTATATCCACTTGTTGTGTTTCTCATACACTCTTAGACAGAGTCTAGAAAGGGCCAGGTAGCCTCCAAATCTCACACTCTTTTAGAGGTGACATATCTGGTAAAAGCCCTCCCAATCAATCTCTGGTTAGAGTTTGCTGTGTTTTGAAGAGATCCTTGAAAAGGGATATTTCATAAGCACTGTGGTGGAAAGTGTACCCTCCAGAAGAAACCTAAACCCTCCACCTGGCGAATCCATAGTTCCTTAGAGATCAAAGACTCCACTGGTGATCAGTAGCCCTGCTGATTATCTTGGTTCACATAAGACTCCACTGGGAGACCAGCCTCCATAACAACATCAACCACAACAGAAGTAACAAGTAAGGTTAAGCTGCTTGATTTGAAAACAACATTCTGGCTTCAAGGAACATTCACACAAGAGCTTATCCTAACCCTAACCCACCCGAAATAGTTGACAACCCTAAGAGCATCCTCAAGAGGTCTCCTGCACCTAAAAGACCAACTATTCCCAGCCACATCCATAGAGATAATTCTGCACCGGAAGACTTTACAACTCGTTTAGTCCCACCTTTTGACCTAGAATCTCCAAACAGATTACTAGGAACTAGGTCATTCACTGTTCTGGACCAGCCAGACCTTGAGTTTCCCGGTTCTCCATCTCATAGTGGTCAACATATTAGGGACAGAGAAACCCCTCCATCTACACCTCTTGATATTCACTTCATTCAAAACTTGGGGCTCTACCACCCTAGATCAGTTCAATAGACTTCTGCTGGTCCTAGTATCTCTGTCATCTAAATACCAGCTGCTCAAGAAAGCCCCTTACCTCCTCAGAATATCGTTATGGAAGCCTGGTATGCACCTTTGGTTTTATCCCAGCCTCTAGTGCCTTTAACCAATGATTATCAATAAAAAATCCCACATTTCACTGCAAAAGAGCCCACCACAGCTCAGCATCATGTAGATAGGATGGATGATTCTTTTGATTACATGGAAATAGATGATGATACAGTCAAAATGAGAATCTTTGCCCAAAGCTTAGGAGGTGATGTGAAGAAATGGTTCAAAGGCCTACCTCCTAATAGTATCCAAGACCTCCCTACTTTATATCAGACCTTCATAAACAAATGGGAAGTTAAGGCAAACCCTCTCCAAATCCTAGCAGAATACAAGAACCTCAAAAGAAATGTAGGAGAGAGTGTCCATGAATATTCTATAAGGTTCAACAGTGTTTATAATGCTATTCCTCCACACATGAAACCTCCCCAAGGTTTGGCCCTAGTGAAATACCCTGAAGGCTTTGATGCTGACATGGCCTACCAGCTTAGGGAAAGAGATCACAACACTTTGGAAGACATGCAAAAAAGAGCAGTGAGTGTAGAGGCTAATCTGATTGAGAAGAAAGCAAGATTGAGGGCTGAGAAAAGGGTAACATATAGAGATGAAAATGTAGCTTCCACATCTGATCCAAATTACGACAGTCTATCTAAAAATGTGGAAAAGATATATTAAATTATGGAAAAAATGGTTGTCACAGTAAGTAATCAGAACAGGAATCAAAATTACAACCAGAACCAGAACTTTAGAAGAAACAACACCACTCCCAACAGAAAAAGAGAATCAGATCAGCAAGTTATTCCCCCATTCCAAGAGAAATTTCTTGATGAAGATGAGGGAATCATAAAAGAGTCTGAGGGGAACACAATAAACATGTTTGAAGTAGAAAACTAAATCCACAATTGTTCCACAGAAGAAGATCAACCCTCACCCTCATATTGGGATGAGGAAAGATTGGAATCTGAGGATTATAGGCTGGGATTCGAAAATGCCATCATGCAGGTCAGAGAGCAGTATGAACTTAGGAGCAAGAAGAGCCTAGATAACCCCAAAACCAAAGCTCCTGAGATTACCATCAAGAAAAGGGCTGAGAAATCTTCTAAAGCAACTGCTGAAAGTAACAAATCAGCAGCTGAGAGTTCTGGGAAGAGCAAAGAAAAACACAACCAAAACACTGATAAACAAAGCCAACCATCTAGCAGCACTATCACTGCAGTTAGTGCTCCTGATAAAATAGTTTCTAACACTGTACGTAGTGAGAATCAACCCACTAATTCTGCCACCAAGGTGGTGACTAGAAAAACAAAGTTGAACATCCCAAAGAGTTAGCCCACTTTCAATTTGGAAAGTGAGATTGAAAAAATTAAAATCTTTGTCCCACTCTTTGAGCTGGCCACTGAGGATGTATATAAAGGCCAAATTTTGAAAGCGTTAAATCTAGGTGAGAATAGTGACACTGTCAACCTGAGTGATGATCAACTAGCCCTTCTGTTTGGTCCGAAGAGAGAAGGGAAGTTTCAGGAAGGGGTAGTACCCCCTTTCTATATCAGTCTCAATATCCACGATAATATCCTTCATAATGCAATGCATGAATTTGGGGCCTCACACAACCTGATGCTTAAGATAGTTATGGAAAGATTAGGCCTAGAGATAACCCGTCCCTATAAACACCTATATTCATTTGACTCTAGCAGAGTAAAGTGTCTTGACCTCATCAAAGATTTGTGTGTAAGCCTAACCCAGATTCCAGCTAAATATTGCATGGTCATGGATGTTGTAGTGGAAGATGTGCCATCTAAGTATGGCATGTTGCTGTCAAGATCATGGAGAGCCAAGTTGCAAGGTACAATGCAGATGGATGGGGCATATGCCACAATCCTGGTCTTTAGCCAACTTAGAAGACTGTATAGAGAGGCACAAATGAAATTCCTGGTCAGTAGCCCCGAAAAGCCTTAACATTCACCTTTATACTCTGTACACACAGATCTTCACTCCTTCATCCTTTGAAATGATGAATCTTTGGAGGAGCCAGAATTAAAAAATAGAGACAAAAACAATGAAACATAGCCCATAGACTGTAACATAATGGCTACTCTATACCCTGAAGAAAACGATGTAGAAACCTATGGGAAGTGCGCCAAAAATGAAACTCAGAGTGAACCAGAAACAGAATGTAGTCAGTTGATTAGTCACCCTTCACAAGTCCCTACACCACATCAAGAACGAAACAATGATAAACCCGAGAGCGAACCTTTATGGGAAATGAATTTCGATGGGTCATGCACCAAGAGAACTGTAGGAGCAGGAGTGTGGATACATAATACAGAGAGTGACTACGCAGAGAGCCATGCATGTAACCTACATTTCAAATGTACAAACAATATCACAGAGTATGAGGCTCTGATCCTAGGCTTAAATTTGTTGAGAAGATTAGGAGTTCGTAGGATAACTGTGCATGGAGACTCTAAGCTGATCATTAAACAAGTGAATGGTGAATACACAACGAAACATCCTAGGCTGAGAGCATACAGGAATGATGCAATGTATCTATTGAAAACCTTTGTAGAATACGATCTGGTGTTTGTCCCTGGGAGTCAGAACGCAATTGCAAATGGATTAGCCTACATAGCTAGTTCGTATCACAAACCTCCCAGTGACCAAAAAATCATCATTTAGACCAAATTCAGACCTGCAGTGCCAGATAATGAAAAATACTGGCAGGTTTTTGAGGGTGATAAGCAGATTGAAGATTTCTTGATAGGCAGGAACGAGTTTGAATTCTCTGATTCAGACTCTATGTCTAGTGACAGCTGCCTAAGTGAGGAACCCTCAGATGAGGAAGAACCACCCTGTAACATATAAATAAACACTTTAAACGAACAGATTGGAAATCCAAACGAAAAATGTGAAAACGCAGATAGTGAGGAAGTAGAGGTGCTGCAGACTACAGATAAGAACATACCTCAAGGTCTAGCACCTTTAGAGGACCTTTTTGACTTTGATGATGTAGCAAAAAAGCCCACTATAGAACATGCAAACTCTGATGTCGAGGAATGCAACATAGGCACTGAAAATAAACCCAAGATGATAAAATTGTCTAAGTCCCTGTCTACAAACATGAAAAAGAAATACATTGACCTATTCAAGGAATTCATTGATGTGTTTTCCTAGTGCTATGAGGACCTAAAGGCCTATGACACAAACATCATACAACATAAAATACCTGTGAAATAAAATCAGAAGCCCTTCAGACAGAAACTCCGAAGGATAAACCCAAAACAATTGCCTGTAGTTGAAAAAGAGATTAAGAAGATGTATGAGGCAGGCATAATAGTTCCTGTGAGGTTCTTTGATTGGGTCTCAAACCTAGTGGCTATGAGAAAGAAAACATGGGAGATTAGGTTATGTATTGATTTCAGGAACCTTAACAGAGCCTCACTCAAAGACAACTATCCTTTGCCAAGAATGGAACACATTATTCAGAAGGTAGTAGGCTCAAAAAGGATCTCCCTGTTAGATGGCTTTTTAGGTTACAACCAAGTTTTAGTACTCCCAGAAGACCAACTCAAACCAACTTTTACCACTCCATGGGGCACCTTTATGTATGTAAAAATGCCCTTTGGACTGATGAACACTGGAGCCACCTTCCAAAGAGAAATGGACATAGAATTTTCAGATGAAATAGGGCACTTCATTTTCATCTACCTAGATGACATAACAGTTTACTCCAAGACTGAAGAAGAACAACTAGAACATCTGAGAAGAGTGTTTGAAAAATGTAGAAGGTCTGGTCTGTCATTGAATCCTAAAAACACTGTATTTGGGCTGCAAGAAGGTAAGCTCCTTGGCCACATCATATCCGAGAAAGGGATTAAGATAGACCCACAAAGAGTTGAGGGAATAATACAAATCACACACCCGAGAAACATCAAAGAGTTACAGTCCTTCATTGGGAAAATCAACTTCCTTAGGAGGTTTATTCCCAACTTAGCTGAACACCTTAGGAATATAACTAACATGTTGAAGAAAGGTGTAGGAGTTAAATGGACTGTTGAGGCTAAGAAATCTTTTGAATCAGTTAAAATTGCACTCACCTAGGCTCCTGTCCTAATCAGCCCAGATTTCTCAAAAGATTTCTTGATTTTTTCGTTTGCCTCCGAGCATACAGTGGCTGCAGTTCTACTGCAGAAAAATCCAGAGGGAATGGAACAGCCCATTTCTTTCTTCAGCAAAGCACTGAGGGATGCACCCTTGAAATAAAACATAATGGAAAAACAAGCCTATGCTTTGGTTAAGGCCTTGAAAGACTTTAGGGTGTACATACTGCATTCCCACACCATAGCCTATGTACCCAACATAGTGGTTAAAGACACCTTGTCCCAAGACCCAGATGGGAAAAGGGGCAAATGGATTGCTGTAATCTTAGAATATGACCTTGAGATAAAACCCACAAAACTGATCAAATGTCAGGGCTTAGCTCAAGTAATGGTTGAATCAAATTTGCAAGCCCTTGACATAAACATGATAGATGCCTTGGATGAGCAGGAGGGATTTCTTGATCCCACTATTGAGGAGAAATTTCAAAACTCTCCATGGTATTCTGACATTCTCTACGTGCTCACACACGTCAATGCCCCTCCTAAATTTTCGAAGACCAAGGCCATATTCCTGAAGCTTAAAGCCAGAAACTACTGCATAATGAATGAATGCTTATACTGGAAAAGTACAAATGGCCTATTGCTTAAATTTTTTCCTGAGTCTGAAGTAGAAAGGATTAAACAAGAGTTCCATGCAGGAGAGTGTGGAGGTCACCTGAACTGGAAAGCCACTGCTAACAAAATACTCAGAGCTGGCTACTATTGGCTCACACTCTTCAATGACATCCATAAGATGATAATTTCCTACCACCAATGCCAGATTTTTGAAGGCAAAATAAAACTCCTCCCCTTACCTCTACAACCAATCACTGTTGAAGGTCCCTTTATGCAATGGGGCCTAGATTTCATAGGAGAAATTCACCCTGCTTCTTCTGCATAACACAAATGGATCTTAACAGCCACAAACTACTTCACTAAGTGGATAGAGGCTATACCTACTAGGAATGCCACGGATTCAGTCATCATTAGGTTCCTAGAAGGCCATATCCTCTCTCAGTTTGGTTTCCCAAGAAAAATAATCACTGATAATGCTTCTACTTTTGGATCCAAGAAAATGGTTGATTTTTGTCACAGATATCGAATAGCACTTGGTCATTCAACTGCCTATTACCCACAAGGTAATGGCTTAGCTAAATCATCAAACAAGAGCCTGGTGACCATCATCAAAAAGCTGCTGGAAGAGAACAAAATGTCATGGCATAACAAGTTAGTGCATGCCCTGTGGGCTGGCAGGCTTACAACAAAGAAATCCATTGGCATGTCACCATATCAGCTTGTCTATGGAACATAAGCAGTGTTTCCTACCAGCCTTGGAGTACCAGTGATTAAACTTGTCCAAGAAATCCAGCCAGAAGAAGATAGCATGGTGAGAAGGATAAACCAAACAATTCATCTCCAACAAACAAGGGAGGAGGTCTATAACAAAGTTGTGAAAGTCCAGGAAAATATAAAGAAGATATTTGACAAAAGAACTAAGGCTTCTGATTTCAAAATTGGAGATAAAGCTCTGAAGTGGGACTCAAGGAGAGAGGACAAAGGAAAGCACGACAAGTTTGACAGTTTGTGGCAGGGTCCATACATCATCCAAGCCACAGTGGGTCCAAATGCATTTTTTCTACAAGAACCAGATGGTACAGAGCTGTTTGGGGGTCCTGTCAATGGCAGAATGCTCAAACACTACTTCTGCTGATTTCCAATTTCTAGTCTCCATTTCCATTGTAAATACCATTGTTATGTTATGTTTTCAAGAGAAAGAGAAAATGTTCCAAAAAACAGAGAGAAAGGAGAGGTTCAGACATGCTCAAAACATGAACCTCAGAAATGCAAAGGATTGGCTCTAATATGATCAAACCTTGAGCCAAAGAAGTAAAACAGTTGGTTCTAACATGTTCAAAATCTGAACCAACAACTAAGGAAGAAGATCAGCTCCAACCAGCCTAAAGCCAGAGCTGAATGAAGAAGAGAAAGTGACTCTAACAAGCTCAAAACTTGAGTCACAAAGAAATAAGGATACTTCAAAATTTCAAATCTCAAGCCTTCGAGATTTTGTTTTCAATTTTCTGCAAATTTCTGTCCATGTGCAACTGTTTTTATGCCTTGGATCCACAACAAACTAGACTGTCTAATCCTAGTTTGACTGTTTTTAAATTTCTGTTGTAGAATGTAGAGAAGAAATATGTTGGACAGTCTAATCCTAGCAGATATTAGATTAGGTAGAGAAACATATGAGGCCAACAGTTTAATCTGGTCTCATGGAGTAATAAGGGTAGAAATAGAATAGGTTTATTTTCTTGTTTGTAAAAAATAAATGATGTAAAGGGTCTGCTAGTCCAAATGCACCCTGGAAGAAAAAATGCTAGAATTTTAGGATGGGTAGGTAGATTGTTTGAGAATTTTTCTGCTGATTTGATGTCTTCACAGTTTGTGGTAGCTGATCCAAGAGAGAACAGAATGGGTCAAGAAACAAGGCACCGGGCCTACACCAAAGATCATCTTCTGAATTCTTGACTCCTTCAAGAAGAAGCCATCCCCATGTGGAGCCATTGTTAGCCCCCTATAAATTCCTTGACAAGCAAGCAAGGGGCTAATTTGTTTTATGAGCCTTCAAGGAATGCATTTCTCCTAAAAACACATCATCCTTGAAGCCTTTTCATGCCCTCTGCCCTTCGATGTTTTCCCTTTGCTGTCCTTAAGTCAGCAAGTCTCATTGATCGCAAAAAATTGTGCTCCAAAAGGCCTACATTTGCCCCTTGTATCCCTACAGAATGCCCCATTTTAACCCTTTTTCCCCCCTTGTCAAAATTCCCCTCTTACCCTCTAAACCCTCCCAAATTCCCCTATAAATCCTACACACACCCCTGGTGGTTTAAACTCCCCATTTTTCCCCTATCGTTACCCTTTTTTGGCTTTAAAATGCACTAAAATGGGCCAAAAACCATATTATCCATGTATGTGGGCTTAGCACCTTTCGGCCTTGGCCCCTCAACCTTTTCTCCACGTGACCTGGGTGCTAGGACCAAGCGCTAGCCCAAAGAACGCTTACCGCAGGCGGATATCGGGCGCATTATTAGCCGTCGATCTGTATAGATGGGACGGTCTTCGCAGGTCAGCGCCGTGTCTTGGCCCACCCCATTAAACTCCTCCAATCGCCTGTCCACCGTCGATCTAACCCGCAGATCGACGGTCCGTATCTCACCCACCTCAGTGGTCCCCGCAGCCGCGCACGTTCGAAAACCGCCAGTTTCCATCGCACCGCCTTTGAGAGTTCGGCGATATTTTTCATTTCGGAGCGATTCCACTCATCGCATGACGCATGGCTTCATGCACTATTCATAAACCGCCCTCCATCGTGCATTAACATTCATCCACAGATCCGACGCGATATTGTTGTACACCGTCTGATCTGGGGCGGGCCATCCGACGGTAGTCTCACCATGAAGTTGCACGAGAGTTAATCCAAGGCAAATAGACCCTTGGCCCACCATCTGTCGCCCTCCGATGCATTTTTAGCCGTCGATCTCCTCCTGAGATCGGACGGTCCGGATTTAACGCATGCCCCGCCGATCGACTAGGTCCCGCCACGTAACCCATTCCACGTGTTTTCATCACTTTTTTCGTCCGTCCCCTTTATAATTCATTCAAAGGTCAAATTTTAATGTTTTACGTTGAAATTTCCACCTCGCCGTCCTCCAAAGCATCTCCCGTTGATCCATTGTGTTCCTCCACAATATCCTCTGCATTCATCATCTTCATCCATGCCACGTTGCCATTTTTGCAGTCATCCACACCACCCTCCCCATGCATGTTTTTCTTAACATGTTTGCATGTTTTGCAGGGTTACAGTCAGGCGGAAAACCACCATGTTTCATAGTCATTGTTACAGTGACAAGAAACGCAAGAAATACCAGATGCAAAGATCAAAATTATGAAGAAAGCCTGGGAAGGTGTTATGATATGACTGCCATTAAAGGAATAGGGTTAAACTCTGTAAAACCTTTCCAAGAGCCATTAAAGTGCAGAATTCACTGATAGAGACAATCATGGAGCGACAAAGAGTATTAGTGGGAAAACAGAGTGTTTAAGGCCTGTAATTGAAGATTTTAAGCCTTAATCCAATTATCTAAAGGAAGAGTACCAGATCGAAGACATCATGGATCAATCAGAAGGTCCAATGCATAGAAAATAATACTATCAGGGTTTCTCATCAGCAGAATTTTTTTTCCATAAAAGGACAAAGTGCCCATACTGTCTGCATGCTATTTCGTGTCCCTAAGGAAATTCCAGCGCTGACAACGGTCCTATGCTATCAGAGCATTTGTTTCGCAGTATGGCAGACCCTAGCATCATTATTCTACCTTTTTGTTTAATTCATCAGAGTGTTACAACAGGTACATCAGAGACATACCTGGAGTAAATGGAAGCCTGACAAAGACCACTCTTTCATCCAAAGAGTACCAGAGATAAATGCCCAGAATTTAAAACAGAATTAGGCCTCGACCCTTCTCCTCTTTTGAGTTTTAATGCTGCATTTAGTTTTCCATATACCTTCCCTGCTCCTCTTGAGATATAAATTTCATGAAGAAACTCATTGTAAGGGTTATTGTTGATCGATTATCAGAGAATTACAAGCTATTTCTTTTGAGACATAGTCTCTGTGTGAAGTTGTAAGATAGGCTGAGGAAGATGTATCCAGACTGAATATTCAAAGTTGTTGGCAATGTTGTACATGACTGGTGTTGCTCTTAATATGACAAGCACATTTCTTTGGATCCTGATTTAAAGCAGCTGGTGATGTTTTCTATCTCTGTGTTTTATTTCATTTCATTACATTTCTTCTGGCACACATTAGAAATCTGGCATAGGATTTACCCTTGATAGGTATCCTATGTCTCTGCTCTCCCTGCCTTTAATGTTTTTCTTCTATATGCGTATCTGAGGATTGATTTCAATTGATTTAACCATTGTAGTGGTTCGATATATCACTAGCTGATGTATGAATTAATAAGGTCAGTGTTTCAGATGTTCTTGTTAAGGTTTAATTGAATGAATTGGGAACACTGGGAGGTCTAGAATTTGGTTTCTGTCTCACTAGGATCCTTTTCTATTGGTTAAACTCTGATAAGTTCCCTTAAGATGGATGCCAAAGCATTAAGAGTTCAAAGTCTCTCTCTGATCTCAGGTTTTCAACTTTGTGTTCTAAATCTTTAATGTTCCTTGTCTGAAGAGTTTACCTTTTAGGTTTTGAATCACAGGAGTTCAATGGCATGTCCTGTCCCTGGATCTAATTTCTGAAAGGTCACCTCGGAGGTTTCCTTGCCTTTCACTTTCTTTCTACCTTTCATGCCACACTATCATCTTTAAGATCCAAATGCTTTAGATGACTAGCCCAATTGAAAGCCTGCATATTGAATAGCAAGTAAACCCTTTCCTGACTCCATTCGCCCAATGATCTTGAATATTCTCTGAAATTATCTCCCCTTTACCTAAAATCCTCTTTTCTCAGCCTTGTCTCATTTTAGACCCTTCTTTCTTGATTCCCAACAACCAAACCAAACCAAACCAATCAAACAAACAAGCCCGAGCCTTATAACTATCCTAATATCTTAACTTTGAGCTTCAAAGACAAAAACCTTTGCTCATATAGAGAGATCCCTCTCTGGACCTAGGAGGGCTAGATCCTAAGGTTTGAAAGTGGTTCTGATGTTGTCTCATCTTTTGGTCTTGCCAATCTGGCCAAAACATGGGAACCCCAACACCTACCTTGGAGCTCAAATCATCTTTTGTTTGGTATGTGACTAAAAACCTTGAATTTACCTTTTTTACTGATATTCTCTACACCTTTGCTCTTTGCAACATGACACATTCACCTTGGAAAATTTTGGGATGATTGCACACAACAACACCTTCACAATCCTTCCTTTGTTGTCATCATGGATTTCAACGCATCATTTCACCCTCTCTGGCCACTTTTCCAAAACCTTAGGTATATGGAGTGCTTTAAGACAATCATCAGTGTTGTCTTCTAAGTTCTCTATAGCCCTTTCAAGTTCATTCATTTCTATCTAGTTCACCTCACCTTTTCCCCTATCTCATCAATAATCTCTAAAATAATTTTCTTCATATTTGGTTTTTGGTGTACCTCCTCCATGGTCATTTATGCATTTGATCACTGCTTGGCACACTGCTAGACCATCAAGCTCAAAAAACCCTAATTATCTACAAGAACAAGTGTTTCTTGTCTTCCTTGCTGCAAGATGTCTTTATTTAGGAGCATACCTCCTACCTTACCAACTTTCTACAGAAAGACCTTTTAACACTCCTGCAAAAGTGTCAAAGTTTACATTTACCTCTTGCAGACCTTGAATTTGATACGGTAGTCTTCTTTGGAAACTTTTAGATATTTTCTTGAATAACCATGTCTCAACATTTCAATACCTCTAAACCAGATTCTAACAAAGAAAAAAAGTGTCTGAAACACCAATGATGACCCTGGAACATATGAAACCCTAATTGACCTAGTGGGAGGGCTTGTTGACCATGTCTTTGAATGAATATTGGCTTCAAGTATTTAAATGAAAAATAGAGTATTTGTCAAAGTGCTGTATTGAAGATCAAAAATCTAATGTACTTGATTTATCTAAAGAGCCTATAGAGATAGTTTTTAGACCATCAATGCTTGAGGAATCTGGGGAACATGGGAATGAATAAGATTATAGGAAACCCTAGAGGGAAAGTAGGGTTTATGGGTAGAGGAAAAATGGGCTAATGAAGTTATGCGCAGGGAAGGAGGCTGAAAATGATAGGTAAAAGCTCATAAGGGGTTTGTAGGAGTGACAGGGTGACCATGGTATGGCAAGCTGATGAAATAGAGAAAATTTTTCCATAAGGATAATGAAGGCAATGAGATTTTTGAAACTCACAATATTTTAAGGAATTTTGTTTTCAGAAATCTAGAGCCAATATTTAGTCATATACAGATAATGAAAAATACCGATGACTAGTAGTGGCTCCACTTAGGGAGGGCAGCTCCTTTTCAGGAGGTGTTCAGAACCTCAGAGTTCAGATTTTTGAGTTTTGAATTTTAATACCTTACTTGTACTTGGAAGACCTCTTTTTCTTCACTCACTGATTCACTCCTTTTCTTTTGAAGCTATGATCTTGAAATCTGAAAAGGCATGACTACTTCAATATCACTTCTACCTACCCATCATACTTTGCTTAACATTTTTTCTTCACTTGGGTGCATTTGGATTGGCAAACCCTTGACATCATTTTCTTTTGAAAGCATAAAAACTATCTATGTCTACCCTTATCACTTCCAAGAGATTAGATTAGGCTTATGAACTCTTTATTCTCTACCTACTTTACTTATCTCTAGAGGTTAACCAGTTCGACAGATCTTTATTTTATAATCTACTAACACAAAATTCAAAACATGACCAAACCAAGGTTAAGCAATCTATTTTGTCATGGGCTGTGGAATTTTGGACAAGATGCCCACAAACTTTATTTTTGTACAAGTGAAACTAGAAAACATGAGGCTGTAATTTGAAATTTTTTATGCATCCCCCTTTTCTCTTTTGGTTCAGATTTTAGCATTGAAACCAACTATCTTTTCCTAATCTAATCTATTGATAAGTAAAGTTTACATGGTTTGGAAAATCTTCTTTCACTAACCTATCAGCAGAAATTTAAAACATGTCCAATCATGATTAGGCTAAATGACTGAACAAGACTTTATTTTCTTCAACAGTAGTGGCATTTAGGCTTGGACACTTTCAACAATACTCTTTTTTGGTATGGGGTTGTACCTATTCTTTAAACCTACCCTCTTTTTCTTGTTTTTGTTCTTTTTCTTTCTTTTTGTCAAGACAGTTTGAAACTAAACTAAAAAGATGCTCATAGTGCTGAGCTTATTTTCATACCTATCTATCCTAATCTAATGAAATTTTTTCTTCCCTAAATGATGCAATAATGCTAGTGCAGCCAGTTGAGCAGAAGTAAAAATGGGTGAACAACTTGACTACTTGTTAGAGGAAACATCAGTATACCTTGATTATGTGTCTTCATAACCAAAGTTATCATATGTAGTGGAAAATTCTAGTGCATTTGATTCTTGTAAATAATCCATGTCTGGAAACTTGAGCCAAACAGGACCTTCATGTAATCTGCTATAGGATCAACAAAAGAATGATGTAAACTTTTTGATTTTAGGCCTTTAATGACTGGTTGGTCATCTGTATCCCAAATATTAACTCTGAAAACCTCATCTTCAGTCTGGTTCTTGAAAGCACAACCATCTTCAGCCTCTTCTTCATGACAATCTGATTTTGCAGCCTTATGATGTTCTGCTATGTTGTTCTCCAGTATGCTTGATTTGTCTTGACTGAGTGGACTGAATTCTGTCTGACAGACATTATTAGTAGCATATTTTGGCAATAGGCCTTCTAGAAGAGGTAGCACAACATCAATATCACTCTATTCTACAGTTGATGTATGAGAAAATGCATCAATGGATAGGTCAACAATATAACAAATTGAAATATCTTCTTTGCATAAAAGTTTAGAGGTTGGCTGTATGTTTAGAATTTGATAGATTTATTCCTCTGTTAAAGGAGGAGGAATTTTCTGTTTTCTTTGGATCGAGCCATAGCTATTTTCTTCCTCTTTTGTTTGATCATGAGGTTGAATGTCTTCTTGAGCCTTACACAAAAGGTAAAATTAATCATCATTTGTCTCTTTGGAGGGAACTTGTGGATTTTCTTTTATTTACGGATTGTTTTCATTCTCAACCAACTTCTCCTGATTGTCATGATAGTTAATTTGAGCATGAGATTCATGAATTTCCTCTGACAGATCCTCAGGATGCCAATTTCCCTTCATGATTTGAAATGAATCAAAGCATAAGGGTAAAGACCCCAAATGTGTGGAATCCTCCTTTACTTCAGATTCTGAGATTTCAATATGGCTTAGGGGGAGAACTTCTGGATATGAAAAAGGGTTTGTATCATCCATTTCTTCCCTGGCTGATTCTTTAGAGCATTCCTCCCATGAAACAACTGTTGATTGCTCTGCAAGGTTAAATTCTATTTGGAGAACATAATGATCATCATACTGATCAAATTTTGGAAAATCATCAATATAAGTAATGTCATCAATCGTACATATTATATTGTCAGATTGTTTCCCCTTGAATTGATCTACAAATCCATTTTGTGATCTATGGTAGCTGGGATTAGAAAGGAAGTGCTTATGGCCCATAGATTCTTCCTTTCCTGGGATTGAAACACAATGGTTTTCTTTTTCTTGTGAATTATTATGAGGTTGAATGTCTTCTTGAGCCTCCCACAAAAGAGATGTTGAATCATTTCTTGTTCCATTGGTGAAAATTTGTGGATCTTCTTCCATTTTCTGATTTCTTTCACTCTCAGCTAATTTTTCTTGATTGTTATGACAGTTTACTTGAGAATGAAATTCATGAATTGCCGGTAAGATATCTTTAGGATGCTAATTTCCTACATCTTCATCAATATCTACAAGGTATTGCATGATATCCTGAGATTGATCACAAAAATTTTCAGCCAATGATAAAGATGGAGAATTTTCTTTATAATGCTCACAAAATAACTTGTGGAGATCTTTTAAGGAAAACAAACTACCCGGTTTCAGACCTTCATACCAGTCCCTTGCCTTCCCTTCTAATGTTACATGAACATATTCATGGGGCAGTTCTAATTCCATTCAACTTTTAACCTCCATGTATGTATATGAAATTTGATGAAATGTAACAAGGGGTCATCAAAATTTTCATTTGGAAATGTAGGCAGGTTTGTGTCCCAATTTATTTGAGGAATTTTGTGGGGGAATCCAGGAATGTGATCTCTTTTCATTGGAGCATACTTATGTTGTATCCTTGGAATCATTTTTTTCAGTCATTCAGAGGAAAGGGTCACTGTATCTTTATAACCACTCTGGAGTCTTCTACCAGTGGAGTCTTTAGGTCTATTGAGAGTTGTGGAGTCACCAGGTGGAAGATTTAAACTTTCTTGAAACAGGCTGTTGTCCACCATCAGAAATTGGATACCAATATGAAGATATTTTTGGGTTTTCTGAGTTTTTATGTAATGCTAATATTTTCAATAAGTGTTCTCCAGTATGGTCACCATGGTGCTAGTATGATGAATCAACCAGATATCATTTCTTGGCTAACACTTGATTTATCTAAGTTTGACAGGGTATTTATGAGTTCTTGAGGAATGTCTAAGCTTGTTACTTACTCAAAGTACCCAGTGGAGTCACCATTATGTTAGGTGGTGAGCCAACTGGATACTATTGATAGAGGTTTTATAAGGTCTTAAGGAGTACTTAGGATGGTACTGACTCAGAATCCCAAGCGGAGTTGCCATTATGTTAGGTCCCGGTAATTTGTCAGATTGGAAAGACCAAATATACAGGGGTAACATCAAACCAGTATTTGGATTCCTAGGACCTAGCCTTCCTGGACTTAGAGAGGGCTCTCTCTACATTTGTGTAAAAGATGTGAACTTGATTGATTTTAGGGTTTTGATTTTAGGCTAGTTATAAGGATTAGGGTTTGTTTGTTTGTTTTGTTTCGTTGGGTTTCTTTTCAAGAAGAACAGAAAGAGTAAGAGAGGTTTAGAACATTGGGATATGGAGTCTACAAAAGGTCTTGAAAGGTACAACAATAGGTCAAGGGTGTCTCATAGGGAAAGTATAACAAAGCCAAATGGATCTTTAAAGCTTATGTGAGTGAACTGAATGATAAATTGTGAGATTAGTAGGTTTAAAGGGTAGTTACGAATCATTTAACATTTACTATAACAAGAAAAGTATTTAAGCACACTATGCATAAATAAATAACCAAAGATAGGGCATACCATAAGCTTCTTTGACTAAACCCTAGCAACTAAACATCAAGACAAGACTCTAGCAAACCATAGAGAGCAACAAACTTTTAAATTCTATAGTGATTTCACCTTCAGGCAAAGAAAAAATTCAAGATAACATATAATAATGATCAAAGAGAAGGGAAATCCTAAATTCCTTAATCATACTACAAAGAAATTCAAACCAACCATTCAAGATGGACAAAATGACAGGGCAAACTATAAACCTCTTCAGTCAAACACTATTTAGAAATAATTCATAGAAAAGACCTAAAAAACAATGCTTTAAGTCATACCAAAGGCAGGGCTAAACATAAACTTCTTTGACATGGGCTCCATTAAATAATTCTTGAGATAAAAAAACTGAGTGGGATTAGAGAGTAACTAACAATTCTCTAATCTGACCTAGTAGAGGAAAACATATAAGCAATAGAAAGCAGATAGAGCTAAGGTGCCTCTAAACAACATTTCTAAACCTAAAATTTCTGTTCTACTGTATGAGAAAGATGAAACAAAATGAAAACATAAGAAAACAAGCACTAATTTAGAAATACATCACCATTATCCATGCTCATGAATCTTGCAAGTGTGCTTGCTCCATTGTCATCCAAATCAAAGCATTCATAACACTCCAAAGCCAATTTCTCCTCAACTCCAAGTCTATGTATTGAGTTTAAAAATCAACCAAAAACTACAATGAGGCCTCCATGTAGTATTTAAATTGCAAAGAAGGACCAAAACCCTATCTAGGGCTTCAAAATGTCATTAACTGCATCATAAATGCCAATTTTTCATATGAGACCATGCAAGGCCTAAGGCACAAATATATAACTTAATAAATGAAAAAATAAATGCTAACATAACTCCTCAGCTAACTCTGGAGTGATTTTCCTCAAAAACCCTCAAATTATATTTTTCATTAACTCCAAGTGTCTTTTGTTGACTTGCTAGCAAGGGCGCAATGCCAAAACAGGAAAAATAGGTCTTTTTGCAGCTGAATTTTGGGGGCCTTCCCGGTGTCCAAATGAGCTCTATGATAGCTCATTGGAAATATTTTCTTGTCTACTTTCCAAATATACCTTTAGTTTTAAATTTGGTTCTCATTTTTCTGCTCCAAAACGAAATCTACCAAGACTACTCAGGGTGCAGCACCAACTCTGAAAATAGGGCAAAAAGTTGATTGTTTGCATGTTTTTGGCACTTTTGGTTTACTCGTTCTGCTCCAAATGAGCTGAAATTTTGTGAGGGTGATATCCGTGGCCTGAGGATTCTGAAAATGTAAATTTTTCCTCCAATGGATGCCCCAAAAAAGAGCGCAACGCCAGTGGCATTGTGCGTTTGGCCCTTCAAAATAGTGAAAAGCTCAAAAAACTCAAAAACTTGGAAAAACTTGAATTTATCTTGCCGATCATGTCTGGGATACTTGTAGGGATGCATCAGTAAGAATGTTAAGTTTTTATTTGTCCTTAGCCTCCATTAGTGGTTGAATCTTTGCAAGGGCTCTTCTGAGCTTGGCCCTTGCAATCTTGTTTCTTAAGGCATAATTCCTTGCCATATTCATTTGGAGGTCAAGGTGTCTCTTGGTCTTCTCCAACTAACCCTCCAATTTTATATTTTCCCTCTCTAGCCAAGGTTTCCGATCATATTCTATTTCCATGGAAAGTAGCTCACTTGGAGTGAGCTGCTCTGCCAAGGTTGTCTCTTTCTCTCTCTCCTTGGCTAAGGCCTTCGTCAAGCCAATTGTTCTTGGCCTCCACCTAGGAAGCTACTCTTCCTCTTCTTCAGTGTCATCATTAGTTCCCAAGACTTCATATAGCTTTGCCTTTGTATTTGTAGCCTCTTTGTGAGCTCTGATAGCTATGATCTCATAAATAGCCTTCTCTGCCTCCAACTGCTTGTTTTCAACCTCAAAATAGTGAATCACATTCCTGGTCCTACCTAGATTAGCTTGAAAATCTTTAATTTGGGCATATTTTCTTTTGAGTAGCATGCTTGTGACCCTATCCTCATTTTCATCATCACTGTAAACATGAATAAGTTGGAATTCTTGTTCAGTCTCATGCTTGTCTTCTTCTTCCTCATCAATGACCTTTCCCTTACCTTTGTCAAGCTACTTGGTTGACATAGAAGGCATGGCCCCTTGCCTCTTAAGGGCAGCAAACACATGCCTATTTCCCCTTTGGTAGGTCAAAGGGAAAGGTTAAATTTTCATCAATGTTGTGCCACTTGTTTCACTACCATCATTGCTACCATATCACTGTCATTATCATTGGTACCATCACTACTTTCATGACTTTTTGACCCACTGTCATCATCCTCACTGATACGCGCCTCACTTCTCTCTGCCTCATTGCTTGACTCTTCATTGCCATATCCCTTATTGTTTTCTTCTTAATTTCTTTCTTCACCTTTTGATGCACTAGTACCATGAGATGAGGGTGAGCGATTATGTAAAGGTGATGAAGGAGGAAGTTCATCATGATGTGAAGGAATGTGAGTGGAAGGTGAGATGGAAGAGTCATCATGAGGTGCGGGAATGTGAGTGGATGGAGGAATGGGAGGATGAGAAGATGAAGGGGTATCTTGCTGCTGTTGGGCTTATGGAGAAATAAACACCTCATTGGCAATGACGGTTTCCCAAGGAATACCCTTCTACTGCAATTGATGCATAACAACCATTTTAATAAGAGAGTGGTGAAAGAGGATTTTCATCTGCTGAGGATAGTCTCTCTTTTGTACAATGTAGGAAATTTTGTCAATGCTTCTGTAGAGGTAATAGGGTAGGTGCAACATACTCACCCTATTAAAGTGCATTAGTAGCCTAATGTGATAGGAGTAAAGCCAGGAGAACCTTCACTCACATGTAAAATAATTCATAATGATCCTCATCATAGGTTCACATCTATCAAGTATGTGAGAGAAAGGAAATATAGATTTATTATGGTCTTTGTACCTAGGTTTTAAATATGGCTCATAGTAGCTCATGTCAAGATTGTTCTGCTTGAACCATTTCTCCCCTACACTAGGTATGCTTGTGGCATTGACAATAACATCTGTAGATAGCTCAAAATTGACCCCTATAAGGTTAACTTGTTTGTCATGCAAGTTAATGATGAATAGCCTAGTTAGCTCAGGGTGGTTTTGCACGTGATGTACCTTCTCACAAAAATCAAAGCATCCTACATGCTTGAAACATTGAAAAGTAAGGGGAGATGCTATTAGCTCCCTTTTGTTAGGGGGTTCAAACCTATTCATAATTCCAACTTTATGCTCATTCCTCCTTGGAATTTGAGGCTCTCCACCACTGTCACTATCTCCCTCTCTTGAAATTTTGAAAACTCTGTCTTGAGAAAACCCTAGGACTGCAAATGGAAATGGAATGAAGGGATGGTGATGAAAAAAGGCAACTTTTGCAAGTGAGTGAGATGAGTGAATAAGGATAAAAGTGTATGAGATGGTGAGAGGCTAACAACTCAATGATAACCCTCTTGTTGGCTTGAGGGGTCTTGACCCAGGTTCGGAGGTTAAGGTTTTCCAACAAACCCCTATAATACTAGCCCTTTCGGCAGTGACCTACTTTCACAAGCCAAAGTCTCACCTGAAGCAGTATGGGAGGGTGCTGGAACTAGGTTTCCGCACCCTGGGAGAGAGCAAGTAAGTCAAGTCGGTCCATAATTATAAGATCTATACAACCAGAGGTCATTTGCAGGAATCTCAATAAATAACTAGAATACAGTTATCAGATCTAATTAACAGGTTCGCATCCACGTGCATACTATTAGCTATAATCACATAACAATATATATTCGTAGCAGATTAACAGATCACAAATGCATTTACCATAAAAATGGACAGTTCGTAGCTTACAAATAGACCATATAACTCAAGTCCACATCAGACATAACAGATTAGGTCCAGATAACATCAAATATCCACAATAATTTCACAAATCTATATTATTACCCAAAAATCCTCTTACATTTCCCAACTACCACCTGCGCACATAGCCAATAGGGTCCGCACACAGTAGGACAGAGGATCTCCACGCAGACAGCCAGTAGGATTCCTAACCCAAACAACCCTATCATAGATCTAACAATTCATACTTCGCATCAATATCTATTCATTCCTACCTATGACTCAAAAAAGGTTCATCTATTTATAACGATTTAGCCTACGCATCCAATTGTTTGAAACCGTGGTTTGCGAATTCTTGGTCTACCCTTGACACATTTACAATGCGTTAGGGGCTTTGACTCACCCCAAAACCCCTGCGTTAGACTAAACAATACAAAATTATACAAAATGGACAAAATTGATAGCCTTTGCAAGACCCTGCTCCAACAGTCCCCCAACACAATCTTGTGACTCGTCTTGAGTTACTGTGCTGATGGGGCTTCAACTGCGCTTGAAATACTCTGATCTCCTTGGCTAACGGAGGCAACATGCCTTCACTTTGGACAACTGCATTTTGTGCAATGTCGAACAAGTTTTCTGATAGTGGTCCCTCAGTCATAGCAGTAACACTCTCCAAAGTTTGGTTCAGCTTCTTAATAGCAACATCGGCATCCTGTGACAGTTTGAGGGCTTCGTTAGGCCACGATTTCAGTCGGTCACCCAGGATCTTCTTCTTCTGTTTCAGGTCCTTGAAATCAGCCTAGAGTGCTTGGCTGGTGCGCAGTCATTGCAAGTGTTGGGCAGGCACCAAAGTGGGCAAGGTGGCTTCGATTGTCTCGAACTCCTCTTCTTTTTGCCGCAGGTCCTGGTTTATCCCTCGCAAGATTGGATCGCGCTGTACCTTAGTCCATAGCTACATGGCGGTCTCTAGTAGCTGGGCTCCTTGCGCGATCTGCCCCGTGATAACATTTGTGGCCGCGGTGACCAGTGCAGTTTACTGGGCCCAAAACTCTGGGGGTGTTTCGGGCTGTAACTTAGCCTGCAAATCTGCGATCTGCTGCTCCATGTGTGTCTTAACAACCTAAACTTCATCTTGGGAAGCCTTGAGTGCTGTGACCAGTATTTCTACTTTTTCTTGAGGGCTGGCTGAGGCCGGAATATCTGCGGGAACATCTGTACAAAGGCGGTGAATTGTGTTTTCGAGCTCTATGTGCTTTGCAGTGGTGAGACAGACCTCCGCCTCCTTTGCAATGATGTTTTTCTCAGCTACGCCAAGCTGTTGGTGAAGATGTTGGTCTCGATGGTGGATTTCCTAAAAGAAAATGGTTTGGAGACCCTGCAAGGCCTCATGTGGTAACCGAGCTAAGTTTAGCTAGACTTCTACACTGATCTCGACTTGAAGTCCCAGGTCAGGTGGACTGAGCACCAGAGCTTCACCAGGGAGAGAATAGAGGTGAATATCATCTGTAACTAGGGCCGCGCTAGTGACGGAGGGTGGGCATACCGGGGTTGCACTAAGCTACAAATTTTCTGTCTTTAATTGTAACTCTCGCAGCTCAGCATGAATTGTGTCAACCACGACCCGCTGTTGTTCCTCTATGGTGACCCATCTGTCCTCCACGGCTAGAGTGATTGCATCAGTGATTTGTTCTAGGTCTCCGTCAGTCAATGTGATTGTTTCGTCTCATGCTATTCGCTGAGGTCACTGCTTTTTGTGAGCGTTCTAACCGACTCAGTCGTGCATTTCATGCCACAGGGGGAGGTAGGTCCGCCGGTCTCCAAACCTTCTATACCCAAACTAGTCTGTGGGTTCGTCTAGGTCTCTGCCTCATCATCCTTGTGTTGCAGCGCATCCTTTTGAGTGGCCGCATCGGTGTCTTGTCAGGTACTCTTGATGACAAGGGGTTTGACTTGGGATGTGATAGCGCTTCCAACACCCTTCGTGCCAGTTTTGAATCCAAGTTTCTAGTTAGGCGGCCAGAGCGCAATGATGTTGTCAATTTCTTCGTCCATCACCATGTAGGGAAGCGAAGTCAAGGCTTTTTCTTTATGCGCTCTGATCTAAAAATTGTGTGGAGTGACCTGGAATGTGGCTATGCCCTTGTATCTAATGTACACGGCAAGGGACAACCGTGGTCTGGAATTAATAGCTGCGGTTACGCTACTATGAAAGAGGACGCATAACACCTGGTTGTCCTCAAGCCATTACGGATCCATGGAATCCCACAAGTGTGCATAGCGATCCCCTTTGCACATGTTCGGGCTAATCTCAGGGAGGACAGACTCTACAGGAGCTTCCCAGACAACCACTGCTATAAGAAACAACAACCAAGAGTAACAAAAGGCGCAGCCTTGCTCCTGGGACTCACGAACATTGGTTAGAAACTCATCGCACAAATAATGTGCCTAGTTAAAACATACCCCTTTTACACATTGGTCAGCTAACCGAATGACATAGGTCGGAACAGAGGTGACCTAACACTTCCTCATCGTTTGTGCCCAACTACGTACCTTGGTCACTGACGGTATTGATGATAAATCCCCGAATATTACGGTCCACATGATACATTTGGCGCATGAACTGAATAGTCTTCGCCTCATATTTCTTACCCATGCGCTCCAGGGGGTTTGAGCCGCTCATGGGGAGACCAGTGATTCGATGCATGAGTGCAATGTCAATGGGGATCCTATCCTAGATCCACAGACATCCATCATGAATTAGCGCGATCAATTGTCGTGTGAGCCGGTCCGTTACATTGTAGTGTCCAAAGTGGGGCATACGAAGTAGATTTAGGAGCCCAAACCCCACCAAACCATGTACCCAGGGTTGGGGGACAACTTTGAACCCATTGTTGCCATGAACTGTATCAAGGTACAATTCGGGTGTGAGCTCAAGGAAGGCCTCAAAATTGGCCAAATCATTGTTGTCGAACTTAACTTCATGAAGGTGACCAAAAGGTTCACCTATGATAGGGACCTCCCCTGCGGTCAGTGGCATCTGCAAGTAGGTGATCAAGCCATTGAGGTTCTTTGGCATGCACATTGATGCTCTGTGTGGTCACATGAAGGGGGGCAGCTAGTTGATTGGATCAACGGGTTGGGCTGCCTCCTGCGTAGTTCTCGGGGATTTCACGTTTCATGGGGAGGTACGGGGCTTTCCTGCGGCCCATTTTGTAGGATTCGGGGGCTTGCCTGAGCCATGAGTTTTTTTTTTCCTTTCTGGGTGGTAGGGCTACGTGTGGAGATCAGGATTTATTTGACTTAGGATTTTACCACCACCACTTCCTTAGTGTCTTGGTCTACTGAGGTTACTGGCTTCGAGAGTGCGGTAGGGTTCGTGGCTGTCATTCTAGTGCGAAATATGAACTTAGGGTTGCTACTGTCAAAGAGGGCAGGTTGCTCAGACATGAAAGAGATGTTAGCGGCACATAACTTCTTACAACACAACTTCGTCTAGGACAACCAGGCTAAGTACAAGCTATTTGAGTAATACGGAACCTGTGTCCGATCTATCTTACCTATTTTATAGCCTTGGGTACCATCCAACAGTAGGTTAGACTTCACGCGGGACTTACCATCAAGTAAATGGTAAAAAATATTCCAAAATCACCGCATTAATTGCCAGCTGTCCGCTCCCTCCAATGGTAATTTGTTGTTTTTACTCGATTTGACTGTTTCAACAGCTAGTTTTCGCACTCGCGGTGCGCTCAACGTACCCCTACAATCCTAGCGTACCCCTGAGCTCTGAGAAATCCTCTCGCGTTCCTGTTGTACCAGGTTTATTTTGTTGGGATTCCTTCCAACTAAAATTCTCTGTTGCCATAGCCCAGCCTTCCAGACCTCTTGCACCGTCGTCATACTTGCTTAGTGACCCTATGCTATATCTTCGTAATTTACATACTTCATACCATCGTTGCGTAGTACTTCATGAGGTGTGATGTTGATGAAATCCACCGCTTGATGCGCCAACTCATTTCTTTGTCGTACCAAATATTTGGCAGACAGGATGCTTGTGGTTCAGAACGGAGAGATCTCGGTAAACCGTGCATCCACAACCCTACTTGCGAACAACTATGTATCAGGCAATCCTTCCTTGCCCATCTCAATTCGGGACAAGTGGTATCACTCCGAACTCAACTTTCCTAGCTTGACGATGAATTCAACATTATATTCCTGAAGTAGTTGCCACCTGCAGCCTTCCTCCCCAAACAAAGTAACATTTTGTAGGCGTTCTAGAACCCAATGATCTGCAATCATTTTATAGTGGTGTCCTAACAGAGGGTGCTAATACTTCTTTAGTTCGTAGGTCAGGGCCAACCCTTCCCTCGCCGTGGTGGCACAATTGCACTTCGCACCCGAGATCGTCTGATTAGTATATGTGATTGTGTGGTCACTATCCCTGGTGCCAAGCTGTGTACTACCTACTTCACGGGAGAATCCTGAAGTGACCATCTGATTTATCATCATCGAAGTGGGGGAAGTGTGAATAAGCACGGTGACCATCCTGTCCCTGAGTTTTTAAAAGCTCCTTTGGCACACGCCATCCCAACTGAATGAAATATCATGTTTAAGCAGTGTTCACACAAGTTCAGTGATCAATGCGTATGTCTGACTGGATTTTCTATAGTAGCCCATATGTCCCAAGATTTCGCGCAACAGATTCATAGTCATCGGCCTTACCTGTGGGACTGGTGCAATGAGTGTATTACTGATCTCCTCCCTCAAAAAATTCTCATTTTTACTACATCCAACCATCTCATGTATTGGAGATCCCGCAACTGTGCGTTCCTCCCTTGATGCTACAATCGAGACCTTGCGCGGATTTATGTTGCAATAGTTTATGGTGGCCTTGTGGAGCTTGATATTATCCTAACTCTGTGCTTCCCATGTGGGATCGCCTCTTACTGCATCAGGACTAGATTCACCAAGAAAAATGGTGTTGAGAGCCTGCAGAGCTCCCTCGAGCACCTCCAATCCTCCCGTTAACCCAAATTTCCCCAATAATTCATCTCTTAGGGTTTCCCACTGGTGGGTGCACTGTCGTAGCTCCGCATCGAGATACTAGGCAGCGGGAATTGGACCCAAGGCATGAAAAAACAAGTGAAATCATTCTTCTGTGGTATGATCGCACCATTGCTCCATCCAAGCGGACAAGTGTTCACTCGGGTTTCCTAGGGCATGGAATCTTTTGACGCGCACATTGGTTGGAGGTTCAAATTGCAGTACCATCATATCCTGACATTCCTCCCATTCCTAGAATGCCCCCTTATGTGTGTTCCACCACTTTGTAGGCGTTGCGCGCATAGCCCTGTTAAGAGCCCATAGCCTTCATTCTCTGGGAACCTCATCTTCGAAGGTTCAAAAAAATTCCTTTATACTTCCAGAGCCATCAAAGCAGGGTAATTCTCTTACCTCGAAAGATATTTATCGGAATTCCCTGGTAATTTGCAGGCAGTGCAACATGGAGACTTCCTGCTGCTGATTTTTCCAATATTCTAATTCTTTGTCAGAGTCAGAGACACATTCGTTGTGCTTGTCCCAGCAAGGCATACCATTATCCGTGGGGTTTATCCAGTCTTCGTCCTTCGTAGTTAGCTTATGGATGTGATCCATCCCATCTTCCTCACATGCTAGCTTGGTGTACCTTTCTCCTTCTCCAGGGTCTAGTGGTATGATCACCCGAGTTCCCTCTCTTTCAAATACCATGCTTCGTTTCTTCAAGTTGATAATTCCACCCATATCAATGGTTCAATCCAATCCCAAGAGTGTTGGGTAAGGGTCTGCATCTTCTACAATCTGAATGACTTCAAAGTCAGCTCGTACCTTAGCCCCAACGATATTTACGACCATTTTTGACAATCTCCCCAATGGTATGATCTTATGTTGATTATACATGCACAGCTAGATAGTAGAACATTCCAATTTAGGCTCTCCCATTTGTTGCCAAGTCTGCTTAGGTAGTACATTCGCATCAGATCCTAGGTCTAGAATTACCTGGTCCATCTCATAATCACTAATCTGCGTAGTTAATCACATTTCGCGCCCAGTGTGCCTCTTTTGCTTGTAAAGTTGGTGCACATCCTTAATCTTCGTGGCTAAGGATGCTTTTTCTACACAACCGTCGAGCATGGCTTGGAGGTTTTATACCGCTTGCTGGTTGCACACCAGCTTCATGCACGCCTTCAAGAATGGTTTGACCTCATCTTCGATTCCACTGTTTGGAGCCGATGTCTCGTTTTGAGCCCAATCTTGCCAGGCTACGACAGGGTTCTCCTTCTCCTTCTGGGGGCCCACACCTTCTGGTTTAGTAGCTGCTTTATGGATCAGAGACTCTGTCTCCGCTCTTTCCATAGACCTTTTGGTTGCCATACCACTGCGTATTATTACATTAATGCTCAGATCTTCTTCACGAGGTTCCACCTTCACTCATTGTACATTTTGTGTAGGATTCTGTTGCTTTTCCTATACCTTGGCCATTGGAATCAGGCAATCCTCGATCACATGGTCCAACTGTCTATAATATCTATAGGATTGTCGATTTGGGTTCATGCAGTCCCTCGAAAAGTGACCTATTTACCCACAATTATAGCAGATTAACTGGCCTCTACCCCTGCCTGCACTTCCTCCTTGTCCCCCTCCCCTGCCCCTGGCCGGGGACCCTCTTATTCCTATGGGGGATCTAGGTGATGAGGGATCCGACTGTACCCTATATAGGTTTCCTTAGTCGATCATCAGATCATATGTTCGGCAGTTTTGTTCGTCATGTCCTACAGACCTACAAATCCTACATCACTATTGTTTTACTTCATAGATATATGCGGCAAGGCAGGGGCAGTGGTTGGTATCGTGCAACCCAGTAACGCGACAGTCATCGCACCATAGCGTCGACCCAATTGGTCCCGCAGCTTCCCTAGGGCGTAGCGGGCTGGGTCCCTCGGCCTAGATGTATTCTGCCAACAACAGACAATTATATTTGGTGCGGCCATTCACCCTGCATCGTATGCACCATCTTTCAGGGTTGGCCTCCGCCCCTCGCTTGCGTAGATTCTGAATCTCCATGTGCATTGCTTCTAGCTAGCCTTGTATCTGTTGTACTCTTAACTGGGTATCATCTCTTGGCGCAACTTCTAGTTTCATGGCAACCTCCAAGGCCTTCTCTTGTGTTTCAATGGCTTGGTGACCCATTGGTACGTGCGATTGGGGCAGAAACATAGCAATGAACCACTCTGTGTGTTGCCTGTCATCATATTGGAATCCTCCTTCTCTGATCGCTTTCTTTATTCGCTGATCTGCTTCCTATATAGACTCCGATGGTCCTTTCTTGAAGTCCTTCAATTCATTTACTATTTGAGAGTAGAACTTAGGTTTCTTGAACTGCTGTTTTAACGCATTTTTAATTTCCTCAATATTCCCATTCGCATGTTGGTCAATGTATCCCATGTACCAGTCTAGGGCTCTCCCTTCACAAGCCAGGGATAACTGTGCCCGTTTCATCACATTTCTTACTACGTTCTACGCATTCCATACCGATCCTATGACAAACTAAAATCGATCCATGTCCTCATCACCCACGCCTTTGAAAGTAGGTAGCTTCATGTGCGCAACCATATCGTCTTCTGGTGGGGGTGGAGGTGAGTTTTTACCCCTATGAGGGCTTAATAGTGGCGTCGATGGAGGGCTATGCGTAGCAAAATTTCTTACTGGAATTTAGATAGATCGATCCCCCTCTTGGTTAGTTCTGTAGTACTTACCACTGCACGTTGTGCCCTCGCTCTGGTCGAAGCTCATTCACTCCGTATGGCTACACAAAATTATTTTTTCGCAAAACAAGATCTTAATTAGTAATGTCAAAGTCTTCAAAAACTTACCTCGGAACCCCTTGAAGAACCTTCGCTCCACCTCTGAGTAGGATACAAATTGATCGACTAAAAATTCAGTCACAAATACTCCTATCACACTATCCACCCAGTGATCTATCGTGCGAGCAATGGTGTTGTTAGTCTCTTCAAGATGCCAGATCCGTTCTGGGGTCCACTGGGTGACCCGCTCATCTTTCCAAGACTTTTGAAATTTGACTAGCCTTGCGAGCCACTCCTGGAGCTTGATCGCAATTGTTAAAAAGAAGATCTCGTAGAACTCCGTGAAAATATACTTATTCTTCCACTCTTTGGTGGTCAAATTCTTACTACGGTTTTATTTTACTGTGAATTCCTGCACTTATTTTTCAAACCATTCATCGATTTTTTTTCTTTCAGGTTTCCAATACAACCTTGGCATTACTCGATATCTCTCAAAATGCTCCCGGTCCCGGCAACGGAACCATTTTTTGGCTCGCGGGGTCCTAACCCAGGTTCGGAGGTTAAGGTTTGCGAACAAACCCTTATACTACTAGCCCTTTTGGCAGTGACCTGCTTGTGCAGACCAAAGTCTCACCCAAAGCAGTATGGGAGGGTGTTGGAACCAGGTTTCTGCACCCTGGGAGAGAGAAGGTAAGTCAAGTCGGTCCACAATTATCAGATCTATATAGCCAGAGGTCGTTTGCAGGAGTCTCAATAAATAACCAGAATACAATTATCATATCTAATTAACAGGCTCGCATCCACGTGCGTACTATTAGCTATAATCACAGAAAAATATATATTCAAAGCAGATTAACAGATCACAGATGCATTTACCATAAACATAGACAGTTCACAGCTTACAAATAAACCATATAACTCAATTTTACATCAACCATAACAGATGAAGTCTAGATAACATCAAATATCCGTAATACTTTTGCACATTTATATTATTACCCAAAATCATCTTACATTTCCCAATTACCACCTATGCACACAACCAACAGGGTCCGCACACAGTAGGACAGAGGATCTCTACGTACATAGCCAGCAGGATTCCTAACCCAAACAACCCTACCACAGATCTAAAATTTCGTACTTTGCATCAATCTCTATTCATTCCTACCTATGACTCAAAAAAGGTTCATCTATTTATAGCGATTTAGCCTATGCATCAAATGGTCTGCAAACCATGGTTTGCGGACTCTTGGTCTACCCTTGACCCATTTACAATGCGTTAGGGGCTTTTACCTGCCCCAAAACCCCTGCGTTAGACTAAAAAATACAAAATTATACAAAATGGACAAAATTCATAGCCTTTGGGATACCCTGCTCCAACACCTCTACTGACATGTTCAAACTCTAGTTTTAGAAATGCTAGGGCTAAATGTGAAATTGAGATGAAAGTGAGATGATGGAGTGGCAACCTTTTTAATGTAGGGACTGAGTATTATGTCAAGCTTGGATGGATGACAGACCTTAAACCAATGCAACCACACTTGTTCTGACTGATACTCTTTATAAGTAGATAAAATGAGGTTCAATAGTCACTGTCAAGTTTAAGTCTTAGGGTAGCCTCATAGGGTTTTAGTTTCTTTCCATTAAATGATGAAAGAATGCTTGAAAAGGGGAGGATGACCTGTACTTACCCCTTAAAGATTCTTGAGGGACCTATGGCAAGAGTTTGGAGGTGTTTGACTTGATTTGAGTGTTTGCAGGGTGTAGGAAACCCTCCTGGCCAAGGGCACAACGCTCGTTCCTAAACGTACAACGCTCAGACCCAGGCACACAGTGCTAGATTTTTCTTCATCAGGTGGTTGTCGAGCAAGAGTGTAGCACTCTTCTAGGCGTGCAACGCATTTGTAATTTGCACGGGGAGCAACTACCAAACACACAGTGCTCAATATCAGTCGAGCAACGCCGTCCTGAGCGCACGATGCTGGTCTAATTTGCCTAATTTCACTTGAAAAACTCACAAATTTCCCTCTCCTGAATGCTTTTGCTCCTTTGAAATGAAAAAATGAATCATTTGAAGTATAGAATGGGTTTTTATAGACTTAGGATATTTATTAAAATATTTGAAACCCATTTCCTAATGTTTACAAGTCCTTTTTCCATTTTCACTGAAATTCCTTTGAGTTTTTGCTTGTAGGTGACTTGAAAAGATGAAGTTGATCCTCTGCTTTTACTGTTTTGAGACTTGACATGTTATTCTAATGAATTTTTGATATTTACACACAACAACAGCTTCAAAATCCTCTGTTGTTTCCATCATCAAGTTAACTCAACTTTTCACCTTTTCTCATTAACAATTTTACATTGTTTGTTTGCAGGTTGGTAAGATGATGAATTTGACTTTTCCCATTGCTCCTTGAGGCATAAAAAGTTTATTTTGACAATTTTGTGATGATTTCACAGTGACATCTTTATAATTTTGTGTGATTTACACCATGAAACTTAGCTTTTTCACCTTGGTTGGCAGTTTGCTGGAGACATGAAATTTGTCTTTCCTTTTGATCCTAGAGACTTTGATATGTTTATTTTTGACACAACAGCAGCCTTAAAAACCTCCTTTACTTCCACCTTGGAGCTTAACCTCTTCTTTTTCTATTGCAAGCTCACAAAACATCTTTGGGAGGATTCCTCATAGAAGCACTTTCAAAACCCTCTTTTGCTTGCACCATGGAGTTTGTTGTTCCTTGAGAAACAATTCTTGGCTGTGTACAAGAATCCGTGCTCAAGACATTAAAGATTTCTCTTACTCCTTGAAACATGATAATTTCTCTTTTGACAACCTTAGGATGCTTACACAGTAGCAGTATCTCCCAAAACTTCTTTTGTCCCTACCTTGGAGTTCAAATCATCTTTTTTTTGGCAGGTGACTGAAAACCTTGAATTTACCTTTTTTACTAATATTCTCTACACCTTTGCTCTTTTATGCATGACACATTCACCTTGGAAAAATTTTGGATGATTGTGCACAACAACGCCTTCACAATCCTTCCTTTGTTTTCATCATGGAGTTCAACTCATCATTTCACCCTCTCTAGCCACTTTCCCAAAACCTTAGGTATATGGAGTGCTTTAAGACAATCATTAGTGTTGTCTTCTAAGTTCTCTATAGCCCTTTCAAGTTCATTCATTTCTGTCTAGTTCACCTCACCTTTTTCCCTATCTCATCAATAATATTTGAAAGACTTTTCTTCATATTTTGTTTTTGGTGTACGTCCTCCATGGTCATTTCTGCATTTGATCACTGCTTGGCACACTGCTAGATGATCAAGCTCAAAAATCCTAATTCTCTACAAGAACAAGTGTTTCCTGTCTTCCTTGTAGCAAGATGTCTTTATTCAGCAGCAGACCTCCTACCTTACCAAGTTTCTGCTGATAGACCTTTTAACACTCCTGCAAAAGTGTCAAAGTTTACATTTACCTCTTGTAGACCTTGAATTTGATAAGGTAGTCTTTTTTGGAAAATTTTAGATCTTTTATTGAATAACCATGTCTCAACATTTCAATACCTCTGAACCATATTCTAACAAAGAAAAACAGTGTCTAAAACACCAATGATGACCCTGGAACATATGAAACCCTAATTGACCTAGTGGGAGGGTTTTTTGACCATGTCTTTGACTGAAAATTGGCTTGGAGTCTTCAAATGAAAAACAAAGTATTTGTCAAAGTGTTGTATTGAAGATCCAAAATCCAATGTACTTGATTTATCTAAAGAGGCTACAGAGATAGTTTTGAGACCATCAATGCTTGAGGAATCTGGGGAACATGGGAATGAATAGGCTTATAGGAAACCCTAGAGGGAAAGTAGGGTTTATGGGCTGAGGAAAAATAGGTTAATGAAGGTATAGGCAGGGAAGGAGGTTGAAAATGATAGGTAAAAGCACATAAGGGGTTTGTAGGAGTAACAGGGTGACCATGGAATGGCAAGCTGATGAAATAGTGAAACATTTTCCATAAGGATAATGAAGGTAGTGAGATTTCCGAAACTCACAATATTTTAAGGAATGTTGTTTTCAGAAATCTAGAACCAATATTCAGTTATCTACAGATAATGAAAAATATTGATGACAAATAGAAGCCTGTGTAATAATAAAATTCCTGAATTCTAAAAATAGATATGAATTGGAAGAGCTCGGGATAGCTGACAGAAAAAAGATTATATTAGAGGTGAAGAAAGTGATTTCCACAAGAAATATGATGATATAGCTTGAGGAGAAATGCCAAACCATGGAACTCGCAGTGAATAGGTTTTTGAACAAGTTTGATATATTGAGACAGAAAGGTCTACCTAATCCTCTAGTAATAAATGAAAAACTCATGAGACATGAAGATTATGACAAGAATTTAAGGGAAGTAGCCAAATAAATTTCCAACATTTCCTCAATGAAGGGCATTCCTACAGGAAAGGTGCTTCTTCAAACTTTAGAAAACTTCTTTTACCTCCAGCATGAGGTAAATCACCTTTTTGTAAATAAGCCTACGTTTGCCAAATATACAGAGGCAAATGAGATTTACCGTAGGATGATGAAAATCAAACTCCCAGATGAAGAAACATGGGAGAAATGATGTGATTTACTATAAAGAGTGAAAGAACACATAGAAGAAATAAGATAGATGAAAGAAACAAACAGGCAACAACAATCAAAGAATCAGGGCCAGATCTCAGTTAGTTGAAAGGTGTCACTATCTTTTTGCATAAAGATATTTTATTTTCCTAGAATAAATCCTAGTCAGTTGACAATATATTTTTGTAAAATATTGTATAAATACTTCATCATTTGAAGTATCAAAGGTTGGTCAAGTGTGGAATTCTGAACATTTTGTTAGCTAACTAATATCTTGCCTGCGGGTTATTGTACCATTTTCCAGTGGACATACTGAACAGGTTATAAAGAGACTTGTTTATAGGATTCATGTGATGAACTATCTCAATGAAGTATAAATTTTCAATTGTTCAAGTTATTTTTCTAAGTATTCCATAAACTTATATGTGTTCTGAATTTGAATGTTATAACAGGAGTTTTACTGCGGAATTTGTTTAAATATTACACTCTTCTTTTAACTGTTATAAATTTCTATATTTTCTTCTAATATCCGGTTTAGAGAATTCTTAAGTTCCCTATGATCCTGATTGACTCCTTCATCCTTCTTCATTATCTGATTTGAGGAATTCTTAATTTCTCCTTGATCCCGATTGAAAAATCACTTCACCATTTATCCTTGAGATATGATATTTCTCACCTATCTTGCCCTGTAAACACTTTCCTTATAATTTGATTTAGTTCTGTTTCAAAGCACATTGACTCCATAGCCCAATGGAAAGTTGATAAGCACCTATTCATCTAAATCATTATTTCCACCAACCAACTAAAATCAATCAAAAACCAACCCAACCAAGCATACATAACTAGCCTAATATCCATTGATTAAACAAAGTTAAATCATATAGAGAGAGCCCTCTTTGAGTTTAGGAAGGCTAGATCCTAAGCTCCAAAAGTGGTTTGTAGTTACCTCTGATATTTCTTTTTAACACAAGAAAAACCTTTGGAAATTTCAAAGTGATAACATATTAGCGACCATACTGGGGAAACGAGTCCCTAGTTTAAACAAATCTTAAAAGAAACAATTTTCCTCATTTTTTCACATTAAGGTTTTAAAGGGTTGTTTGAATTTATCATAGAAAGTTAAAATTTTGGCTTCTAAAAGAACATATTATACCAGGGCTCATCCTGATCTACAATCTGCTACAATTGTTGAAAATATAAAAAATTAGAAAGTCAAGGAAGTAGTAGCGATTTAATCAAAGAAAATTCACTTCCTAAGGAGTTATCAAGCATAGAGGATATTCAATTTGATTTATCATTTGAGCATTCTTTATTTTTTACCAAATCTAAAAACTCAGTCCATGATATTGTAATAGACCCCAATTTTATTCAATTTATTGAATCAAAGAAGGATATTATACAACTTGATTTAGATCAACAGGTTATAGATACTTTTGACAAAATTGATGCTTTAACGTCAACTTTGATAAAAGATATAGACGAAGCCTATTTTCAGCAGTCAATTGAATTAGCTGCCCTAACTGTGGCTACCCCTAAGCTCACTACAATATATTAAGAAATTGTAAATACAAATTCATTCAGTTCCACCTCACCTATAATCTCCACCGCAGTTCATTCCACAAAACCATTCATACCTAAACTTCCTCTCCAACCTAACGTTTTGAGTTCATCTTCAAAAGTTTCAATTCCATCTTCAAGAACCACTTATTTACCTCCCAGTCGATTTAAAATCTTAGCCATGGTAGCCAAAGTTTCCACTTTGGTCTTATAGGCCCCTTTACATACCATGCCACAAGATTACTAGAGTAAAATTTTTTAGTTCGATGGTACTAGTCAGTATACTGCTCAACAACATGTAGATAAAATTACAGACATTTTTGAGTTACTTGAAATTGATGAGGCAAACGTACAAATGAGATTATTTGCACAAACACTAGTAGGAGATGTTCAAAAAAAGTTTAAATATTACCTGCTGGCCATATTGCTGAATAAGCCGCTTTCTGCTGATTGTTTATTAGTAGATGGGAAAGAAAGAAAAACCCTCTCTAGATATTATCTGAATATGAGAACATTAGAAGAGCTCCTAATGAATCTGTTCAGGATTACTGTATTAGGTATAACAACATTTACAATGCAATTCCAGTAAATATCAAACCTCCACCAGACTTAGCCCTGATTAAATTTCCAGATGGTTTTGACACTGATATGTCCTATCAGTTAAGAGAAATAAACCCTGAAAATTTAGAACAAATGCAGAGTAATGCAATTAGTGTAGAAGCTAACTTAATAGATAAAATAGAAAGGATGAGAAATGAAAGGAGAGTGACAATTAAGGAAGAACCATCCACTTCAGATGTTAAGATAGATATTTTAGCTAAAAATGTAGAAAGACTAATGGATAGACTAGAAAACATGGAAAGAAAACCTTAGTGGGAAAATAAACAAGGTCCCTAAATCAGAAACCTAACTTTAAGAAAAATCCTAATACTCGTAAATCAAGAGAAGTTGTACCCGATCAACAGATTATACCTTCTTTGTGTGGAAAATTATGTTGAAAGTTCACAACAGCATGAAGAAGCCCAGGACACCTAGATAAACTTGACGGGAATAAACAATGAAGATGCCATTTCTCTTACCCAGGAAGAACAAGATTTGTACATGTTACAACAATTACAATTAGAATCTGGAGAGTACTTTGACTACAAACAAGGATATGAATCTTATATCTATGAAGTTCATAAATATTATAGCCTTAGAAGCAAAAAGAACACAGATGTTCCTATTAAGAAATAAGTCCACACCCAAACTAAGAAAACAATAGAAGCTCCTATGACCAAAATTTTACAAATTCTCCCTAGAGAAACTCATAAAGCTTCCACCCCAAAGATTGTAGACATCACATCAACTTCTACTCAAACCATTCCAGAAAAGGAAGTTGAAAACAAAACAATTGACACACAAACTGAATTACCAAGTGCTGATAAAGAAGACAAAAACACACAAACCACAATTGGTAAAAATGAAATGATTAAATTAGACAAAACTCAATTGCCATTCAATATCAAAACTGAGATAGCAAAATTGAAAAGATCAGTTCCTTTAACAGAGCTCGTGAAAAATGACTCATACAAGGCACATATTACTGAAACATTAAGCATAGCTAAAGGTGAAGATGTTGTCAACCTCAATGATGATCAACCTGAGTTATTATTTGGTCCTGAAGTAGATGGAAAGATTCAACATGGGGGTGTCCCTATATTCTATATTAGCTTAAACATTCATGGTAAATTCTTAAATAATGCTATGTTGGATTTAGGAGCATCTCATAACTTAATGCCTAAAGCAGTCATGGAGAAATTAAACTTAGACATCAGTAGACCCTACAAGGACCTTTTCTCTTTTGATTCTAGTCAAGTCAAATGCCTTGGCCTGATCAAATATCTGTGTGTAACTCCAATCTAGTGCCCAACAAAGAGTATCATTATGGACATAGTAGTTGTTGATATCCCTCCCAAATATGGTGTGTTAATATCTCGCTCATGGGGAGCAAAATCACAGGGATCATTGCAATTAGACATGTCATATGCTACCATTTCTGTATTTGGTCAGCAAAGGAAGCTATATAGAGAAACCTTGATGAAATACATGTTAAGTAGTTCAGAAAGACCACAAAATTTCCCTATCTATTCCATGCATTCGAATATAGACTCATTTATCTTATGTAATTCAAACAATGACAAAGATAAAATCACAGTTGTAGAAGAAGAACACAAAGAAGTTGATTCTGAAACATATAACACATGAATATTTGTGGCATCTATATTTTAATGGCTCTGTGAATAGATTAGGAGCAGGATCTAGAGTATGGATTTACAATTTAGAAAATGATCATTCAAAAGGACATGCTTTCAGATTAAATTTCAAATGCACTAATAACATGGCAGAATATGAAGCATTAGTGCCAGGCCTTCAAATCTTAAGAAAACTTGGAGCTAAAAGAGTTTCCATCATGGGAGACTCAAAACTCATCATAAAACAAGTCAAGGGAGAGTACCTTGTTAATAACCCTAGACTTAGCCGTTACAGAGAAACTATCCTGGACTTAATAAGATGTTTTCTTGAGATTAACTTTGCTATCATCCCAAGAAAGTAGAATATGCAAGCACATAGCTTGGCCACTTTTTCAAGCACATGTAGGTTACCTTTTTAGCCAAATCATCAGTACACTCCTGAGGTAAGACATAGGCCAACCATACCGGATAATTTGAAGAATTGGAAAATCTTTTCACAAGACTCACAAATTTATGAATTTATGAATTGTGAAGGAGAATTTCATAATTGTAATATAGACACTGACTGTACATTAGATTATACCATAAATAATGAAATATATGTAAATGATGTAAATAAGATAGAACCAACTAAATTCACTAAATTAGAAATAGAAAAATTAGAAACAATAGAAATTGAGGAATTAAGCAATGATGAATCAGAAGTTTTGAGCCTCAAAGACAACATTTTTCCTAAGGGATTAGCCCCACCAGAAGACCTCTTCGACTCCAATGATATAAAACCTAAAATGAAGCCTCTAAGGTCAGATATAGAGGAATATAACATAGGAACAAAGGAAAATCCCAAGCTTATCAAGATATCTAAGAAATTACCTCTAGTTGAGAAATTGAAGTACATTAGCTTGTTTAAAGAGTTCGAAGATATCTTTGCCTGGAGTTATGAAGACCTCAAGTCTTATGATACCAGCATTATCCAACATAAGATACCAATTAAAGACAATCAGAAGCCCTTTAAACAAAATTGTAGAAGAATTAACCCTATTCTTATGCCATTAATAGAGAAAGAATTTAAAATAATGTATGACGCTCAAATCATAGCACCCATCAAATATTCTGATTGGGTCTCAAATTTAGTCCCCACTAGAAAGAAAATAGGAGAAATTAGACTCTGTATTGATTTTAGAAACTTGAACAAAGTATCACTGAAGGATAACTATCCCCTCCCTAAAATGGACCACATTCTCCAGAGGGTAGTAGGGTCATCCAGAATTTCATTACTTGATGGATTTTCTGGATACAACGAAATCCTAGTCCAACCTGAACATCAAGCTAAGATTGCATTCACAAATCCCTGGGGAACTTTCATGTACTTGAAAATTTCCTTTCTTATTGTTAGTTTGTTAGTCATCGGTATTTTTCACTGTTGTTGATGACTAGATTCTAGCGGAGTTTTCTAGCGGTGATCTCAAAAATTTGTCAAATTTGCCAGGTGGAAAACACCCATAAACATTTTTCCCTCATACCTTTTTAAATCAGCCCATGACAAGATAAAGCCTCATTATGACCCTATCCTAGCCTCAGCCACACAAGCTTGTCCATCAGCTCCAAAGAGAACAATCCAAATCTGTCCAAGAAGTCTCCCCTAAGTTAGGTAGTGGCGCTTTAGGCATTTCTCCCTTGGCAAACTATCCTAAAGCCAAAGAACCTCTATCTATTATCAACCAGTCCTAAAAAACCTTCCTATTCTGCAAATAAAGTTGGTTACAACCTTAATTTGCGCCACTAACAAACCCTGAAGTCTCAGCAATGCATATGCCATAGGTCAAACTAATATTAGGTGGTTTTACAATATTTCAATGGATCTTTCAAAGAGCAGAAGTGTATCAGTATTCCAGAAGAAAGTATTAAACTCAACATGAGAAGACAACTACTTCTCATGTGGTTTTGAGCCTGGGATGCAGCTACAGGGCAGAGAGTTATTTCATTAAGCTCCTGCAATCACAATCAAAGGTTAGTAAATTATAAATGACAAGAAATGCTTTGCAGATACTAGCCAAATTGCTTGTGATGTCTAAAGAGGCGCAAAGGTATTTGGAAAGCAGAATTACATGTCTTAGAGAACTTCCCATCATGACTTATTGTCAGTTTGTCATCTTCATTTGCTCAAGAATGAATAGGCAGTGAAAGGAAATGTAACACTGTTTGGAAAAACTGATGAAATGGCAAGACTGAGAAAACCTCCTCCATACATGAGCAGAGGGTTGAAAGAATGAGAGAACCTCCATTTTACAAGCAGAGGGTTTGGCACTGTGATGATGGCCTCCTTCATCTAATAAGCAGAGGGCCAGGGACAGAGTTTGATTTTAGGGTTTTCACTGACTGAAAGGAAAATTTCAAGAGCAGTAGGAGACAATTGAAGGCTTATGGATAGAAAATAGGGTTAAAAGCAGAGGCAAAGCAGCGGTACTGTGATAATCCAAGAGGTTGATCTTTCTGCTACCAGAGTTTTCCTTCAAAGGCAATCTGAATCCAAAATGAACAAATCCTACTGAGGTATGTGATTTCATTAAAAGTGTCCAGAAATTTCCTCCTTGATCAACATGCATGAAATCTAGCTAGTGTTTTCCTTTAAAAGACAGGGTTTGAAATTAGTAGAAATTCATTCAAGGTTTGTAAGTTGAAAAGCTGGGTTAAAAATAGGCCAAAGAGTGATGATTTCTATTCAAAGAAAGTTCTTCTTTTCCTGTTCATGAAGATATTTTTCAAAAACTCATCACAATGGACAAGAAGGTAACCTAAGCCTGTTTTCTGAAGGAGGCTTTGCAAATAGACACATAGGTTCATCAATGTGTAAGAAGGGATATGGCATGTGTTTCAAGTTTAGGAACAACACTCAAAGAAAATGAAGCATGATCTTGTCATAAACAAGGGGCTTTTAAAAACACATGAAGATACCTATTTGTGGCATATAATTGCATGAGAAGCCTTTAGAAGATCTCCTTTTTAGTGAGCATATGTTTGTCAAACCCAGGTAAATGCAACTAAGGTTCCCACGGGAAAAAAGAATGTCATTTGGAGAATGCATCTACAATCACTATATGGATTTGAGCCAGCTTTTCCTCTAATAAGTAGATATAAGCAGAGGAAAGACATGTCCTCCCTTAATAGGCGAACAGTGAAAGGATTTTGGCCTTGGGATGATTTTCTTATAAGTGGGAAGGGTCATATCTATAAAAACTATCCAAATAGCATGCACAACCCTTTATTACCAACATTATTTGAAATATGGGCCCCTTGTAACTCTTTCAAAGTCATTTGGTTTTTTTTCATTATAACAAAGGAATTTGTTTTAAAGAAAAAAGTTCAAACCCTCACCAAGAAAATATCAAAGGGAAGTTGGCTTTTTCATATTATAAAGGGTGGATTGACTGTTGGAAAAATCCCATTTTGCATTTCAAAAATGCAAACAACACCTCCCCTGGCTTTCCATCGTAGAAAACGGGAAATTTGAGAAAAAATTGCAGAGTTTGATGTTTTAAGCCCGCGCGGCGTGCCTGGAAAATAGCGCGGCACATTCAGAAGCGGAATTACACAGAGCTATAATGTCTATGCGGCGTGCCTGTAGTGCCGCGCGACGTGCTTGTAGGCGCCAGTCACAACCGCTCGATCACCGACCTGACTCCTCACACAGCGCGGTGCTCTCCCATCTGAAGGTGTCGCACCTTATTTTTCACCTTCAAAGAAGCTCTGAAGCTGCCCAATCAATCAAGCAAGGTTTCTAAGCATTTTTTAAAGGTATTCCACTTTCCTCTTGGTGAATTTTAAAGAGTGAAAGGGTGTTTACTGTGCTTTTCCATGAGAAGGAAATAGTGCCTAAAATCACTTCATCATATGAAAACTATGAGATAGACAGTGATTAGAGGGTGAGGTTTTTGAACAAACTCAGAGGTTTTTTATTACTGTGATTATAACACACCTTTATAGTGTTAGGAGGATATTTTAGCAATCTTAAAAGACCTTAAGAGCTTTAAGAACAGTGATAAACCATACATTAATTGCAAGACAAAAACACAGAGTGGTAGAACTTTTCAAGTTGCTGTAAGGTGTCTTAACAGTGATAAAAAAAAGTTAACCTCTATTTGCAAAATCTAAGGTGAACACAGTGTTTGTAAGGTGAAAATAGTGATCATGATGTTAATGCTTTGTCACTTCAAAAGTGTCCTCTTTGTATGGTGAAAGAGAAAACTCTTTCCAGCCACCAGATTTCCATAAAACAGAGTATGCTATGAGAGATTTTGCATAGTCAGTTGAGAGTGTTTTTGTCTACCTTTGTAAGGAAACAGTGAATAGAAAAAGGGTATTGATTGAAGAGAAGGGTGTTCTTATCAAAACAAGATTTTCTTTCTTCACCAATAAACCACAAACATGTCATGTTAAAGGCCTCTTGGCTCAAACACAATACTGAAGATATGATTTTAGTAATGATGAGGAACAAGGCAAAGAGTCTAAACAAAGTAGTGATAATGAAGAGCAAAGTGATGGGCAGTAAGGCAGTGATGAAAAGAAACATTATGGCAGCCAACACAGTAATAAGCATGAAGGTGATGAAGCACAAAATAGTGAAGAGAAAGAGCATGACAGTCATGAAGAAAGCAGTGACAAAGACAAACAAGGCAACCTTCAAGCAAGCACTGAAGAGGGCAAGAAAATGCAAAACATGGATCATGAAGGGCATTCTCCAAAGCATGTGCTAGCTGCCTCTCCTAGGCAAGGGGCCATGACTTCTTCATCGAAGCTGGAATGCCAAACAACAAAGAAGAAAACCAAGAAAAGCTCAAAACTGCCCAAAGAGGGCGCCCGATGAGAAAAAATGAGAAAGACACTTGTAGGCTTGGAATTTTGGCCCAAGCTTCTAGACATTTTTCTAAAAAGCCTTGAGGGACTTGCTCACCAAAATTGAGCAAATTTTGACATGTTCTTGTTTTTTGACATTTTTGGGCCTAATTGCATAAAATCATGGGCGCCGCCATTTTGGTTCGGAGCATCCTTAACTCTTGATATTGGTACCATTGCAAGAATTAAATTTAGGGGCATGTACTCAGGAATTTTCATAGCATTTGAAGTTGTTTTGGTCCCCCAAAGATGTGAAAAGCACTCACTTTTTTGACATTCTACCCACATATCAGCAATGCCTATTTTTTGGGTTTTTCCACTCAGTCCAGTATTTGATAGACATTCGTGTATCAATTTGAGAAAATTCAAGTTTTTCCAAAAATTAGACATCCAGATCTTTCCAACGAGCCATCACGGGTCTCGTTTTGACATCAGGAAGACCCTCAAAAGTCATCTGAAATACAAGCAATTTTCTGCTGATGCGCCCTTGGTGCTTTTTGACCAAAAGAGGAAGATTTCTGAAGTAGCCTTTCAAAATGTGCATTAAGCTATTTTGGGACATTTCCAGTCATAAAAAGTCAAATTTATTCCCTTTTTTAGCATTTTAAGATATTTTTTTGGATATTTTTGTGCCTTTGGCTTTGCAAAGCCTCAAGGACAAGTTTAGATATTTATTTTGAACCAATGGCTAGCTAGTTGCCTTGGTTGGTTTTCCTCCTCTTTGGCCTATATATTCGAAGAGGATTCATTGTAATAGTAGGCTGAAATTGATTAATAGAAGCAATATATGGTCATATAAGCTTTGGAAGAAATACTTGTCTCATGCTTTTGGATAGTTTCTTGGATGTTCTTGGATGATGAAGGATTGTTGTTGGATTCCATGACTTGGTAGAATGGTATAATGTCATATCTCTATTTTTTTTTCTTAGTTTTCATTCATAATCCATGTTCTTGCGTGCTATAGGATGTGAAGAACAAATTTGAGGTGTTGAGACACCCTTGGAGGCACCTCCAATTTCCTGTTCTATAACTCCATGTTTTCTTCATTCTTAGTCATGAAATTCTTGATTGCTCTTTAATAGCTTAAGAATATTGATGTTTACTTGTTTCATTCATGGTTTTATGTATGCTAAGTATGATTTACGGTATGCCCTACTTACTCATGGCTAGCCATAGCTCCATCTATGAAACGTCTCTTTGACTGATTAGATTTTCATTTGTCGAACCAAGAAGGTCTTGTTCTGATCTTGCCCTTTGCCTAAGACTATGCAATCTTGTTTTCAAAGTGCCCCATAGCTTGAAGTACTGTGTTTAGGCATTCTGACATAGTGATTTGAGTTGTTTGTCTGTCTTAAATGTATTTCCCCAAAGTCTGATAGCCATTTCCTAAAGTTAGAGAGTTATATATCTCTATGCATGGCTTGAATGTTTATTCCATGCATTGATTAATAAAGATTATTTCTCATGATTAATGGTTTTCCCTACCATGTTTATGTCAGCTATTAAACTAGTTATGTTTGAAATCCTTTGTTCTTCACAAGTTTAATGTCCATCTCACTCCATTTTTCCCAAAGAGCCATTTTACCTCGAATCAAATCGGCCCTTCAGCAACCTTGTATCACCATATGAAAGCTTTCTTGACCTTTTCGACCCCATAGCCTAGTTGATTTGACATCTTTTTACCTATCTTATGTCTTTGATCGGTTCATCCCTCACAACCTAAAAACCAAAACTGAAAAACCTACTTCATAACTAGCCTAATATCAGAACACAATAAGAAAACACACAAACATCCCTTACACAAATAGAGAGAGCCCTTTTGGAGTCCAGGAAGGCTAGGTCCTTGGGCTCCAAATATTGGTTTGATGTTACACTGTCATTTGGCTTGCCAATCAGCCAAATCATGGGACACTAACATAATGGCGATCACGGTGGGACTTTAGTCAAAACATCCTAGGTATCCTTGGGAACTCTCAAAATCACAGTCAAACTTAGAGAGTAAAGTCACAGTTTGTTTCACCATCCTAGAGAGATGTGATGACTGGTGTAGGACACTCTTACAAACCTTATAACTACATAAAAACCTAGGAAAAAGCAAAAAACTCCCTTAGATTGGTTTGTATACAGTGTGATGAAAATTGGACCATACATATACCTTAAAACAACTAAAAATCCGCTGCCAAGCAACTCCACTAGCCTCTAGTATGCCTATCACTCCACTAGTCCTTATAAAATCTCCTGGGAATGCATTAAGCAATCCCAATCATGCTGATGGTGGACAGAATAGTTCAAATCTTCCACTTGGCGACTCCACAACCTTCATTAGACCAAAAGAATCCACTGGTAGAGAACTTTAGACTGGTTGAAAAGACACAGTGATCCTTTCTGATTAACAAAGATGGATCCAAGGACACAAAGGAGATATGCTCCGATGAGCAGAGAACATATCCCTAGATTCCCACACAAAATGCCTAAAGACGTAAATTGGATAGAAAACCTACCTATCTTTCGAGATGAAAAGGTTGATGACCCATTGTTACATCTCATCAATTTTCATATACATGTATGGAGGTTAAAGGTTGAATGGCATGAGGACTGCCTCATGAAAATTTTCATGGGTACATTAGAAGGAAAGGCAAGAGAATGGTATGAAGGCCTAGAACCTGGCATCTTGTTTTCTTTGAAGGATTTCCACAAAGTATTTTGTAAACACTATATAGGGCATTGTCCATCTCTATCATTGGCTGAAAATTGTTGTGATCAATCTGAAGACCTCATACAACACCTTGTAAGCATTGATGAAAACTTAGGAGATTGGCATCCTGAGGATTATTTAGAGGAGATCCATAATTTTCTTACCCAAAATAACCATCAAGATGACCAAGAAGAGTTGATCCCATATGAAATCCATCAAAAAATAAGAGAGGATCCACAAGAGCTCTTTGAAAAGGTTGAAACAAATAACAATCCATCTGCCCTTCCTTGTAAAATACAAGAGGACATTCAGCCACAAGATCAACTTCCACAAAAAATGGAAAGAAATTGTTGCCCAATCCAAAGAAAACAGAAAATACCTCCTCCTTTAACTGAAAAGGAAATAGATCAGATGTTATCCACTACTGCCTTACCTACTAAAGAAATTGCCCATAAAGAAACAATAGAACAAATTGTTGTTGAGGTTGAAATACTTCCTCAAAAAGACATTCATCCTTGTGAGCATTCACAAAAGGAAGAGAGACATCATAGTTCCACCTAGAAAAAGAGACAGACACCACTCCTTTCAACAAAAGAAGAAACTAATAAAATCCTAAGCATACAACCAGCATCCAAACCATTCAGTGAAGAAGATATGTATGTGTTTTCTATTACTGACTTATCTACTAATGTATTTTCTCATACTAAAAGTACAGAATATATTGATGTTGAAACTACAATATCTTCTCAAGAAGACCTGGTGCTAAAGAATAGTCCTACTCATCAGGATAATGGCTCACAAACAGGAATCATCTCACTAAATCAGGGTGTACCAAGATTGCTTGAAGGTAGCATAACATTACTTTCTGAAGTTTCCAAATCAGATAATCATAAAGAGGGAGAAGGGATTCTTTCTCAAAAGAATCCCAAGGTTAGTCAAGTAAAGGAGGGAGTAATCCTAAATGAGGTCTATTGTTCAAATCTTCTAGGCCAGCTACTATTCGAAGACCCCTTTGTTGTTTCAATAGAGACCTTTAAAGAAGGAGTAGTGTGTTCTACCATGAACAGTTTGCTGCAAAGTATGAGGAAAAACTTAAGCACTACTGTCCAAAAACAAATGAAGTGTAAGTGGCCTTTTGATTTCTTCAGCATCATGAAAAAACTGAAACAAAGTCCCTCATGGAATCATCTACTTGACTGGTTATTGGAAAGACGAGTTCACCAAATGAATGTATGTTGTGTATAGTTTAGATTAGGATAGATAGATAGCTGTGAAAAATAAGCTCAGCCTTGTGAGCATCTTTTCAGTTTTAGATTGTTTGAAGAAAAATTGAAAAAGCAGAAAATACAAAAATAGTAAAAAGTAGAAAAAGAGGGCAGTTTCTAAAAGCAATGGTATAGCCCCATACCCAAAAAAATAGTCATTCTGAAAGCGCACAAGTCTAAATGCCGCTACTAGTGCTCAAATGTCTTGTTCAGTTATCTAGCCTAATCATAGCTGAACATGTTTTAAATGTATTTGCCGATAAGTTAGTGAGTGGAAAAGATGGTCAACATTGTGTAAGCTTGACTTATCAAAGAGAGTAGATTAGGAAAAGACACTGGTTCCACATGCTCAAAACAGAACCAAAGAGGAAAGCAGGGATGAAAAACAAATTGTGTATCCTAGCCTTGTTTTCCTAGTTTTCATTTTATGCAAAATAATATTTGTGTGCAACTTGTCTTTCATGCCACAAGTACATGACAAATCAGACTATCTAATCCTGATTTAGTCATTTTTCAATTTCATGTTCTAGATTAGAGAATAAAATCTTGTCAAACAGCTTAACCTTGACAGTCGATCTAGCATAGGTAGAGAAATGAAGGAGTTCATTAGCTTAATCTGAACTCCCGACAGATATAAGTGTAGAATTAGATAGTGTCACTTTTCACAAATACTATGTCAAAGGGTTGCTAGTCCAAATGCACCCAAAAGAAGAAGAAATGTTAGGAAATATAGTGGGGTAGGTAGAAATATCATTGATGCTAATCTTGCTGTCGATTTTCAGAAATAGCATCAAGGAAGAATGAAATTTGCGCCAATGGATCAGGCACTAGTCTTCATAAGCCAAAGATCTGCAATTCTGGACACCTCCTAAAAAGGATCTGCCCTCCCCAAATGGAGCCACTGTTAGTCGTCAGTATCTTTCACCTGTTGTTGATGACTAGATTCCTAGCTGAGTTTTCTAGTAGCTGATCTCAAAAATTTGTCAAATTTTCCAGCTGGAAAAACACCCATAAATATTTTTTCCCTCCTACTTGTTCAATCAGCCCACGACGAGATAAAACCTCATTGTCAAGCCCTATCTAGCCTTAGCCATACTAGCTTGTCCATCAGCTCCAAAGAAAACAATCCAAATCTGTCCAAGAAGTCTCCCCTAAGTTAGGTAGTTGCGCTTTAGGAATTTCTCCCTTGGCAAACTATCCTAGAGCCAAAGAACCTCTATCTATTATCAACCAGTCCTAACAGACCTTTATATTCTACAAATAAAGTTGGTTACACCCTTAAGTCACGCCACTAACAAGCCCTAAAATCTTAGCAATGCATATGCCATAGGTGAAACTGTTTTTAGGTGGTTTTACAGTATTTCAATGGATATTTCAAGAGAAGAAGTGTACCAGTATTCCAGAAGACAGTATTAAACTCAACATGAGAAGACATCTGCTTCTCATGTGGTTTTGAGCCTGGGATGCAGCTACAGGGCAGAAAGTTGTTTCATTAAGCTCCTACAATCATAGTCAAAGGTTAGTGAATTATAAATGACAAGAAATGCTTTGCAGATACTGGCCAAATTGCTTGTGATGTCTAAAGAGGCGCAAAGGTATTTGGAAAGCAGAAATACATCTCTTAGAGAAATGCCCATCATGACTTATTATCAAATTTTCATCTTCATTTTCTTAAGCATGAATAGGCAGTGAAAGGAAAGATAACACTGTTTAAAAGCTAATGAAATGGCACCACTGAGAAAACCTCCTCCATACACGAGCAGAGGGTTGAAGACTGAGAAAACCTCCTTCATTTTACAAGTAGAGGGTTGAAGACTGAGAAAACCTCCTTCATTTTACAAGAATAGGATTTGGCACTGTGATAATGACCTCCTTCATCTAATAAGCAGAGGGCCAGAGATAGAGATTGATTTTAGGGTTTTCACTGACTGAAAGGAAAATTTTGGTGCGGTGGTGGTCAAGCTGAAGGTTTACGAATAAAGAAAATGAATTAATTGAAAGTAGAGGCAAAACGGTGAGTAAACATAGCAGATAAATCCAAGGGATTGATCTTATCTACCAGTTTTCCTTCAAAAGGCAATATGAATCTCAAATGAACAAATCCTGTGAGGTATGTGATTTCATTAAATGTGTCCAGGGGAAATTTCCTCCTTGATCAACGGACAATATGAAATCTGGCAGTCTTTCCTTTAAAAGACAAAGGTTTGAAATTTGTAAAATTCATTCAAGGTTTGTAAAGTTGAAAAGTTGGGTTAAAAATAGGGCAAAAGGTAAGTGATTGCTATTCAAAGAAAGTTACCTTGCTTTCTTTTTTGTTCATAAAGATATTTTTCCAAAAACTCATCACAATGGACAAAGGTAACCTGACACAGAAAATCTGAAGGAGGCTTTGCAAATAGACACGTAGGTTCATAAAAGTGAAGAAAGGATATGGCAAGTGTTTCAATTTTAGGAACAATACTCGAAAAAATGAAGCATGATGTTGTCACAAACAAAGGACTTTTAAAACATATGAAGATACCTAGATGTTGCATATAATTGCAGGAGAAGCCTTTAGAATATCTCCTTTTTTAGTGAGCATATGTTTTTCGAACCCAGGAAAATGCAACTAAGGTTCCCACAGTCAAAAAAAGAAATGACATTTAAAGGTTGCATCTACAGTCACTATATGGCTTTGAGCCAGGTTTTCCTCTAATAAGTAGATATAAGTAGAGGAAAGACATAATAGACAAACATTGAAAGGATTTTGGCCTTGGGATGATTTTCTTATAAGTGGGAAGGGTCATATCTATAAAAAAACTGTCCAAATAGTATGCACAACACTTTATTACCAACGTTATTTGAATATGGGCCCCTCTTAGCACTTTCAAATTCATTTGGTTTTTCATCATAACAAAGGCATTTGTTTTAAAGAAAAACGTTCAAAACCATCACGAAACAAAATTCAAAGGAGTGTTGGCTTTTTGACTACAAAGGGAGTGATCGACCGTTGCAAAGCTTCCATGCGCATTTCAAAGTGACCTAGCAACATCCCCTTGGCTCCTCTCTGACCGAAACAAGGAAATTTCAAGCGAAAGAGCGAAAAATTCTTGAGTTGAAGTTTTAAAAACTGTGCGGCGTGCCTAGAGGCTTCTGACGAGGTTCGAGCAAAAATTTATAAAGGCATTACACTACGCGGCGTGCGCGTGCGTAGGCGCCGGTCTAGCCCATCGATCAGAGCCCGACTCCTCACACAACGCGATGCTCTCCCATACGAAAGTCACGCCTTATTTTTCACCTTCAAGAAACTTTGAAGCTGCCCAATCGATCAAACAAGGCTCGTGAAGGATTTCCAAGGTATTTTCCACTTCTCTTGGAAAATTTCAAAGAGTGAAAGGGTGTTTGCTGTGTTTTTCCATGAGAAGGAAATAGTGCCTAAAACCACTTCATCATATGAAAACTTTGAGATAGACAGTGATTAGAGGGTGAGGTTTTTGAACAAACTCAGAGGTTTTTATTACTGTGATTATCACACACCTTTCCAGTGTTAGGTGGATATTTTAGCAATCTTAAAGGACCTTAAGAGCTTCAAGAACAGTGATAAACCATACACTAATTGCAAGACAAAAACACAGAGTGGTAGAAGTTTTCAAGTTGTTGTAAGGTGTCTTAACAGTGATAAAACAAAGTTAACCTCTGTCTGCAAAATCTAACGTGAAACAGTGTTTATAAGGTGAAAGCAGTGTTTGTAAGGTGAACACAGTGTTCGTAAGGTGAAAACAGTGATCATGATGTGAATGCTCTGCCACTTCAAAAGTGTCCTCTTTGTATCGTGAAAGAGCAAACACTGTCCAGCCACCAGATTTCCATAAAACAGAGTATGGTGTGAAAGATTTCGCAAAGTCAGTTGAGATTGTTTTTTGTCTACCCCTGTAAAAATAGTGAATAGCAGAAGAGTGTTGTTTGGAGGGTGTTCTTATCATAACATTGGCTGCTTTCTATTTCCAATAAACCACAAACATGTCTTGTTAATAGCCTCTTGGCTCAAACACAATACTGAAGAGATATTTTTAGTGATGATAAGGAACAAGGCAAAGAGTCTAAACATAGCAGTGATAATGAAGAGAAAATTGATGGGCAGTAAGGCAGTGCTAAAAAGGAACATTATGGCAGCCAACACAGCAATAAGCATGAGAGTGATGAAGCACAAAACAGTGAAGGGAAAGACAAAGACAAACAAGGCAACCCTCAAGCAAGCACTGATGAGGGAAAGAAAATACAAAACATGGATCATGAAGGGAATTATCCAAAGCATGTGCTAGCTGCCTCTCCTAGGCAAGGGGCCATGACTTCTTCACCAAAGCTAGAATGCCAAACAACAAAGAAGAAAACCAAGAAAAGCTCAAAACTGCCCAAAGAGGGCGTTGCGTGAGAAAAAAGGAGAAAGACACCACTAGGCTTGGAATTTTTGCCCGAGCTTCTAGACATGTTTCTAAAAATCCTTGAGGGACTTGCTCACCAAAATTGAGCAATTTTTGACATGTTCTTGTTTTTTGACATTTTTGGGCCTAATTGCATAAAATCATGGGCGCTGCCATTTTTGTTTGGAGCATCCTCAACTCTTGAGAGTGGTACCATTGGATACATTAAATTCAAGGACATCTACTCAGAAATTTTCATATCATTTTGAGTTGTTTTGGTCCCCCAAATATGCAAAAAACACTCACTTTTTCGACATTCTGCCCACATATCAGCAAAGCCTATTTTTTGGGTTTTTTCACTCAGTCCAGTATTTGATAGACTTCCAGGCATCATTTTGGGAAAATTAAAGTTTTTCTAGAAATTAGACATCCATATATTTCCATCGAGCCATCACGGGCCTCGTTTCGACATTGGGAAGACCCTCAAAAGTCATCCGAAAGACAGGCAATTTTCAGCTGATGCGCCCTTAGTGCCTTTTGACCAAAAAAGGAAGATTTCTGAAGTAGCCTTTTAAAATGTGCGTTAAGCTATTTTGGGACATTGTCAGTCATAAAAAGTCAAATTTATTCCCTTTTTTAGCATTTTAATATATTTTGTTGGATATTTTTGTGCCTTGGGCTTTGCAAAGCCTCAAGGACAAGTTTAGATATTTATTTTGAACCAATGGCTAGCTAGTTGCCTTGGTTGGTTTTCCTCCTCTTTGGCCTATATATTCCAAGAGGATTCATTGTAATAGAAGGCTAAACTTGATGATAGAAGCAATATATGGTCATATAATCTTTGGAAGAAATACTTGTCTCATGCTTTTGGATAGTCTCTTGGATGTTCTTGGATGATGAAAGAGGATTGTTGTTGGATTCCATGACTTGGTAGAATGGTATAGTGTCTCTCTCTTTGTTTTGTTTCCTATTTTTCATTCATAAATCCATGTTTCTTGCTTGCTATAGGACAATAGAGAAAAAATTTGAGACATGCCCTTGGAGGCACCTCAAATTTCCTGTTTCTTCATAGCTTCCATGTTTTCTTCATTCTTAGTCACATTAAAGAATTCTTGATTGATCTTTAATAACTTAAGAATATTGTTTGCTTGTTTCATTCATGGTTTTATGCATGCTAAGTATGATTTACGGTATGCCCTACTTACTCATGGCTAGCCATAGCTCCATCTATGAAACTTCTCTTTGACTGATTAGATTGTCATTTGTTGAACCAAGGAGGTCTTGTTCTGATCTTGCCCTTTGCCTAAGACTATGCAATCTTGTTTTCAAAGTGCCCAATAGCTTAAATTATTGTGTTTAGGCATTTCAACTTAGTGATTTGAGTTGTTTTTCTATCTTAAATGTGTTTCCCCAAAGTCTGGTAGCCATTTCCTAAAGTTAGAGAGTTATATATCTCTATGCATGGCTTGAATATTTATTTCTCTGCATCAGTTAGTTTACAATTACATTTGTCATGATTAATGGTTTTCCCTACCATGTTTATGTCAGCTATTAAACTATTTGTGCTTTAAATCCTTTGTTATTCACCAACTTGATGTCCATCTCACTCCATATTGCCCAAAGATCCATTTTACCTCAAATCAAATCGGCCCTTCAACAACCTTGTATCACCATCTGAAATCTTTCTTGACCTTTTCGACCCCATAGCCTAGTTGATTTAACATATTTTTACCTATCTTATGTCTTTGATCAGTTCATCCCTCATAACCTAAAAACCAAAACCAAAAACCTACTTCATAACTAGCCTAAAATCATAACACAATAAGAAAATACACAGATATCCCTTACACAGATAGAGAGAGCCCTCTCTGAGTCCAAGAAGGCTAGGTCCTTGGGCTCCAAAGACTGGTTTGATGTTACACTGTCATTTGGCTTGCCAATCAGCCAAATCACGGGACACTAACGGGAATGATGAATGCTGGAGCAACATTCCAAAGAGCCATGGACATTGTCTTTGAAAAGGAAATATATGAATTTTTAGTCATTTACCTGGATGATATCACAGTGTTTTCCAAATCAGATAATGAACATCTAGATCATCTGAGAAGAGTATTCATAAAATGCAGAAAGTTTGGTATATCCTTAAATCATAAAAAGTCACTTTTTGGATTAGAAGAAGGAAAACTCATGGGACACATTATTTCAAAAGAGGGCATTAGAATTGATCTAGGTAGAATCGAAGCTATCCTAAATATCAGTCATCCTAAAAACATTAAAGAGTTACAAGAATTTTTAGGCAAAATAATTTTTCTTAGAATATTCGTCTCTAACTTAGCAGAATTAATTATAAATTTAAATAGCATGTTAAAAAAGGATTCAATACTTAAGTGGATAGTAAAGGCTAAACAGTCCTTTGAAGTAGTAAAATAAGCCCTTACTAAAACACATGTCCTCATAAGTCCTAAATTTAACAAATATTTCATAATTTTTTCATTTGCTTTAAAGCACACCCTTGCAACAATCCTGTTGCAAAAGAACGATGAGGGCTATGAACAACCCATTTCTTTCTTCAGTAAAACTTTGAGAGATGCAACACTCAAGTATATTATCATGGAAAAAAAATCCCTTTCTTTAGTGAAAGCCATAAAATATTTCACAGTATACATTCTATACTCTCACATAATAGCATATGTTCCAAACTTAGTTGTAAAGGAAATTCTAACTCAGAATGGGTCTGATGGAAAAAGAGGCAAATGGATTGCCACAATACTAGAATATGACATTGAGATCAAGCCTACAAAATTAATCAAAGGCCAATGTTTAGCTAAACTAATGGCTAAATTGAACTGTCAGGCCTTAGACATAAATTTCATTGTTTCCCTAGATGATCAGGAAGAGATGGTGACTCCACAAATCAGTGAAGCTTTCATAAATTCACCCTGATATGCAGACCTTATATTTGTTTTACTCAACTTACAAGCTCCTCCTAGTTTATCTAGAACTAAAAGTAGATTCTTAAAAATGAAAGCAATGAAATATTGTATCTTAGATAATGTTTTATTTTGGAAAGATCATGGTGGAATTATGTTAAATTGTTTGTTAAAAGATGAAGTTGAAAAAGTCATGCAGGAATTTCATGCAGGAGATTGTGGAGGACACCTATACTGGAAAATAAATGCTATCAAGAATTTGAGGGTAGGTTTTTACTAGCCCACCCTTTTTACAGATGTCCGAAAGTATGTGAACTCCTGTCACAAATGTAAAATATTTGAAGGGACGAAGAAACTCTTACCATTACCCCTCAAACCTATCTCAGTAGAAATTCCATTTCAACAATGGGGTTTAGACTTCATTGGTGAAATTCACCCACCCTCCTCTGCCCAACATAAATGGATATTAACAACCACTAATTACTTTACCAAGTGGATAGAATTTGTCCCTTCTAGACAAGCCACAGACTCTGTCATTATTTCATTTCTTGAGAACAACATCCTTTCTAGATTTGGATGCCCAAAAAAGCTCATTATTGATAATGCTTCTACCTTCAAATCCAAGAAAATGATATATTTTTGTAACCAATACCATATCACCCTAGGCCATTCCACTGCCTATTACCCTCAAGGTAATGGACTAGCAGAATCTTCAAACAAAAGCCTAGTCAACATCATGAAGAAGTTAATAGAGGATAACAAGAAAAACTGGAATAAAAATTTGGTCAATTCCCTATGGGTAGACAGACTAAATACTAAGAAATATATTGGTACATCTCCCTATCAATTAGTATATGGGATGGATGATGTTTTTCTATCTTCATTAGGAGTGCCAGTGATGAAAATGATTCAATAGCTGCAAGTAGAACCAAATGACATCCAAAGGATGATAAATCAAACAATTCATTTGCAGCAAACCAGGGAAGAAGTTTATATCAAAGCCCAAGTAATTCAAGAAAAAATCAAGAAGATATTTGATAAGAAAACTAAAGCAGATGATTTTTTCATAGGTGATAAAGTACTCAAATGGGATTCCAGAAGGGAAGACAAAGGAAAACATGGGAAATTTGACTTTCTCTAGAAATGCACATACATTATTTATGGTTATACAGGCAACAATGCATTTTTCTTGAAAGAGTTAAATGGAATAGATCTACCAGGCGGACCAGTCAATGGTCAAATGATGAAGCACTATTTTTCACCAGAATAACCAGTAGTTCATTTGATTCTATTTTACTCATTGTAAATACCATAGAAAAGTTTAGATTTGAGTGGATGATTATCTTATAAAGTTGAAGCCTGAAATGAAACTATAAGATTTAAAGATATAACATCATATGTATGAATAAAAGGAATATGAAGAAATAGTTCCAAGCAAAGAAAAAACCAAAGTTACAAGTATTATTGGTGAAAGTTCTTGACAAGTCTTGGAGATGCCTACTGCAAGTGGAAGCCTTTGTTAGGGTCTGCTCATGTCGGGATCATAATTTTGAACTGAATGTGTCTAGTGCCAAATCTTATAATATTGTACATACCTTTGCATTTCTGCAAATGTTTTCCATATTAAAAATTGAAAAGAGGGTATGTCCTAAAAGAATAATCAAAAGACCAAAATAAAGAAAGATAAAAAAAATATAAAATATGAACCCCATAAAAAGAAACAAAAATAAATTCTGAAAGTGTTGCACATTCAATTGCCACCACTCTTAGTTTACTTTATGCAAATAAAATTGTGTGTAGCTTGTCCAAAATGCCATAATTCATGATTATCATGCAATTTAATCTTGATCATTCATGCCTTTAAATTTTATGTCATGATAGTTAGTGAATAAAGATCTGACCAAACCATTTAGTCTTGGCAGATCAATAGTTAGGTAGAGAATAAAAATGAGCTCATAAGCTTAATCTGAGCCATTGGAAGATATAAGGTTAGAAATAAGTTAGGTTGCTTATCAAAAGAAAATAAAAGGGTCAGCAAGCTCAAATGCACCCAATAAAGGAAATAAAAAATGTTAGGATAAATAAAAGGGTAGGTAGAGTACTTTTCAAAGATTATATAAGCCTCATTATGATTATCCATTATCAAAAACATTTTCTAACACCTTCCCCTTGCTAAATCCCTTATTTCTCTCTTGGAAACAATTTCTCCTTATCCTAAATTCCCTTCCCCTTGCTAAAACCCCCTTTCCCTTTTAAATAAAACTTTATGTTTTCATAAAAATACAAAACCTACCTTTTCATAGTCTAAAAGCATAAATATATTAATCGGGCCCCAATTTCCTTTGATTCAACCTCCCCTCGCTTAATATATTTCCCGAACCACTTTGATTTAACCCCCCGCTATTATTTGAAACCTCTGCTTAAATGAATTTAGTTAAATTCCATTTTTCATTTTAACCCTCTGCCTTTCATTTACCCGACCCCACCTCTCTTTGAAAACTCCCAACTCCTCCTACCGCCCGATCACCATTGATCAAATCTAATGGCTTCCAAACCCTTTCACACTCCCTGCTGTTCAAAGTTTAAAATGGGGGGGGGGGGGGGTTGCGAAATGGGTGGTTTCATTCACCCTCTCCCCTGCCACGTGGCGCTTCCTCATTCGATTGCACCCCCCATTCCAAGACCACTAAAACACCTTTCACTTTGCAATAAAACACCAAACCACTTCCAAGGCACGCAATAAACCACCACCTTTTGAAACAATACAACCCTCGCGCCATGCAATAAACCCCAGTTTTAAAAAACTTTAAAACCTCGCATTACCATTATTTCCTTATCTATGTCGATTTGAGAAAGAGACCGAAAGCCATTGCTAACCAGAATTGAAGCCTGTTGCTACTTGGACCTCCTTCCACAAATAATTTTTTTGGTATTCCAGGTAATTCTGAACACCCGACACCATCAAATAAGCTTATTAATTCAATAATTGAACCAAATTGATGGCTTCCCAAAGTGTCCAAACTGTAAACCCTTTGCAACCACCCTTGTTAGATGTTGACCACACTCCTTTGGCCGATAAAGACTTTAAAATAAATGGCACTGTGACTGATAGCAACCTTTTGGAGCTTCATTGCTGGAGCCATGACAAATTTGTTGATCAGGAAAATGATATTTATCTGTGGGACTCTAACTTTCTCCAATACACATTTATATAGATCTACCAATTCCGTGAAGTCATCAGACTATGCCAACTCAGCTATTTTCCAAATGAAAGAGCCATAGTCACCACTGACCAAGAAATCCTAATTACAATCACTTCTCAATCCATTAATCAAATGTTGCAAATTCAATCACAACTAGAGGGAGTGCCTTTATTCATTACCGAGCTTTACCTAAAACTAGATTTCCCTAAAAGGTCTCAAATATTTCATACTTTTCTCCCTGAATCAACTCAATTTCCTAAAAACAACCCAACATACTTTGCTACCATGTTCCCAGAAAGAACAAAACAAATTATGACCATGTTGTCCTGTATTTTAGGATATTTCACTGATGAGCATGTAGATGAATCCATCCTTTGTTTTCTCTCTATTTTTAGCCCAGATCGGCCTCCAGCTATAACTTTCAACTTTCCCCAATTCCTGGAAAATGCCATGCATGATAAACTGATCAAAATGCCGGAAGAAGGAGTGTTCAAATACTTCTCATTATTGTTTCATTTGTCCATATATTTTCAATCAGAAAGGTTTGCAGTTAACCTAAAAAAACTGGATTCAGAGGATAATCCTCAGTCTGTAATATTTTGGACATCCTTGATCATAAAGGATTCCACTGAATTTAGGTTCAAAGACTTTATTGATTTTTTTGTGTACCTAGTGGTTAATATGCTTAGCAATAGCATTCAATCCAGAATCAGTGATTAAATAAGAAAGGTTCTACAGTTATCAGATCAGAGCAAGATAGGAGACTGGTATTTATACCAGAATCACACAGAGATCAGAGTGTATGGAAGCCAACTAGTTCCTTATAAGCTTCCCAAATACCTCCCAATGAGGATATTTTCTTTAGAGTACATCAAGCAGATCTTGAATTCTGATGAGATAAATTTCATTTCAGCCAAAAATAAAACTCAGTTCAAGATAAAAAAACCAATTAGGGCCTTTTATATGCAATAGTAGGAATGCTGGAAAGGAAGTATAAATATGCTTACAAGAGTTAAAGTTCAACAACAATATCAAATGGTCATATGACCCCTTGGGTGTCATAAGTAAATTGAGAATTAAGTTTAAAATCACCCCTTTCATCCATGAATCTAGGCTTGAAATTGAGAAATATTCCAACCAGCCAGAGTGGTTGGAAAACACTCTAAGGGATGTGGAGGAGCAGCGTGATACTAGTTACATCCTGCATACTCTAGACCCACATGAAAATAATTCAAAAAGGGCTAGAGAAGAAGGCTCTTATTCAACAAAAAGCTATATTTGATAGTAAATTCAAGCTTATGTACAGAAAGAAAACAAATCTAAATCCAGTGATAGAGTGGGAAGAAACCATTGAAACAGATAATGTTATCAGGGATGATGCACCTACAACACATTCAGAAGAAAAACCTCTGCCATCACCTTCTAGTGCATAAATCATTCAAAAGAAAAATTGTGCAGATATTTCATCATCCAACAAGCCAGTTGAGAAAGAAAAAGATATCATGGAGAAATATAAAGAGATTAAAATAAAAAATGAAGCATTGAAGGCTGTTACATATGCACAATACTGGAAGCAAACTCCTAGTGATCAGAGTAGGTTGCTTTCAGCTTTTGACCTCAGGACAAATTCAATGCAGATGACATTCCTATAGCCTAAAGTACAAGCCCCCAAAACTTCAGAAGACTATAAAAAGACAAGCTTTGAAGTTCCTGCCAAGGATGTGCATCCAATTGACCAAATTGAATTCCACAAATAGGAAGGAGAAATGATATACTCAACCATGACACATAAATATCTAATTGTCCAGAAGTTTCAAAACTCTTTAGAAAATATAAATTCACAGTTAAAGCTAGAGAGAGCCTCATCACAAGAAAAATACAATAGGATAAAGTCACTAGAAAATTTGGTAATCGAAACTGGTTATAATCCAAAAAAATCAAAGCAGCATAAGAGTTTATAAAGAAGAAAAATGCAGACATAGCCACACTGAAGAAACAATTAAAACTACCAACCACTGAACATCCACAAACCAAGGAGGTTATGGAGACAAATAATCAAAATGATGAGATGATGAATCTAATTATCTAGATGACAGCTCAATTAAAGGAAATGGAAACAGAAATGGATAAATTTGTACAGGAAAATCAAACTAGCATGGAAGAAATTCCCATTACTACTATTCCCATAGCATCTACATCAGCTCCAACATCTACATCAGCTCCAGTAACTACATCAGCAACAACATCAGCAATACCAACAACCCATCCCACTGATGAGGCTATCAAATTAATGAAATCAATGGAAGGTATGTCCATTCAGAGTACATAGATTAACAATATTAAAGAACAAGTAAATAACTCAGAAGATGGAAAGAAATTGGCAGAAGTGATGCAAAAATCTGAAGTATAGAAAGCCAATAGATTGACTGACAGAATCCACAAGCCAGAAAAAGAGTTTTCACTAAAAGAACCTTTAGCCCAGGCAAAACAACAATTGTGGTCCAATATCATAGCTCAGTTAATGATATTTGGCCTTCTATACACATTATATTTGAGCAGTATGACTTGATAAAGGAAGCTGGTGATGCAATTCAAAAGGTCAAAGCCAATATTGGAAAGAAACCAGAGGAAGCCTTTGAAATAATAAAATCCCTGTATTCTAAAACTAAATATGAATTGGAAGATCTCGAGATAGCCGACAGAACAAAGACTATTTTAGAGGTGAAGAAAGTGATTTAAAAAAGAAATCTGATGATACAGCTTGAGGAGAAATGTCAAACTATAGAACTCGCAGTGAACATGTTTGATGTATTGAGACATAAAGGTCTACCTAATCCTCTATTAATAAATGACAAACTCATGAGACATGAAGATTATGACAAGAAGTTAAGGGAAGTATCCAAAGAAACTTCCAACATTTCCTCAATGAAGGGCATTCGTACAGGCAAGGTGCTCCTTCAAACTCTAGAAAACTTCTTTTACCTCCAGCATGAGGTAAATCACCTTTTTGTAAATAAGCCTATGTTTACCAAATATACAGAGGCAGATGAGATTTACCGTAGGATGATGAAAATCAAACTCCCAGATGAAGAAACATGAGAGAAATGGTGTGATTTACTATAAATAGTAAAAGAACACACAGGTGAAATAATGCACAGATGAAAGAAGATAGATGAAAGAAACAAACAGGCAACAACAATCAAAGAATCAGGGCTAGATCTCAGTCAGTTGAAAGATTTCGCTATCTTTTTGCATGAAAATATTTTATTTTCCTAGAATAAATCCTAGTCAGTTGACAAGATATTTTTGTAAAATTTTGTATAAATACTTCATCATTTAAAGTTTCAAAGGTCAGTCAAGTGTGGACTTCTGAACATTTTGTTAGCTGACTAATCTCTTGCCTGTGGGTTATTGTACCAATTTCCATTCGACAGATTGAAAAGTTATAGAGAAACTTCTTTACAGGATTCATGTGATGAGCTATCTGAGTGAAGTATAAAATTTCAATTGTTCATGTTATTTTTCAAAGTATTCCATAAACTTATATGTGTTCTGAATTTGAATGTTATAACAGGATTTTTATTGTAGAATTTGTTTAAATATTACACTCTGCTTTTCATTGTTATACATTTCTATGTTTTCTTCTAATATCTGGTTTAGAGAATTCTTAATTTGCCTCTGATCTCGATTGAATTCTTCATCCTTCTTCATTATCTGGTTCAAGGAATTAATAATTTCTCCTTGATCTTGATTGAAAAATCACTTCGCCATTTAGCCTTGAGATCTAATGTTGCTCACCTATCTTGCCCTATAAACACTTTCCTTATAATTTGATTCAGTTATGTTTCAAAGCACATTGACTCCATAGCCCAATGGAAATTTGATAAGCGCCTATTCATCTAATCATTATTTCCACCAACCAACCAAAATCAATAAAAAACCAACCCAACCAAGCATACATAACTAGCCTAATATCGATTAATTAAACAAAGTTAAATCATATAGAGAGAGCCGTCATTGATTGTAGGAAGGCTAGATCCTAAGCTTCAAAAGTGGTTTGTAGTTACCTCAGATATTTCTTTTTAATGCAAGAAAAAACTTTGGAAATTTCAGAGTGATAACACTCAACACTTACTTAACTAATTGTCTAACTCTTCATGTAGGAGTTAATTAACTGTTTTAACAATTATGCGGCCTCGTCACTGTTTATAATATTAAATATAATGTGAACATGATTTATTTAGTTTTGCTGTCAACCACGCATGGTTTAATAAAATTCAATCATGAAATCAATTGAATAGTGATTGATTTTATTGCAATTTCAAGTTTAGTCGCATGTATTGTTGCTATCCGGCCTGGTTCTTGTTTATAATATTTTAAAAAATGAACATAGTTGCTTAATAAAATATTTAGATTTTTTCTTATTTTCATAAGATATTTTATATATAAATGTTGTTATATTGTAGACCCATAAAATATCTCTTATTTAACCCCTTTCCAATGCAAAGTTACAAAGTATTTTAAATTCATTAGATAGATTTTTGAATCTTCTGAAACCAACCAAACTTATACCTTCAACAAATAGAAAAGCATTTTTCTCACAAATAGAGAAGTGACCCTGAAGAAATCCTTCTGGTAGAACAATTGAGTGCTAAAAAATAAAATGAAGAGGGTGCATCCATGGGATCCCCATCGCCCCAAGTTTAGCCAACTGTTACCTAAATGCATTCGGCCATATCCCTGCTTTGAAGGATGGTTCTTTTTCATTATGGACCCCAACAAAGGCGTGAGATTTGCAATTATCATTGCGACCAGCTACACCACCTGGGAGAGTCATGCTACTATTATCTTCTACATTAATGATGGAGATAGCCCATGCACTGATGGAAGAAAACATGGCGGACGTACTGACAGAGTCCAGGCAAAGACAAAGGTGAGGGCCGCTCTATAATTCCTACCTCTAAGACATTTTTTTCTATTAAAAAATGAAATTTTCTGGATTAATTTATATTGGCAGTAGTCTACCTGTGCTACGATTTTTTGGTATATCTTATGATAATTTGCTAAAAATTCGAATGGAATTCTTTGGAATCACTACTATGGGTTGAAAATTCTCTACAAAATCCGACAAGTGAGTTCATCATGATTTACAACCAACTTTTAGAAAGACCCTGTTAGGAACTGATTTACATAATCTCTTATTATCTAATCGTAGCCCAAAGCAGGCAGGGTTTAAGGACGGGCTCCGATTCTTTGAAGCTATGTAGAAATCTCTCTATAGAAATTTTTTCGAGCAAGCTCTCTACATAAATTTTTTTGAGCAGTGGCTATGGGACGAGGCCCTGCAAGAGGAACTTAAGGACTATGACATCGAAAATGGAAGTAAAAATTTTAAATTAGCTTAATATTCATTCTGTATTTCTGAGTAAAATTGTTAAATTGGATTAATACTCATTCTGTATTTCTCGCCATTTTCCACAATTAATTGTAAATAACAGTAAAATTGTTAAATTAGCTCCTTAATTAATTGTAAATGGAAGTAAAATTGTTAAATGAAAAAAACATTTTGCATATTTTGCACAGAATTAAAAGAAAGAGAAACATTGTTCACCTTGTTTCTTAAGGATCCTTTTACCAGCTAATCAACAAAGTATTAATTTTGCATCTTGCTTAACTAAATTCACAGTCAGTTTGTTTTGGTCAGAATTCTATTGCCTAATCCTCTGCATCTATCCTCGGCCTAATAGATGTAATAATGAACTCATGCCTTCTTTTCTGCAGTGCATACTCAATCATGATAGCGCCCGACCTTAGAGATGTAACAATGGATGGATTATTTTTTTTTGTGTCTATTGCAAGATCTCTATAATGGAGGAATTGTAAATCGAGGACACCTTCTCTGAACACCGCAACATGTATGCACCGGCGATGGGAATGGATGGCAGGCGGTGCTATGGCTACGACAGATGGTACGAGGGCCCTCTTAGACAAGACAAAGTTTAATGAACTATGTTTTATGGAAGACTATGACAAGTAGCATAGTTATCATTTAATATTATAGATTAATGTTAGCATTAGTTTACACTCTAAATACATACAACAACAAAAAAATGCAAAAAAAATACATAATATATGGTTTGTCTCGAGAAGAGGCTAGAACCATAAAAAAAAAATGAAAAAATATATGGTCAATTTGGTTAAGTTTAGTTATATATGTCAATAAGAACAAAAACTATAATTAAGTTTAGCAAAAACTATGGTTAAATTTAGTTATTTCCATCAAAAACTAATGTAAAGAGCACATTTTCAATTACTATAGTCCCCGTATTTGTCACAAGAACTAATAAGAATGGTCCTTTCAACTAGCCTAAAGATCAATTCATCCCATGTCTATTACCCCACTCTTCCAAATGGCATTCGAAAAAAAAATGCCAAACCAAAATTGAATTTAAAACAAAGAATTAGGTTATTGGTTACTTTTAATAGTCATTACTTCAATGGCTAAAAATAATATCCTCAGCAAATCAGTTGATAATTTGGATATGAAGAGATCCATCCTCTTCAGTTTGGACTTCAATGAATAGTAGACATTACTGTAAAAGTAAAGCCTCAGTTGAAAGTTTATTTATCTTCTCAGATGGTTTAAGGATACATTAAAGTATTTATAAGTTACACGACATGAAAAAAAATGTAATATAGATATGTTATATGAAGAAACACAAAGTCATATATATTGGGTGTGTTTGTTATTCAGTTAACCATTTATTCCTTCTTTCACTCCATTCTTAATTAAGATTAACAATAACTTTACTAACTTGTTAATTTAATAATTAAAATTTACAATAAATTTACAATAAATTTACCAATTTATTATTTTCTTTTTCCTAATCAAGAATTGGTTTGAAATCTCTTAAAATCTAAAGATTTAATATACATCTTTATAATATTAACAATAAATATATTAACTTATTATTTTTTCCCCTAATTCTAAGATCTAAAAATTTTGAATAACAGTTATAATGCAAATAATTCATCCATGTTGTGAATTGCTTATACAATAGTTTTTTTTAAAAACATGATTTTACTTTACCGAATTTCTAAATTTTCATTCCTTTGACATACATCATTTAAAAAAAAACCATGTTACATATTTATCTATTTGCAGTATAACATCATTTAAAAAAACCTATGTTACATATTTATCTATTTGCAGTATAACATCACATTTTCACTAGTTTATTTTATAATTTGTGGAAGCCTATTATAGTTATGGAATTTTATTATAGATTTATCTAATTTTATTAGTGTATATTCATATTTATTTATAGGTCAAAGTTATATATAGTTATGGTTTATATTATAATTTATGGTTATTGTGTGATTTATTTCCAATATACAAATTTAAATAAAATATTATTGTATATAGATATCAATTTAGATTATAGGTTGAATAAATTAATGGGTACTTGCATATGATAAATTAACTAGCTTACTTACATTTTTCATTAATGAGAAATATGACAATCACATATAAATAGTTATATACATAGCCAATTTAAATTATATGTTAAATAAATCAATGGGTATTATGCATGTGATAAATTAACTAGCTTACTTACATTGTCAATTAATGAGCAATATGACAATCACATATAAGTAATTATATGATTATATATATGATCTTATGTTTTGGTAAACTAAAAAGTTGAATATAAGTGATCACTGGATAAGTGTGATAATAAAGTGAGTAGATTTTAGGACATTTAAAAAAAAATTGTTGTGAAGTATTAACTTGTTAGTTAATTCTTGGTTCAAAACATTACTCTGATAAGTGGAGTAGCATTGGCTAAACTAGTCATTCAATAACATATATTTAATAACCAAAACAAAAATTCAATATGGTAATAAAAAGGTATTGACTATAGTTTTGTTAGGAGGGGTGGAGGTATTGCTTACCATTTATCGTCCAAAACATTGAGTTATGGGAGGTTTGTATTAAGCCACACTCTCCTAGACATATGATGGCAATTGTTAGTTTCCTAGTAGGAAAGCTTAGTCAAGATAGTTAAGATTCCCACTTATGGGTTCTATCTAGGGTTATGTCAATATACAATGATACTCTAGCATAGTTTAACACAGGAAATAATAGGATGTGGAAAATGAAAGGAGGAAATAATAGGATGTGGAAAATGAAACTAGGTTAGGGAGGAAAATTGATTCATAGTGATTAAGATTATTTTGAATAGTATAAATGTGAAATAATTTCCTTAATAAGTTTTTTTTTGTGTGTTATTTTAAATTTTTCCTTAATTCATTTATGATGATTGTTGGATGTTGTGTTTAAAGGATTATAGTCTTGTATCATTGGATGCGGGAACATGGGAACTATGCATTGTGATGATTGTTATAATTAGTACATGAACAAGTGATGTATGTGCTAGTTACGTCACATACATTGCATACCTCCAACCATATCAATTCTTCTACAATAATTATTATAATAATATTATTAATAGTTGATGCATGATGGTGATGATAGAGGTAAAATTTGGGTTTATTAAATTTATTTTTAAAATTCAATTATATGTTAATAAAATAGGAAATTTGAATTCATTTAGAATTTGATTGCATTTAATAAGATTTGGATTTTATAACCTACAAAATTATTTTATTTAATTCATTGTATAATATGTCAGGTTTATTAATTTGGATAAATGGAGTGAATATTTTATAATTTACTTTCTAAGGATTTTTCCTATGAATCTAGGAAGGTGGCGGAGAAGGAGATAAAGGGGGGAATGTTGGAGAAATAATGGGGGTTGCATAATTTTGGAGAAGAGAATTAGTGTGAAGGGGAAAATTGATTTTTTTTTTGAGTACCTTGAGATTGAGCTTAGTGAAATGGAGATCTAAGTACTTTGAGATTTGGATTGAAAAATTTGGTTGTGTTTTGGTTGTTAGAGATATGAGCATGAAGGGTTAGAGAAACTTGGTTTCCCAGAATTAGTAGCTAGAGAAGCTACTTGTTGGTTGGGGGAGGAGTTGGCTTGCTGAAGGACCATTGAAAGTTTGGATTACTAGATTGAACAATGTTGTTGCATGTATTAATTTAATTATTTATATTTTTTAATTTTATACTTATTTATTTATTTTATTTGTAACTAGAGGAATCGACAACTGGGTCAATTTCATAATTACATGACACGGGGGAAATAATGAGCACTAAGATTATAACCTCTAGGTTTATATATATGATTCTTCTATAGATATGAGTTAATTGGGAGAATTTGAACCTTGGATCTCATATTTTATATAGTAATTAAAAACTATGAAACTTGGATCTCATGTAAACTATGAGATCCAGAAGCTATTTATATTTAGTATTATCCTCAGATTTATTTTCCTCTTTTGATGTTAGCTTCATATTTTTCTCCATTGGAGTAAGAGAAGACTCCAATTAGCCATGCCAAATTTTTTCAACGACTCTCCAATTTTAATTACTTTTGGTAAGATATGAATATATACATTGGATTTTGAGTTATCTCAATACCCAAGTAGTAGTAAATATGTCCCATGTCTATAATACAAAATCCCTTATTCAATTATTTCTTTATGGATGTAATATATCCTTCATTTTTCTTTGTTATCAAAATATTGTCTACATACACTACCATATATACAACATGTTTTCCAACTTTCTTGACGGACAGTTGCATCAAACGAACTATAATACTTGAAATTGTGTTAATAATTGACACGAGGAGTTATAGCAATAATAATGGCAATTGTTTTTAAAATTTTTCTCAACATATTATGTTTGATCTCATGATATAAATTGATAGTACATCGATTGGACCATTATAGATTTAAGATATCACTAACAAATTGTCGGTGGGTCGCAATAAAACCTCATAAAATATAAGGCTTATGACTCCAAATCTATGTGGTCATAGAGCAATGTATTTTCTAGGGACTCTCAATAGAACATTCACACTTATATGAGATGTGAAATTATAACATTTGTATGAAATTACTACCTTATTTATTTTGATGAAACCACCCCTTTTTCACCACAATTTATCATAAAAAACACATTTGTATATATATCTTATGAAGCTCGAGGCATGATTTTTTATTAACTTTAGTTATCATATCATTGTTTTTATACATAACTAAGGATGTTTTAAGAGTCATTTTTATTATTATGTATATATGGACTATAAGGGCTAACTTAAGTGATTGCGGGGATATTTTGTTGTTCATCTGAGATAATTATTGGTTAATTAATTATGCCAAAGCATCTAAAATATTTTGTCTTAAAGTTTTTGGATAACCAATTTTCTAAACTTGTAAAGAAACAGGTGTTCAAGCTTAAATAAACTTAGATATGAAGAAAATGACTGATATTTAGCTCTTGACAATAATCTGGATTTTTTTAAAAAGGTAGAAGGTGGAATTATAAGAAGTTATGATTTCCACAATATTCAAACATTTAAAATTAATTGATCATACAGATAGATGCAAGTAAACAATTTTTACATCCAAAAAAAAATGTATTTAATTTCACAAATAATTGACAATTTATTCACGTAGAGGAGTTATTGAGACAAATAGTTCAATAAACTAATCTTTGTAATAATTTATAACTTCAAAGGGGATTTAAAATAAGTCGATACTCAACTTATTTAACCCAGTTTCTTCATAAAAAAATAAAAACATGAAGGTACAACAAAATGAAATGATAACTTAAGAAGAAATCACAAGATGACAAATTGCTTTGAAACAAATCCAGGATCCTTTTACAATTATGCTTTAGAAGCTCATCCCAAAGGTTCAATGCTTTACGATTTGTTTTTTGAAGTATTTATACAAATTTCTCAAAAATATCTAGATCTGTTTTGAAAATATCTAGAATTGTTTATCAAACAAAAATGAAAAAATATAGTAAAATCAAACTTAGCAAGTTGCTAGCTCTATAATCGAGGATTTTTGGTGCTGATTGGATCTTGAAAATAATAGCCTTGTTGTTGAATCTTCTCTGGCTACCCGCTGATTTGTCATTCTAGTAACTCACACAGTTTTTCCCATTTCTTTTCATCTGACAGTGAAAATCTAGTTAACTTTCAATAGACCTCATCTACTTCTGTGTATCTTTCGAAAGTTGGCTTGGTAAGAAACAAGTGAGGTACTTCATGTCTGATCAACAAATCATAGCTGAGCCCTTCCATAAATGCTTTCCCTGTGATTGTTCTTGTGATATTTGAAAACTTTGACCCGTCTCTAGCAATGTCACATAACTTTCTCTGATAATCTTCCAGTTGAATTAATTCATCTCCCATTCCTTGTATTCCAGGGAGACCCTTTTGATACAAGACATTAAATTTATTATGGAACCTATGTACCATATTCTACAAACTGTCATACTTATTTTTTAATTGTAACATTAGATTTTTCTTTGTGACAACTTTCTTCACTTCTAGAATACTGTATGTTCTGTCTTCAATGTCTAATTCTTCTTTGGTTTTTGAGTTTGGGAATTTGATTATGGTTACCGCATCACTTGGCTTATTATCAATTTCCTTCTTTACATCTTCAATCAAAGTTTTTGATTTCATTACAGTTTATCTTGTTCAAATATAATCTCAATGGCTGGCCATATATTATTTATTTCTTCATTTATTTCAATCCAAATATTCTCCTTAGCTTGTGCAACAGTGTCTGCCATAATATTTTGATTTTCAAAATATTGTATCCTTTGGGCAAGCTTGTGAGTTTTCTGTAATTCTGCCAGATAAGAACCATATGTCTTAAGCTTTTGTTCGTGTAACTTTATTATTTATCTATAGGTTTTTCAATCTCTTTACCTTTAATAGCTAAATCATTCATGGATTTAGTCAGATCTGTTGATGTAGTGCTCGAATGCATTTCCACTGATGAAATAGTTGTTGTGACTATTGTTGAAGTTGATGTTGTGGTTGTTGCTAAAGTAGATGCTTCCCCTGTTGTTGTACCTGCTATTGGAACTACAACTAATGGAATGGCTTGTATTGGGACACTCTGCTACTTCTTCTCTTTTAGGAGTTTTTCAATCTCCTTTTCCGTTTTTGAGATTTTTTTTATTTCGTTCAATTATTATTTTGAACAAACCTTCTTTTCCTTTCTCTAAATCCCCCAATTATTTAGTCTGTGGAGCTTCAGTTGTTTCCTTAAAGCTGCTATGTCTGCATTCTTTGTTTTGATAATTTCTTCAGCTGCTTTAATATTAATAGGATCATATCCCAAATTAATTACCAACTCTTCTAAAGACTTAATCTTTGTATCTTTAGCTAGAGAAGAAATATTCTCTAACTTTAATTGTGTTCGGATGTTCTACACAAAATTATGAAGTTTAGCAACTTTCATAGCAGAATTAGTTAAAGTGTTGAAGATCATTTAACCTGATTGTTTATGTAGATCCATTTGATCTATAGGGTGAATGGTTTTTGTATCAAAGGAAAAAAATGATTTCTTATAATTATCTGTTGTCTGAGGCTAAAGAACCTTGGATTATAAGAAGGAAATTTGCATCCTTCCTTCTTTTAAATCAAAGCTGATAGAAGTCTATGTTGGGAAGTTGTTGTTTGCCTCCAAAACTGTGAAATTGTAGTAGCTTTAAGTGTCAGATTCCTTCTTTTTGTTTCTTGGTAGGCATGAAATATACTTGGTTCCTTCTGACTGCTCTGTCCCAAATGCCTTGCTGGTGGTGAAATCAGTATGAATGATGTCATTGGAGTTACTGGAGTTGTTAGGGATGGTGGAATATTGTCTTCTCTCCCTAAGACTGGGGGAGTACATGTTCCAGTAAGAACAATTGGATGCAATTGTTCTATACTCTCTTGTTGTTCATCCTCCACATTTATTTTCTTCTATCTTTTGTTATACACAATAAAATACTTATCTGACATTTTTGATACTGAAGGGGAGATGGTTTCCCTTGGTCTTTTCTCTACCTTTTCCTGAGTTAATGGATTCTGTGAAGTAGATAAAATCTGCTCTTGAGCCTCTTGCAAAGTATTTTCCTGCCACTCTTCCTGATTCATAACATGTTTAATTTCTGGTCTAGGAATATGAATATAGAGAACATACTTTTGCTCTGTTCTCATTTTTGAAATTATGCCAAAAATATCATAGGGCTAGGTAAATTTGTGCTTAAAATTCATGTTATTTAAGATAATGTTTGCTTCTTGCCTTGCTATCCTTGCATTACATGTGAAATGACCAACCTATGTTTTTATCATAAATTGAGTCTTTTTATTAGCTTCCTGAAAGTGTACTTGATATATGTTGATAATTTGTCTGATAAATTCCAAAGCAAACATTCTAATTGGTACATATTTGGGGAGTTTGTAAGGGGTTGATTCACAACCATATACCCTGATTTATGTATAGCTTTGGTATAAATACCAATCTCCCTTCTTTGTTTGATCACTTAAATGTAAATTTCTTTTGATTTCTTGGTCTATCCTGGGTTCTGCATTGTTGTTCAACAAATTGGCTGCTACATGTAAGAACTGATCCAAAAATTGACTGAATGCAAACTCTATGTTGTTCTTTCTGACCAAAGAGGTCTACTGAATAAATGACTGACGGTTCCCTTGGTTGTTTTTTTTTTTAGTTGAAAGGGAAATTTTTTTGACTGATTATAAATGAACAGATAGACTAGGATGGATGAATATCTGAAAATTCCTTCACTTGAAAATTCCATGAATTGCTCATGAATCATTTTGCTAAAAACTCACTATAACATAAAACAGTGGGTGTTTTTTCACCACTTGAGTATAGAGAGGAAAGCAAATATGTGTTCATCTATCCATTGGTCTGAATAATACCCTAGTATGCAAGCAATTATTGAAACGATTTGCTTATCTATCTCGGGAAAAATGGAAGCTGAATAAGAAGCGTTTGTCTTAGGAAATTAGGAATTATTAGGAAATAAGGTTTCAAAAACTTTAGCACTTTGAGGGAAATCCAATTTGTTATAAATTTCCATGAGGGAATCTGGGTGAAAGGGTTTCCCGGGATCAACATTTTAATCTGGAGCATTTCGGAAATAGAGTGGCCATTAATGGAAAAGAGAATTTCCCCATTCTGTGCCACTACAATTCTTTTCTTGGGTATATAGCGAAATTGGCACAAGGTGACGAATTCAGGAAAATAGTGGGTTTGGGGAAAATGTACTGAGGCAAGGTGGAGTCCCATAATCCTAGGTCATCACTGTTATCCAAATTTTTTTCTGGCGCCAATTGTGAAGTTTATTCTTAGGAGCCATATTTGAACATAAAAGGGAGGACGTGTTGTTAATACTTGGTTAACTGGTACTTGGGCGTTTGAACGAAGATTTTGGCAGCCTTGCAACTGTATGGAAGCATTTTTGGAATGCTTGGGTCTTTGAATGAGTTGCAACACTATTCAGGTACCAGGGTAATTAGCAAAGAAACTTCACTGTCGAATTCAAACAAAGGATTTATAATTTGACACTTTATCCGTGGTGAACGTTTGTTAGGGCACGGGGGTTGAATTAATGTCGAGTGAGCGTTTGTAATGGTGAAACATGTATATTATAATGGGTATGTTATAATGAATAAATTAATACAAGTGGCAATTGGTGATTGGTATGTGAAGTGACGTGGAGGGTGACGATGGAACATCGAGAGTGAGTAGTGTAACGATTAGTGGAAAGGAAGAGTGGTTTTGCGGAGGACTCGGAGGGGGGTGTATATGGTAAGTGGAATTGGAGAGGGGGGGCACAAGCTTAACGGAAATAAGCCATGTTTCCAAAGGCGGGTTTGTGGAGACAAATTGCTCGGACCCTCCCCGTCGGATAATGTTCGGATGGGCTGGGGGGGAGCAGAGAAGTGTGGATGCCGTCGATCTGGGCGAGCCACATCTCCTCCGTTTGATCTTGCGGGTCACATCACTTATCACTTTATTACAATTTTTTGATTAACCATATCAAAATGTATGGTTAACACTTTATTAAGAATCTAAATAACAATTATTTAAACCTTTAATCATATTTGTAGCAACATTTGGGCTAGCAACACTATATATATATCACTATTTAATTTTTTAAGAGGCATTTTAATGTGCTCTCTTTCTATTTTTATTTATTTGTTTTCTTTTTATTTTCTTCTATTTTTCACTTCCTAACACTTTTTCATATTTTTCCTTTGTTTTATTTTTCTTTTACAACATCTAACTTATCAAAACCAGATATGTTACAAAATTGGCTCCAACTGGGGACTGCTTCCTCTTGTAGGATGTAGAGAACGTGCAAATCCAAGTGCCTTCTCCTTGGGCTAATGGAGTCTTTGTTGAAAAACAAACACACTTTTTTGATAAATGAAACAAAAACTGGTAATATACAATGATGGATGATTGACGCATTTTTAGTACTGGATATAATGTTTCAAATATTTTCCATTAGTAAAATGAAGAAATTAGCCCCTCAATTTTACGTAGGACAAATTATTGTTGCCTTTTACTTGCAATCTTTGAGGCCCAATAAGATTATCAATTTTCCATGTTTTCCTTTATCCTCTCTTCCGTTGTCCCATTTTAGTACTACATCCCTTCTCTGATCTATTTCTCTAGCTTTCCTACCAAGTAAGATTTACTGATTTTGTTTGATGCTTTCAATATCTTTGGACTTCATCTCTATCCTCTTTTAACTCTATAATCTGATTTATTCTTCTAGAAAAATCATCAAGTTCTTCATTTTATTCTCGTAATAATTTCAAAACAGGAAAAGTTAACTATGTGGGAAAGATGGCTTCAATGCCATAAACAAGTTGAAAAGGTGATTTACCTGTTGATCTTTTTTGTGAAATTTTGTTTGCCCAAACTACATACTTAAGATGACTATTCCAATTTCTCTTATGATCATTCAGGGCTTTCTTTATGACTTTGATCAGAATTTTATTTAAAGACTTTGCCAATCCATTTCCTAGAGGGTAATAGTGGGTAGAGTGATGTAATAGAATCTGATATTTCTGATAAAACTCAGTCATCTTAACAGTACTGAAATCTTGTGCATTGTCTTTGACTATCTGCCTTGGGTAACCAAATATAGACAATATATTTTCTTCAATGAATTTCATAACAATAGTGTCATTAACATTCTTAACTGGGATGGCTTCTATCCATTTTGTAAAATAGTCAGTCGTAGTGAGAATCCATATGTGTTGATTGGCAGATGTTGGGTGAATCTCACATATAAAATATAATCCCCATTGTAAAAAGGGTTCTTCTACCAGCACTGAACAGGGGCGAGTGATGTTAATCTCTGATTTCCAACAAAAATCTGACAGGGTACACAACTTCTGACCTTTTCTCCTACTTGTGCAAACAGCTTGGGCCAATAAAACCTTGCTCTAAGAAACTTGTAAGTTGTTGCTATCCAAGCATAATGACGTCCACAAAATCCTACATGAAATTGATCTATAAATCCCTCTATCTCTTCTTCATTTAAGCACAACAATAGGATACTTAATGGATCCTTCCAATAAATATTTGCATTGATGATGCAATATTTGACAACTTTTAACTTGAGTGTTTTTCACTAATTCTTTGTAAAATCTTATGGAAATTCATGATTTTGAAGGAAATTTACAATATCAGTGTACCATTCAAATAACAGAAATTTTTCATCAATATGAAGTGGAAGAGGATTTGGTTCACTTGCAGATGAAGGTTCTTGTGGATTCTCATCAAATGAAGTTTTATAAGGCTCTTGTGGGTTCCTCTAAACTGAAAGTTGAGAAGGTTCTTGTGGATTATTCTCTTGTAAAAGTTGCATTACAGAATTTATTCCTAATATTTTGGAATTGGACTCAGCTAGAAGCTTGGATAATCCCTAACCCTATATCAGTTTTGTAGATTTGATATTAAGGTCAAATTCTAATATCATAGTGATCCATCTTCCTCTTCTTCCATCTATATCAGGTTGTGATACACAATTTTAACAACACTATTTCGAACATAAGCAATAATTGATGAATGAAGGACATAGACTATAAAGGATTTCAAACATTGGAGAAGCGCATAGCTTGGTTTTTTATGATATCATATTTTAACTCAGTACCTCTCATGACTTTAATAAAGAAATAAATGGGCTGGTCATCTCAATTTTCATTTTTTTCGAAAGGACAACAATTAAAGTGGTTTTAGAAGTAAAAGAAAAAATGTTGAAGGATTTCGAATAGTATGGACTTGCCAATACTGGGACTTCAGAAACGACTTTCTTAATTTGGGAAAAATAAAAACTAGAATGAACTATCTGTTTGACTTCATGGTTTTTCCTTAGCATGTCAGTTATGTCCTTAACTATTTCAGCATAGTTGGGTATGAAACTTCTAAAAAAATGATTTTGCCAAGGAAATATTGGAATTCCTTTCTATTCATTAGTAGATTAATTGCTTGAATAGCTAACACTCTCTTTGGATCAATAATCACTCCTTTATTTAAAATAATGTGGCCACATAACATCCCTTCTTTGATGGCAAATAGGGATTTCTTTGGATTAAGCGAGATTATGAATTTCCTGCACCTACCAAAAACCTTTTGCAATTTCTTTAAATGTTCTTGATTAGAATTAGAAAATATAGTCAGATCATCTAGATAAATGACAACAAATTTATTAATCTTACCAACAAATGCTAGATCCATTGCTCTATGAAAAGTGGCTCCAACATTTGTTAGACCAAAAGGCATCCTTGCATACATGGATGTACCCCAAGGAGTTGTGAAAGCTATCTTTTCTCTATCCTTTGTACTCACCATAATCTGATTGTATCCAGAAAAACAATCTAACATTGAAATCTTCTTATAGCCTGGAACTTGTTGCAGTAATTGATCCATTTTTGGCAATGAATAATTGTCCTTCAAATATGATTTATTTAGATTTATGAAATATACACACAATCTTATCTCACCATTTTTCTTTCTAACTGGGACCAGATTGGCTATCCAATCAGAATATCTTAAGGGAACTAAAAAATTTTCATCCAGTAAATTTTTAAGTTCTTTTTCAATTGTTGGAATTAAAACTGGATTTATCCTTCTTAGTTTCTGTTTAAAAGGTTTGGCTTCTAGTTTAAGAGGGATTTTATGCTCAATAGGAGTGGTATCATAATTTTTTAGCTCATCATAAGACCAAGCAAAAACATCTCTGTAATTCCTAAGGAGAATTAGATATTTATATTTTGTTTCCTGTGGTAATGATGCAAATATTTCTATGTTCCTGGTTTCACCTTGAGGACCAATATTCCACTTTTCAATATCTTCTTCAGATGAATTTTCTAAAGAGTTTTTAGGAACTTCATTATTATCAAAAAGTTTTTCAAGAGGAATGAGGCATTTGGAATGAAATTTTTGGATAACTAGATGATATTATAATCAACTAATCTTGAATTTAATGATGAAGTTTCCTTTTCATTATCTAAAATTTGATCACCAAAGTGTTCATCATCAATGTGTAAAGATGAAAATTCATCAATCAATTATAAGAAAATTTTCAGTTGTTCATAATCCTTAAAAAATTTCCAATATTTCAAATTATCAGGAATTGACGGTCTCTATTTTACTTGAATTTGGTATTGTGTCTTCATTTCATCAGGAATCTTGTTAGGTCCCTATATTACTAGTATAGTCCCTTATTGTTGTTGTTCCCCCTTATTTTTATTGTTGTACCCTTGTAACCCCCATATTGTTATTATTGTGCCCTTACATTATTATTGTTAGGTCAGCTAGGATTACATTGTGGCTCCACTAGGATTACATTATGGCCCCATGGACTCCTATATATAGAAAGGAGGTTTTGTCATTTGTATCATCCAAGAATTGTTCATTCATGTAATGTATTGGAGGTTTCCCCCTCGAAGTGGCTTATTTATAAGGTGTTGATATCTCTTTTCTTCTATTTTTGGAGCTGGTTTCACAACATTTGGTATCAGAGCTTTGGATTCTAGGGCTTCACTGCACCAAACAAGTCATCGTGGAATTTTCGCTATAACTTTTTTATACGAAGGTTCAGAAGCTGAAATTTTTAGAGCGTGAAGTTGAAATCCCGAGGAACATCTTCAAAAAATTTCATATCTTGGTTTGAAATATTTTCCGAGATATGATCTGGGGAAGTTAGGTATTTTTCAGGCTCCTGAATTTCATCTCAAAGAGGTGATTGTGGGAAAATCTTCATAACTCTCTCTCTGAGCATCATATTGGAATTATGTAAAAAGTGGCTAGAAGTACACAGATGATAATTTATTGTCTATCCATTTCAGTGCCAAAGGAGCAAACATTGACAGGTGGCAAGTCGTACAAGTTCGCTCTACTGAACCAGTCCATAATTAGGGCATTGTGGGAGATTGGACATAAATTTGTCTTGAAGAATCCAAATCAGGTCAGACCTGTAGCATTCGAAAGAGGATTCAGAGGACTACCACAAGGCCAAATTTTAGATATTGAAGATCCACAATCACAAATATAATTCAATTTCAATATCGAGCTCCTCAAAAGCAAGAAAAAGGTGTGCATGTTTTTTTCCGAATTGCATAAGTCTTGTTGAAGAATCAATTTGAATTGATTCCAAGGGAATATTGTAGAATAGATATAAGTATTGGGTTCTAAAATTCCCCCTAAAAAGAATTAAACACCCATTAAGCCTTCAGAAGGCTCTACTATGTCTCATGAAGATGAAGAAATGCAACATGACATAACAAAATTACAAGAGCAAATGCACCAAATTTCGCTCTCGCAAAGAGCAACAAAAAATGAAATGGATGTTTTGAAGAAAAGTGTATAAGCTAAGATGGATGGTTTGAAGAAAGGTATGGAAGCCATGATGGAAGGTCTGAAGGATGGTATGGAAGAAAAAATGGAAGGTTTGAAGGAAGGTTTGTCAAAGTTGATACAAGAAATGATTCCTAATGGCGAAAAAATAGTAGAAGAAACTCATGATGAGGAAAAAACAAATGTTAAACGTGATTTCATAAAGTCTAATGTTTGATTGAAGAACCACCATATTCCAAATATGGATATGAGGAAATTTGATGGCAAGGATCCCGTAACATGGATATTACAGATGGAGCAATATTTTGATCTCAATAATGTGCAAAACACACAAAAGGTACGCATTGCATCTTTACATTTAGAAAAAAATACATTTGTATGGTATTGATGGATTTTCTCCCGTAAAAAAAATGTCACTTGGTCAATTTTTACAGAGGAAATGATAGCACATTATGAAGATACAAAGAGAAACACCTTCTTTAGCCAATTGATAAATCTCAAACAAAAGGGTTCAGTGGTGGAGCACATTGAGGGCTTCCAAAAATTGAATATAAGGGTAACTGATATTCCAGAGGAACACAGGATTGATGTCTTCATAGGGACTTTAAAGGATAACATCCAACATGAAGTTCGCGTTTGGGAACCTAATTCATTGGAGAAGGCATTCAGGTTGGCAAGAAAAATTGAATGTAAAATTATGGCGACAAGGAAGCCTACCACTCACATCTATAAAGATGGAAGTGTTGCTACTCCTAGACTTCCACAACCTACAAGGTTGACACCACAGCAATTGGAAGAAAAAAGAGCAAAAGGGCTTTGCTACAGTTGTGATAGCAAATACACTAAAGGTCATAAGTGTGCTGAAAAGAAATTATTTTACATAGATTGTGAAGAAGAAGAAGAAAATGAAAAATAAGAGGATATACACTAGGAACCAGCCATAGAAGAGGAAGAAATGAATCCGACCATATCGTGTAATGCAATGGCTAGAATTACCACTCCTCAAACTCTCAAGATAGTAGGACAGATCAAGAAGAAAAGGGTAATAGTGTTGATTGATTCAGGTAGCACCCATAATTTTATTCATTGTAAGGTAGCCAAGGAATTAAATTGTTTCCTATACCCAGCACCAGAATGTCCAGTGATGGTTGCAAATGGAGGAACTATAAATTGCTCTGGAAAATGCCATAATATCAAGCTAACCATGGGGGAATATGTATTGACTAGTCCAATGCTTTCCATTCCTATGGGAGGTGTTGACGTTGTACTAGGAGTACAATGGTTACAATCTTTGGGGACGGTAGCTTTTAACTTTCAAGAAATTTTCTTGAAATTTTTTTCAGAAGGAAAGGAAGTCGAATTACGGGGTATTGCGGGGAAGCCAGGAAGGATAATAAGCTCTAATGTCATGACAAAGCTTCTAAAGAAAGAACAGCGAGGCGTAATTGCACAATTATGCTCACTAGAAGTTTCAACATCAAAATCATCTATTTCTGCAGATCTCCAACAAGTCTTGGACAATCATTCCAAGGTGTTTGAAACTCCCAAAGGACTCCCACCTATTCGTGATCATGATCATGCTATTCATTTGATTCCAGGAAGTGTTCCTCCAAACATCAGGCCTTATAGATATCCTTACTTCCAAAAGAGCGAAATTGAACGTATGATTGCGGAAATGTTAGAGGCGGGTATAATTCAACCTAGTCAAAGTTCTTTCTCTGCTCCTGTAGTATTGGTACACAAGAAGGATGGATCATGGTGAATGTGTCAGGATTATAGGGAGCTCAATAAGCTCACCATTAAAGATAAATTTCCCATTCCTGTGATTGATGAATTATTGGATGAATTACATGGAGCAATTTATTTTACCAAGTTGGATCTTCATTCAGGATATCATCAAATTAGAATTAAGACTAAAGATATTCTGAAAAAAACATTTCGAACTCATGAGGGTTATTATGAATTTTTGGTCATGCCTTTTGGCCTTACCAATGCACCTTCTACATTTCAAGGGTTGATGAATTCCATTTTCAAACCTTCCTTAGAAAATTTTCACTAGTATTTTTTGATGATATACTAATCTACAATAGTTCTTGGAATGATCATGTTCAACATGTTGATAGGGTGCTCAAACTATTGGAGGAGAAACAATTATACAAACAAACATCCAAATGTTTCTTTGGAGTACAAGAGGTGGAATATATGGGTCATATTGTATCTCACAAGGGTGTTAAGGTAGACCCTAACCAAATTAAAGCCATTAAGGAATGGAAAGTCCCCACAACCATAAAGCAGTTGCATGGATTTCTTGGGTTAACAGGGTATTATCACAAGTTTGTTAAGAATTATGGGAGAATAGCAACACCTCTAACAACATTATTGAAGAAAGATGCATTTTCATGGACCCTTGAAGCAACTAAGGCCTTTGAGCATCTTAAAGAGGCAATGTGCCTAGCGCCAGTCTTAGCTATGCCAGACTTCACAAAAACCATTATTGTGAAATGTGATGCCTCAGGAAATGGAATTGGTGTTGTTTTAATGCAAGAAGGAAGACCCATTGCTTTTGAAATTCGTTCAATCAAAGGAAAGTATTTACAAAAGGCTATTTATGGGAAGGAAATGTTGGCAATACTACATGCACTAAAGAAATGGAGACCTTACCTAATGGGAAGACACTTCAAGGTAAAAAATGACCATGATAGTCTTAAACACTTTTTGGAACAAAGACTCTCTTCAGAAAAGTAGCAAAAATGGGTCACAAATATGTTGGGTTATGACTTTGAAATCATCTGCAAAAAAGGGAAGCTAAATGTTCTTGCAGATGCACTCTCAAGAAAGGATGAAGATGTGGAAGCATTGCTTTGTGCCATTTCTATTATCCAACCAGATTGGATAATCGAAGCAAGGGATGAATGGAAGAAGGACGAAAAAGTGTGGACACTCATTCAAAAGTTGCAGCAAGATCCTAGTACATCTGATACATTTAGTTGGAAAATTGATTCCTTATGGTACAAAGGTCGCTTATATATTTGCAAGAATTCCCAAATAAAACAAAAGATTCTTTTGGAATTTCACACTTCTCCTTTAGGAGGACACTTGATATTTTTAAAAACTTACCATAGGGTGAAGAAAGAATTTTTTTGGGATGGCCTTAAATCTGATATTCAAAAGTTTGTGGCGAAATTTTTGGTTTGCTAAAAAGATAAAGTTGAGACAATTAAGACCCCGGGTCTTCTACAACCTTTATCCATTCCAAGTCAACATTGGGAGGATATTTCAATGGATTTTATCACAGGTTTACCTAAGTCCGAAGGAAGGAGTGTCATCATGGTGGTAGTTGATAGAATTACCAAGTATGCACACTTTTGTTCATTATCTCATACATTTAAAGAAAATACAGTTTCTACGAAATTTATGGAAACAATTCAAAAGCTACATGGAAACCTGAAGATTATTGTAAGTGACAAAGATCCCATTTTTATAGGAAATTTTTGGACGGAATTATTTTCTTGTTTGGGTACTCAACTAGCTCATAGCTTATCTTATCATCCTCAATCTGATGGTCAAATAGAGATAGTGAATAAATGTTTGGAAGGATATATTCATTTTTTTGCATCTAATAAGCAAGCACAATGGGTCAAGTGGTTACCTCTCGCTGAATGGTGGTATAACACTTCTTTCCATACTGCAAAAAAAATGACCCAATTTATGGCACTTTATGGATATCATCCACTGTCTATCACATCTTCTTTAAGGGAAAATTATAGGGTTCAAGCAGTGAAGGATCGCATCGAGCATCTACAAGAAGTTCTCCAACTCTTAAAGGATAACATAAATTTGGCACAAAATCGAATGAAACAATAGGAAAATCAACATTGCAGTGAGAGAAGTTTTGATGTGGGAGACTGGGTATTTTTATGGCTACAACCATACAAACAAATGTCCCTCAAGCAAGCTAAGAAGGATAATAAATTATTGCCAAATTACTATGGTCCTTAGAAGCTGTTGCAAAATATTGGTACTATGGCATACAAATTGGAGCTTCCTACTTCTTCGCGAGCGCATCCATTTTTCCATGTTTCATGCTTAAAAAAGGTTATAAGGGACAAACTTCTAGTTCAAATAATATTGCCAGAACTTGATGAGGAAGGAAAAACCATATTGGAACCTGAGGCAGTCACGGAAACAAGAACTCGACAGCTACGAAATCGATCAATTTCAGAGTATCTCATCAAATGGAAGAACTTTCCCACTGAAGATTATACATGGGAGGATGAGCATTTTATACAAAAGCACCCAGAGCTACTCAAGCATTGAGGACAACACTTTTTTGAAGGAGAGGAGCATGTTAGGTCCCTATATTACTAGTATAGTCCCTTATTGTTGTCAGTTTAACCCCCTTATTTTTATTGTTGTACCCCTGTAACCCCCATATTGTTATTATTGTGCCCTTACATTATTATTGCTAGGTCAGCTAGGATTACATTTTGGCCCCACTAGGATTACATTGTGGCACCATGGACTCCTATATATAGAGAGGAGGTTTTTTCATTTGCATCAACCAAGAATTGTTCATTCATGTAATGTATTGGAGGTTGCCCCCTTGAAGTGGCTTATTTGTAAGGCGTTGATATCTCTTTTCTTCTATTTTTGGAGTTGGTTTCACAAAAAAATTTAAAATAACTAGTTGAAACAACCAAAGAGTTTGCATGAATGTTTTAATTTCTTGGAATAGCTAAAATATTAAAGGCTTGAAAGAAATTGTCCACTGTATTCCACAACTCATTTCTATAAGATCTAAGTCTAGGAAGTTTTATTTGACATAGATTTCTTACTTGTTTTACAATGAGCTCTAAATCACTGAAAGCAACTAGTTTCTGAACCTTTAAACCTTTAGCTAATTCCAATCCTAAAAGGAAAGCTTCATATTCAACTACATTGTTGATAACATCAAACTCTGACTTACACGATTGAGTAATTTTTTCTTTATCTAGTGAGATGAGAACAATATTAGGTCTGGCTCTATATTTTGAAAATGCTCCATTAAAATACAATTTCCAAATATCAGTTTTCACTGTTTTTGGTTTATCCATTATTTGTTCAATGTGAAGCTTAGGATTTTGAAAATCATTAGATGATAATGTAAAACATCGAAAATATTGATCAACAACATAAATAGGATTATTTCTAGCATGATCAACCCTACAAATGGTATTTATGAATATTACCTCTCTATATAACCTAAGATGTTCTCCTCCATACACATGAATAGTAGAATAGGACATATCCCTTTGCAAACTTCATCCTAATTTGGCACAACATGATCTTGATAACAACATTCAAAATTTAGGAGGGATATATGTAACTACTATGTCTAAAACTACGCTCTTCCCTGGAACTGGTGCTAAGGTGACAACTAGATCCTTTATAAGACCAAGGCAATGCAATTTATTTGAATCAAAAGTTATAAATCATGATAAGGTCTAGTAATATATAGTTGCAGTTGATCCATGATCAGTTTGGGCATTAGATTATGAGAAGCATCTGAATCTAGCATACAATTGTATAATAGAAAATCATGTACTTTCAAAGTGACATAAAGGGAGGAACCATTTCATCAATCATATCAGAACTAGGACCAAAAATTACTGATGGTTTTTCATCTTATAGAATAATCACATCTCCTTTAGAATCCACACTTGAAGATTGTATCCACTTGGAAACTTGATTCTTGTAACCTGGATTCTTGGAAAGTTCAGATAAATGAATGGGTATTTGGACTCTTTCTAGTTCATTTTCAACATTGAAAGTTGTCAAAACAATATTTTCCATAGTAGTTTGATCATTCAATTGATTCAATGGATGAATGATAGTTGTTTGAGTTTCAGCTATTTTGACTGGTTGTTCATTAGCAGTGGTGTTCTTTGGAGGTCTGTCGGGTCTTAATCTGGGTCTTAAATTGTATCTTATTTTTAACTCTACAATTAAAAAATCAAAGAAGGCTTGGTATTTTGAAACTTGTGAATTTTCTTGCTCCTGCTGAGAGTATTGATTTTGAGGAAGGGGAACAAGGGAATTCTAATTTGATGAGTGATCAAGACTATTTATATCATTTGTGATTATGGGGCCAGAATCTTCAGGTTCCTGATCATCAATCATTAGTGGGGGTCGAATTTTTTGATCATCATTAAGCCTCCGTAAAATTTGAGTTTGAGGAGGTCGTATATACTGAGTTTGAGTTCTATTAGAAGTTGGTTGAGCTACTCTAGGTCGGGCTTCAATTTTAGAAAATTTTCTAGAAAATTTTCTTAATAAAGAAGTGATTTCATCAATCTTATGATATTGATCCTTACTTCTTTGAGAAGAAGTGCTTTCTTCTTTAATTTTAATTTCTTTTCAGCCATTTTAGCCTTGATTTCATTTGATTAGATGCAGAAATATTTGGCTCAATCTCAATAGAATTTTTTTGCATGTTTTCTATGGTGAGATACCTTCTTTCCCTCAGCATAATAGCGAAATCATCATCAAAATATTTTTAAAATCTGAACTTTTTTGCTGCTACTGGAGGTTTACAATTAGGAGGCATTTTATTGTAAATTTTATTAAACATTTTGATGAAATATGATATAGGTTTTCAAGGGTTATTGACTAAATCATCAAACTGTGTTAAGAAATAAACATGATTTCTTTTCACTCCCCATTGATTGTTAAAAATAGTAATTAATTAACTCCAATTTCGAATGGAGTTTTCTCTTACCTGTCTCAACTAGATCCTGAAATTACCCTCTAAATATTGTACAAACAGTCTTGTATAGACATCTTCATGCTCAATATTCATGTTATGAACAAAATCTAAGAAAGCAACTACATGATCTTCTATAAACAACCGTGTTTCTCCATTAAATTTGGGAAAATGTTTTAAATATCCATCTGGAAAATCATTTAATATATTAGGAAGGACCAATGCTGTATAACGAGCTTGAATGATTGGTTGGATACCAACCATTCTATTTGGTGGACATGCTTCAAAATATGATGAATTTGAAGTTGATGATGATGATGATGAAGTTGGAGCAGGTATCCTACCTTTAAGATGATGAGCAGAACCACTAGATCCTTTAGGAAAAGGTGAGTAAGTTACCAATTTTTGAAGTTGTGGGTCAAAATTTTGATCACATTCAAAAAAAGGATTGGTATATATAGAAAAACTATATTTAGGTTTCTCATAAGTTGATGGAAAAGTGTCACCAACAGAGGAGATAAAATCAATGGGTTTTAGTTTAGGTAATTCAAATTCTAAATTTTCTTCAGATTTTGGAGATTCTGAAATAGTTTGAGGGGTCTAATATGAATCTAATTGGTGAACAATAAGAGAATATTGCAAATCAACACCCTTAGATAACGGATCTAGCACTTTAGGTGGTAAATCTGATAGATAAGGGGGAATTGATATAGTGCTAAAAGGATCAGTTTATGAAACTATCTCTGGTTGAAATGAAACAAAGGTTGAAGTTGAGGCTTCTAATATTCTCCTAAAAGAGGAAAGTCTCACCAGTCTCTCTGGATTTGACAAAGAAGAATGGAGATGAGGATCTAGGTGAGATTTGGTATGCCTTAATGAAGCCAAATTTATTATGTGAAGTCATCAAGTTAAATATTTTAACCAACTAACCCTTTATTCACCTTAAGGGAGAGCTTAATCGTTGTCCCAGGGAAAAATGATTCAAATTTCATCCCCGGCAATGACCCTAATATGATGTTGTTCCTCTAAGATAATTATTGTTTAACTAATTATGCCCGAGAATCTAAAATATTTTTTTGTTTTTAATTTTTTGGATGACCAATGTTCTGAACTTGTAAAGAAACAGGTTTTCAAACTTAAATAAACTTAGATATGAAGAAAATGGCTCAGATTTACCTCTTGACAATAATTTGGATATTTTAAAAGGGGTGGAAGGTGGAATTATAAGAATTTATGATTTCCAGAATATTAAAAAAAAAATACTAAGTAAACAATGTTTACAAACCAACAAAGTGAATTTAATTTCACAAAGAAGTGACAATTTATTCCTGTAGAGGAGATTTTGAGACAAATAGTTCAATAAACTAATCTCTGTAATAATTTATAACTTCACAGGGGATTTAAAATAAGTCGATACTCCACTTATTTTACCCAGTTTCTTCGTAAAAACTTAAATACATGAAGAAACAACAAAATTAAATGAAAACTTAAGAACAAATCACAAGATGAAAAATTGCTTTGAAACAAATCTAGAATCCTTTCATTCATAAAAGGATAGTTCAGATTGATTACAATTCTCCTTTAGAAGCTCATCCCAATGGTTCAACCCTTTATAATTTGTTTTTGGAAGTATTTGTACAACTTTCTCAAAAATATATAGATCCAAATATCTAGATTTTTTTGGAAATATCTAGAACTGTTTATGAAAAAAAAATGAAAAAATATAGTCAAATAAAATTGAACAGGTTTTTGGCCCTATAATCGAGGATTTATAGTGTTGAATGGATTTGGAAAATAGCATTATTTTTGCTAAATCGACTCTGGATACCTACTGACTGGTAATTCTTGCTCACTTAGTTTTTCCCATTTATTTTCATCTAGCAGTGAGAATCTAGTTAAATTTCGATAGACCACATCTACTTCTGTGTATCTTTTGAAAGTTGGCTTGGTAAGAAAAAGTGAGGTACTTCATGTCTGATAAAAAAATCATAGTTAAGCCCTTCCATAAATGCTTTCCCTATGATTGTTCCTGTGATCTTTGAAAACTTTGACCTGTCTCTGGCAATGCTACATAAATTTCTTTGATAATCTTCCAGTTGAATTAATTCATCTCCCATTCCTTGTAGTCTAGGGAGACCCTTTTGATACAAGACATTAAAATTCTTATGGAACCTCTGTACCATATTCTGCAAACTGTCACACTTATTTTCTAATTGTAACATTAGATTTTTCTTAGTGAGAACTTTCTTCACTTCTAGAATATTGTATGTTTTGTATTCTATGTCAAATTATTCTAATTATTCTCTAGTTTTTGAGTTTAGGAATTTGATTATGGCTACCGCATCATGTGTATTAGTATCAATTTCCTTCTTTACATCTTAAATGAGAGTTTTTGATTTCATTACTAGTTTATCTTGTTCAATTAAAATCTCAATGGATGGCCATATCTTAGTTATTTCTTCATTTATTTCAATCCAAATATTATCCTTAGCTTGTGCAATAGTGTCTGCCATAATATTTTGATTTTCTAAATAGTGTATCCTTTGGGAAAGCTTGTGATTTTTTTGTAATTATGCCAGATAAGAACCATCTGTCTTAAGGTTTTTTTCTTGTAAATTATCTAATTTATTTGTAAGTTTTTCAAACTATATACCTTTAATAGCTAAATCATTCATGGCTTTAGTCATATCTGCTGGTGTAGTGGTAGACTAAATTTCTACTGAGTAAACTGTTGTTGAATTTGATGTTATGGTTATTCCTGAAGTAGATGCCTCCCATCCTCTTGTACCTGTTATTGGAACTAAAGCTAATGGAATGGCTTGCACTTGGAAATTCTGTTTCTCCTTCACTTTGAGAAGTTTTTCAATATCCTTTTCCATTTTTGAGATTTGGTTATTTTTCTCAATGCTTATTTTGAACAAATATTATTTTTATTTCTATAACTCCCCCAATTCTTTACCTTGTGGATCTTAAGTTGAAGGGAGATTCAGTTGTTTCCTTAAAGCTGTTATGTCTTCATTATTTGTTTTGATAATTTCTTTAGCTGTTTTAATATTACTGGGATCATATCCCAATTTAATTAACAACTCTTATAAAGAATTAATCTTTTAATCTTTAGCTATAGAAGAAATATTCTCTAAATTTAATTGTGTTTGGATGTTTTGCACAAAATTATGAAGTTTCGAAGCTGCCATAGTAGAATTAGTTAAAGTTTTGAAGATCATTTCATCTGATTGTTTATGTAGATCCATTTGATCGATGAGGTGAATGGTTTTTGTATCAAAAGAGAAAATTGATTGCGTATAATCATCTGTTGTTTGAGGTTGAGGAACCTTGGGTTCTAAGAAGGAAATTTGCATCCTTCCTTCTTCTAAATCAAAATTTGATAGAAGTCTATGTTGGGAAGTTGTTGTTTTCTTCCAAAAATATGAAAATGAAGTAGCTTTAAGTGTCATATTCCTTATTTATATTGCTTGGTAGGCAACAAATATACTTGTTTGCTTCTGACTGCTCTATTACAACTCCCTTGGTGGTGATGAAATTGGTGTGAATTTTGTCATTGGAGTTACTAGAGTTTTTTGGGATGGTGGAATATTGTCTTATCTCCCTAAGACTGAGGGAGTACATGTTCCTGTAAGAAAATTTTGATGCAATTGTTCTATACTATCTTGTTGTTCATCCTCCACATTTATTTTATTCTGTATTTTATTATACACAATAAAATCCTTAACTGAAATTTCTAATAATGAAGGGGAGATGATTTCCCTTGGTATTTTATCTCCCTTTTCCTAACCCAATGGAGTTTGTGAAGTAGATAAAATATGCTCTTCAGCCTCTTGCAAAGTATTTTCTTGCCACTCTTCCTAATTCGCAAAATTTTCAATTTATAGTCTAGGAGTATCAATATATGGAGCATACTTCTGCTTTGTTCTCATTTTTTAAATTATGCCAAAAGGATCATAGGACCAGGGAAAGTTGTGTTTAAAATTCATGTTATTTAAGATAATGTTTGCTTCTTGTGATGTTGTCCTTGCATTACATGTGAAAGGACCAAATTGTGTTTTTATATTAAACTAAGTCTTTTTCTTGGCTCCCTGAAAGTGTACTTGATATATGTTGATCATTTTTCTGATAAATTCCAAAGAAAATATTATAATTGGTACATATTTGGGGAGTTTGTAAGGGGCCAATTCAAAGCCATATATCCTGATTTGTATATATATTTGGTAAAAATACCAATCTCCCTTATTTGTTTGATCAATTAAATATAAAATTCTTTTGATTTCTGGGGCTATCCTGTGTTCTTCATTGTTGTTCCACAAACTAGCTGCTACATGTAAGAACTGATAGAAAAATTGATTGAATGAAAACTCAGTGATGTTATTTCTGACCAAGGAGGTCCAGTGAATAACTGAATGAGGGTTCCCTTGGTTTTCCATCTTCTTTAGTTGAAAGGGAAATTTTCTGACTGATTATAAGTGAACAGATAGACTAGGATGGATGAATATTTGAAAACTCCACTTGAAAATTTCATGAATTGCTCATGAATCATTTCTGATAAAATATAACTATAATAGAAAATAGTGGGTGGTTTTTCACCACTTGACAATATAGAGAGGAAAGAAAATATGTGTTCATCTATCCATTGGTCTGAATAATACCCTAGTATGTAAGCAATAATTGAAACGATTTTCTTGGCTATCTTGGGAAAAATGGAAGCTGGATAGAGAGGGTTTGTCTTGGGAAATTGGTAATTATTAGGCAAGAAGGTTTCAAAAGATTTAGATCTTTGAGGGAAATCCAATTCGTTATAAATTTCCATGAGGGAATCTGGGTGAA